>SJYW01008766.1:215022-310461 GCA_006410735.1 Raphicerus campestris
TCCTTGGAAGAAAAGTTATGACCAACCTAGATAGCATATTCAAAAGCAGAGACATTACTTTGCCAACTAAGGTCCCTCTAGTCAAGGCTATGGTTTTTCCTGTGGTCATGTATGGATGTGAGAGTTGGACTGTGAAGAAGGCTGAGCACCGAAGAATTGATGCTTTTGAACTGTGGTGTTGGAGAAGACTCTTGAGAGTCCCTTGGACTGCAAGGAGATCCAACCAGTCCATTCTGAAGGAGATCAGCCCTGGGATTTCTTTGGAAGGAATGATGCTAAAGCTGAAACTCCAGGACTTTGGCCACTTCATGTGAAGAGTTGACTCATTGGAAAAGACTCTGATGCTGGGAGGGATTGGGGGCAGGAGGAGAAGGGGATGACAGAGGATGAGATGGCTGGATGGCATCATGGACTCGATGAACGTGAGTCTGAGTGAACTCCAGGAGATGGTGATCGACAAGGAGGCTTGGCATGCTGCAATTCATAGGGTCGCAAAGAGTCAGACACAAC
The DNA here is from genome assembly GCA_006410735.1 of Raphicerus campestris. Lineage (NCBI taxonomy): Eukaryota > Metazoa > Chordata > Mammalia > Artiodactyla > Bovidae > Raphicerus > Raphicerus campestris. The sequence continues at coordinate 215,533 of SJYW01008766.1, forward strand.
TGAGTGACTGAACTGAACTGAACATATATATTGCACAGCAACTAACTGTACGTCAATTAAAATTTTGTTTTAATTAAAGAAAACAATTTTGGGAAAGATTTTTTTTAGGGAACATATTGCCTATTTCTCAATCAAACAATGGTCAAGTCAGATTTAAACTTGGATTGTCTTGGACTTGTTAGAAAAACCCTATGCATGCATGCTCGGTCATGTCCAACTCTTTGTGACTCCATGGACCGTAGCCCACAAGTCTCCTCTGTCCATGGGCTTTCCCAGGCAAGATTCCTGGAGTGGGTTGCCATTTCCTATTACAGGGGATCGTCTCAACCAGGGATTGAACCCAGAACTTTTGTGCCCCTTGGGTTCCCTGCATTGACAGGCAGATTCTTTACCACTGAGCTACCTGGGAAGACTGAAAAATGCTATAATTTAAACCTGCTCAAAAAAATGAAACAAATTTTGCTATCTTTTTTGAAAGAATAATGGTGCTAATTCTAGAGAGTTCACCTCTTCTTAAAAGGTAGAGTGGAAGAATGAAATAATCTTTAATGAAATTACAGCTGAAAAATAGCTATTATCTGTTAGCTAATTGCCAATTTGTACTTCTATGTTCAATGAAAGCAATCTACAGAGATCATCCAAAACTTATTAGAAATGATTGAATATATAAACTCCAAGACTTTTGTCATATATTTTTGCAGAATTGATAGTTTTTTTTTTTTTTAATAGCAAGAGCAAAGGAACAGATGACAGTACAAATATGATGACAACCCCCCAAATGAACTCAGGTTCTTTTCTAGATGAACTACTGATTTGGAAGTTCACTAATGTTTCACAACTACAAAACGAGTAATTCTTACTTCTCTTGACACCTTAACAATGCCAATTCCATGAATATACCCAGCCTAAGGAGAATTTCACAAGTATTATTGGGAAATAAAGTACTCCAGGGTAAGTTTTGAAAAGGGGCATGTAGTAAGTATTTATATAACAGTGGATCTGAATAATTTTTAAAAAGCATTCAATTATAAGAAGTTCTTTGTCAAGTTCTCCATTTAGGAAGCATCTCATTTTTTTTAGTTTTTGAGAAAAATATCCCAGATCCAGTCTATTTCCTTACCACTTACGAAATAGGAAATATTTATTTAGCTAAGAACTCTCTTTTGCTGAAGACATGAGGTAATGACATGGACTTCTAAGGAGGAGAGAGGAAAACTTGACCCAGTGTACCAGAGAGAGCGCCCCTTTGCGCCTGTAAACACCGCGATGAGTTGTCAACCTGCGCTGACTCCAGGTTCAGCACAACCTGAAGGGAGAGTGTCCAGAAACTGCCTAGTGACCGCAGTGCAGAAGACCTGGGCAGACAGACCCCTTCTCTGGATCCACACACCGTTCTAGAGATCACTGTTCAATACTGGCACGTTAAACCATGGCGTGAAGTCAGGTTTTCCCCCTCACTAACCAAGCTCGCAGGAGAATTCATTTCTTTTCTTTTGCCTCAGGCATCTATAGGCTAGCAATTTTTATTCTGTTACTGAAATGATTTTCCCCCATCCTTCCCAATTAGAGTGGAAATGGATGAAGACATCAGGTTAACCCCTTGCTTACCAGGAATGAGACGGGAACTCACATGGAAGCTTTCTTTTCACTTTTGTATATGATTTATTTTTCTAATTATGGTAAATGATGGTTTGATTAATCATACTATCTCCCAAAGACACTCCTTTGGCAAAAATGTGATAACGCCTTAAGGTAAAGCAGGAAAAAAAAAAAACCCCAAACAAAACAAAAGACCCCAAAACAAAACCTAAACTTCTTTTATGAGAATGTTGTTACGTGTTCTAGAATTCTTATGAGTAAAACTAGATATAAATTTGGATACACCCTAAGAAGTTGTAGCAATAAATGCACACTTCTTCCCTGTATTACAGAGAATAGATACAGTAAAAGTGGAATTTTTTTTGTTTATCCTGAGGTTGAAATACCTGGAGCTAAACAAGAGAAGTGTGGATAAGTATCTAGAGGCATCTGAGACACCTGAAACTTATTAGGTAAGCTCTCCCCTCCACAAACCTAAGAATAAAAACTTCTACAGAAAAATATCTTCTGTTTGTTGATCTTTAAAATTTTGGCATGTTGAAATCCAAAGTACGTAGACCTCAAATAACTCCTCGCCAGAAACCTGTGAAACAAAAGTCTTTTCTCTGCTGAAGGTCTGTTTGTTTCACTTTCAACAGAAGAGAAAGGAGCATTTCTGATGCGTGTTATAAATCAGCAATCCTTCAAAAAGCAAAACTCCCCATGGGACAAATTTTTGGATCTTTAAAAGCAAATATAATTTTTTAAAGGAAAACTAATATATAAGTGTTTATATTGACTTAGTAGGTCAAATAAATAATTGATCATATCGGGAACAACCTGCAGATGTTGGATTTTGGCTATGCTAGGTTTTAACAGGTTTGGGGGACTCATTTGCCTGAAGACTAGAGACTAGGTCACTTGACCTCTGGGGATCCCTCGTGTTACTTGTGTCTGAGAACAAAGAAAGCTGTAGAACTGATTCATTCAATCTGAAAGCTTTCTTTACGCTAGTAGACAAATAAGAATAATCTGTAACATTCATTCAGAGCTGGAGCTGCTCTGAGGTCCAGGCAATGGGACAAGGGCTACCCAGGCCTTGTTGCTGTTTTTGAGTCACTAAGTTATATCTGACTCTGTGTGACCCCATGGACTACTGCAGGACACCAGGCTTCCCTGTCCCTCACTTTCTCCTAGAGTTTGCTCAAACTCATATCCTTTGGGGCTTCCCAGGTGGCGACAGTGGTAAAGAACCTGCCTGCCAATGCAGGAGACATAAGAGATGCAGGTTCAGTTCTTGGGTCTGGAAGTCCCCTGGAGAAGGACATGGCAACCCACTCCAGTATTCTTGCCTGGAGAATCCCCATGGACAGAGGAGCCTGGCGGGCTACAGTTCATAGGGTCATAAAGAGTTGGACACAACTGAAGTGACTTAGCACACATACACGTCCATTGATGTGTTATCTCATTTAATTCTCTCCATGATCTTACTAAGTTTGGAATTCTTATCCCCTTAAGTCTAAAGAGGTTAAGAGCATGCTCTCGGCTATGTAGAGATGGAGCAAGGAAAGCAAGAACTTGACTGGCTGCACTGAGAAATCAGTCTTTGAATTGTGTGTATTTTTAATAACCTTTCATCTTCATGTTTCTCACCGAAGAAGTTTCGTAGACAGTGACTTTCCAGAAGGACAGCCTTTGCTTCTGCCAAGCTGCCCGTCCCCAGTTCAAGGGCGTGTTGAAGCAGGTCCCCTCGAGGAATGTGACACCACACCAAGAACGAGCTGCTTCCGAAGCCCTGAACCCAGAGAGATGGATTAATATTTCAACGGCTTATTCCAGAATGGTACTTAAGGATGAGAGTCCATCTCAATTTGGGTTTGAGCCCAGGGCCTTACGGTTTAAATATAAAATGCATTAAAGCCCTTTATTTAGAGAGCCGGATGCCATTTTTAGGGAGCAGCCCCGGTTCTCCTTCTGACTTTGTTGGGAGTACAAAGCAAATAGGTGTCTCAGGGTTGTCATTAGTATTCATTATTTATTAGGACTTGATGGTGTACTCATAGCCTGGAGGGTCATGATCTGTCTGCAGTGGAAGGCTTGACCCTAAGGACAGTGCTTCCCTGGTGTACAGGCTTGGGGGTGGGGCCCTCTCTACAGAGTGAGAAAATCACAACAGGAGGAAAACACACAGCATCGCCCGTGGAGGGGTCAGGAACTCAGCTGTACGTCCCTGATTTAGAAAGCAGCAGAAGGACACTGCCTTGTGAAAAGCTTCCTAACAGTGACTTCCAAATCATAGACTGTAACCCATTCAATGGTTTCAAATGAAACAATAATAATAACAACCACAACAGGCTTCCCTGGTGGCTCAGATGGTCAGGAATCTGCCTGCAAGGTGAAAAATCCCTGGGTCAGGAAGATCCCTTGGAGAAAGAAATGCCAACTCACTCCAGTATTCTTGCCTGGAGAATTTCAGGGACAGAAGAGCCTGGCCAGCTACAGTCCATGGGGTCACAGAGTCGGACACGACTCTAATAACTACTATTACTATTATACATATGCAAGAAAGGGAAGCAAAAGAAATAGAAGGAGATAAATTAAAGAGCACTTCACAAGTAGTCAGAACAAGTATTGCTTCCTGGCCCTTTTTTCGATTGCTAGAACCATCTCCTGAGTCGTGGTGGTGGTGGTTTAGTCGCTAAGTTGTGTCCAACTCTTTGCGACCCCAGAGAACGTGTAGCCCACTAGGCTCCTCTGTCCATGGAATTTTTACCTGCAACCTACCTCCTATGGTCACTTGCAATTCAAATATGTTTGAAAGTTTCTGGCCTAAAATGTCTTTTTTTTCTTGATACTTATTTTGTTAAAGTGACTTGGTGCGGGAGCCTCTACGAGTCTCTGTGGGTCCCCTAACCTGGCTGTGCCAAGTCTAGAGCCTCTGCCACTGGCAGAAGGTTTATAGAGCAGATCCCTCTCAACCATCACTGCTAAAGCACTTGGAAAAAGCAGACATGATCATCGGAAGTCAAAGATGATTATAAAACAAATCAGAGGGAAACTATTTTGAAGGCCACTTTTCCGTGGAATGGCCTCTGATCATTTTGAGAGGTGAACAGAGTCTGAGCAAACATTTTGTACAATCTATTCATTGAACTGCAGTGCTGGAGAAGACTCTTGAGAGTCCCTTGGACTGCAAGGAGATCCAACCAGTCAATCCTAGAGGAAATGAATCCTAGCTATTCATTTGAAGAACTGAGGCTGAAGCTGAAGCTCCAATAACTTGGTCACCTGATGCAAAGAGCCAACTCATTGGAAAAGACCCTGATGCTGGGAAAGATTGAGGGTAGAAGGAGAAAGGGGTGACAGAGGATGAGACAGCTGGATGGCATCATCAATACAATGAACATGGATTTGAGCAAACTGGGAGAGAGAGTGAAGTACAGGGAAGCCTGGTGTGCTATGGTTTATGGGGTCACAAAGAGTCCAACACACTGTTGTTCAGCTAGTGACTGAACAACAATGAACAATTCATTCTATATGGAGGAAAAAAGGCTCCAAACAGTGAGCGGTTTTCCCCAAATCCCCTAATAGTGACCCATCTGGACCTGTGAATTAATGTCCCGTCCCCAAACCTGCTACTGTTTCAATAGCCTTGCTGTTAACTCCTTTTAAAACAGGGATAGTCTTGTGAAATTTTATTTACAGAAAATTTACAGCTCACGAGAAAGTAAATTGATTTCTTCCCTTTCAAAGTGGTTTCCTGATTGCAATCACGTCAACTAAACTCCAGCCCCCGGAGAAATTGCAGGGACTGAGGAATACATCTCCAAGAAGAGATACTGAGAATCTTTGGGAAATCTCAAGAAATAATGAAATAAGATGCAAAAAAAGAATATGACTAGCTCCTACCTGAAATGTCAATCAGGAAGGGATTTTAAAAATTAAATTGGAAAGGCAGAAGAGAGAACGTCTCTCCTCTCTTTGTTCGTCCAAACTGAAAGTAGTGAACCAAAAACATGTCACCCCAAAATGTCCCATCTGTCTTCCCAGTGGGGGGAGAATGTGCTATAAAAGAAAAGACTTGGATGATACAGCAAGGTCGTTGCTCAATGCTGTGTTGTAACACGACTTTAACTGTCACTGAGGGCCAGGATGGCAAACATTGCATCAACTCCTCTGCAAGGTGTTTCCTGGGCTTAGCAGGCAGGGTTGTTCAGGGGCGGTGCAATCTATTCTTGTGGAGGCCAGATAAAGCCTTGTGCTCGGGGCCACTATCTCTCAGTGCTGAGGCTGTAGATAACACAGTTTGACACTGCTGCCCAAGTCCTGCTTTCCCAATTTGTAAGTCTTTATTGCTAAAGTCTTTTGTGTGTGTGTTATCAGACACATTTTATCATCCTTCTCCAAACGCCCTTTGTCAAAGTCAGCCTTTGAACTTCTTTTGCATATACGTCGACTGTGACCAATGAAACAGTCTATGTAAAGGCTTATCTTCTAATTCTAAAGAAAGAGGAACAGAGTCATTGATCTTTCTGCTATAAGAGACTTTTGAGGGGCCAGTGTGTGTGTGTGTTTGCACAAGTGGGCATGGATGCTGGAGGGACTCAAGGTATAATCTTGTTATCTATCTTTTTAGATATTATGCAACAGAGTAAGCAAATTGTTTGTCTTTTGTTTTCTGAACAAATGAAACCTAAATTTTAAGGCAGCACAAAAATTGTCAGCCTGTTTTGGATGGTGCTGAAAGATGGGGCTGACCTCGAGGGTCTTGTTCCTAGGACCCCTGCGTGGACAGCACACCAGGGCAACTCCATGTTCCTTTTGTGTGCAGTTTGTGTGCGTACAACAATAAGATTCTTGCGCTCCTCTCATTTGATATCACCCATCCTCACAAGAGGGACTGANCCCCACACACACAGGGAGACGACGGGCTCTTGTCTCTTCCCCTCACTTGGTGAGTTGGTGGGTTTGGGAGAAGGAACTGATGCATGTGGGAACTTGGTCCCCTCCCTTTCTCCTCCGGGAGCTGCTAACTGCAGGAGGAACACACTTTGGTCTGTGTCTCTGTGCGGTGTGTTTTGTAAGCCCAGCCCAGCCCAGCAGCTGAGATGAGAGTGAGTCTATTGGATACTGAGTGCATTGTTGTGGGGGAGGGTGGGCATTAGCTTTGCTCTCCCAGATCTAAGCTTTGTTCTGCAGCCTGGCTTTGAGGGGCAGTACAGCTGGCCTTTGGACCTGTGTCTATTGCCACTCCTTTCTGTTTGTCACATTATTGATTCAGGATTCAGGAAGGCTGTCATCGATTGGACATGCTTCAGTCTTCAGTGTTCACAGAGTATAGTGCATCTGAACATGAAGCTGGGATATAGGCTCATAGGAGAACAAGCCCACGTGAACTTGATATACTCAACTCAGAGAGCTGAGTCTGGCTTCCTGTCTCTGTTACTTCTCTTGGATTGATCAATGAATCACTTTCCTGAATCACAGAATGGGAACAGTTCTTCCCTTATAGCCCTGTTATGAGAATCCGATGAAATATCCTATAAGACTAATCTTCGACTATGTTTAGCCAATCTGTTACCTTATTATGGCTTGGACATACTGAACTTGAACTATTTCTATTGCAAACTATCAGAAGGACATATAAACTATTTAAACCTTAAAACATTTCTACATTGTGCTACTTTATGTTTAGTCACGAAGTCATGTCCAACTCTTTGCAGCTCCGTGGACTGCAGCACGCCAGACTTCCTTGTTTCTCACCGTCTCCTGATATTTGCCCAAATTCACGTCCATTGCATCAGTGATACCATCCAACCATCTCATCCTCTGTTGCCCTTTTCTCCTGCTGCCTTCAGTCTTTCCCAATTGTGCTACTCTACTTTTACTAATTTGAGAACATTTTAAGCTCTGACTGAGCCTTAGGAGGACGAAAATTTAATGGAAGAATGAAAAGCCAGGTGGAAAAAAAGGGAGTGGACCTTTTAAGAGGTGGGAGAGCAGTAAGAAACACCACGCAGGTAAATTTCAGCTCATCACTGGTCTGATACTCCTGAGAACGGACTTGGACTTGATATTCACATTTAGTGATTATTCGAATTATTGTTCCTTCCTTCTTGTTGAGCTCAACCCAAGTGGGTATAAAGATATATGCTCATAGCGCCTGCTTTGATTTCATAGAAGGGTTGCCCCGTGGTGAACCACAAAGGAGAAAAGCATTTTAAACTTACTGAAGAAGAGTTATATGCAAATGTAAAAGGTTCTTATTAAAATGTATATGCCACTCTAGTTTGATGGCATCTGTTACCGAGTTTGCTGCTTCTTGGCAAAGTGCAAGGTGTTGTCAGACTAAAGAAATAAGGGCAAGAGATCCAGAATGTTTGGATGACTCATTACAGAATTATCTTCAAATTTTAATGCTTGGCAAATTCCATCTTTTTTTCTAAATCAGCGTTATTTTGCTGACGTGGAGAACAAACCATAACATTTTAAATATATGAAAAAAAGTATCCTCAAGGGTCCCAAGTGTTGAATATCAAGAGCCTCTTCACGTTCTTTGTCTTAGGAAGTGAAAAGCTTTTACCTTGAGATGGAAAGTTGTCTTCTTTATTCTTCAAGTATGATAATAGGAAATCCAATCCGATTTAATAATGCATATTCTGAAAGTTACTCAGGTTTAAGAATAGAAGACTTTTGGGTAGAGGGGGTGGGGAAAGGGACATCAATTATTTACCATGGCCCTGGAGATGGAAGACTGTCTCGAGATTTTGCTGAAGTCACTGATTGATTTTCTGACCCAACAAGGGAAATGAAACTCCAGTGGCTCATTGGTTTTACACGTCTGACACACCACCCCCTGTTCAGTGCACAGTTGCATTTCAGGTTCTAGAAGTTTGTGTCCCAGGGCAGGGGAAATGGTAGTGATCTCTGCACCACCTGGTGATTACACCTAGACTTCCCTGATGGTCCAGTGGTTTAAGAATCCGCCTACCGATGCAAGGGACACAGGTTCGATCCCTAGTCCTGGAATATTCCACGTGCTGTGGAGGAGCTAAGACCGTGTGCCACAGCTCCCGAGCCAGAGTCTGTATGCTGCAAAAGAGAAGCAGCTACAGAGTAGCCAGTGTTATTGCACCTAGAGAAAGCCTGTGTGCAGCTATGAAGAGCCACCACAGCCAAAAATAATAAAATAGATAATAAAACAAAAAATGAATACCTTTAAAGTTCTTGATGCAATCAATAAAATATGAATCCCATAGTCATGCAAGCACTTTGCACCCATATACAAAGACCTGACCTGGATATTCTCAAGGAGTAATATCTACTAACGGCACGGCCCCAACCCTTATCCGACGCACAGTCCAGAAGGAGTGGCTGTTTGATCACCAAATACTGTTTAATGTAGATTATAATGAATGTGATGATGGAGGAATAAACACAGTGTCAAGGGAGCTTAGGAAAGGGGAGAAACGAGCTCCATCTGGAAGAGAGCTGGGGACGCTTTGAGGAAGAGATGGAGGGAGGTGTGAGCCTGGAGAGAGGCTTTGGGAAGAGACTTTAAGATAGCTCACAGGACATGAGCAAGGGAGGAAGGACTCACAGGGATTGTGATGGATGCAAGACGCAGCTGCAGCCCATGCTGGCCTGGGGAACAGAAGGTCCAGGAGGGATTGGAGGCTTCAGCGAGGCCAGCTACATCAAGGGGTCGCATTTACTGGGTGCTTACTGTGGGCTGCCAGGCGCTAAGTCAGTCCTATATGGATATCATCTAGTTTAATGCTCATAATAACCCTTCAGTTAAACAGCAGATTTATAGAGAGTCTTCCCTAGTAGCTCAGCAGGTAAAGAATCCTCCTGCAACACAGGAGACTCCAGTTCCATTCCTGGGTGAGGAAGATACCCTGGAGAAGGGACAGGTTACCCACTCCAGGATTTTTGGGCTTCTCTGGTGGCTCAGCTGGTAAGGAATCCACCTGCAATGCGGGAGACCTGGGTTTGATCCCTGGGTTGGGAAGATTCCCTGGAGAAGGGAAAGGCTACCCACTCCAGTATTCTGGCCTGGAGAATTCCATGGACTGGATAGTCCATGGGATCGCAAAGAATCAGACTCTGAATGGCTTTCACTTTCTTTCAAAGAGAGTCAGTAATGTCTCCAATTCCAGTGAGACCATAAGTTCAGAGACAGAACCTGGACTCTGTTCTGTCTGCCATCGGCCAAGCCCCTGCCCTGAATGCATTCTGCTCCCTGTATAATCTGAAGTCTTATAACCAAGTCGGTTCCTAAGGGGTTTGGAGATTAAAGTTCTAACTCCAATTTCAAAGTATGTATGGGGCTGGGGGCTTCCCTACACACTCAAGGAATTCTTTCTCTTTTTATTTTAAAAAATTTTTATTTAATTATTTTGATTGGAGGATAATTGCTTTACAATACTGTGTTGTTTCTGCCATATATGGATGGTTATGATTCAATATATGATTGAACATGAATCAGCCATAGGTACACATATGTCCCCTCCTTCTGAAACCTCCCGCCCACCTCCCACCCCATCGCACTCCTCTAGACTGTTAGCACTGGATTTGAGCTCCCTACATCATATAGCACATATCTACTAGCTATCTAATTTTACATTTGGTAATGGATATATTTCAGTGCTTTGAACTCTCTCAATTCGTCCCACCCTCTCCTTCCTTCCCCTGTGTCCAGAAGTCTGTTCTCTATGTCTGCATCTCCACTGCTGCCCTAGAGACCAGTTTATCAGTACTATCTTTCTAAATTCCATGTATAAGTGTTAATACATGATATTTGTTTTTCTCTTTCTGACTTACTTCACTCTGTATAATAGGTTCTAGGTTCATCCACCTCATTAAAACTGAGTCAAATGCATTCCTTTTTATGCCCAAGTGATATTCCATTGTATATATACACCACATTTTTCTCTTTCTGAATGAAATACATTTTATTTGCAGTGTTGTGTTAGTCTCAGGTATACAGCAGAGTGATTCAGTTACAGATATATATGTATGTCTTTCTCTTATTTAGATTCTTTTCCCTTATGGGTTACTACAACATATTAAATATAATGCCCTGTTATACAGTAAGTTCCAAGGAATTCTCTGACACCAGCTGGTGTCCTACAAGTCAGCTCAGTTCTGATGCTACCTACCTGGAGACAATGTCAGATTTCACCAGTTAAGGCTCAGTCCTATGACTGCCCACACCCCTCCCACAAGGCAGATGCCAAATGCAAGTCCAGGCCGTCACCGGTTATGAATTACAGGTTCCAAAGACCTCCCTTCTTGGGTTTGATTAATTTGTTAGCATGGGTCAGAGAACTCAGAGCAACATTTTACCTACCAGATCACCAGTTCATTGGAAAAGCCAGATAGAAGAGATGCCTAGAGCAAGGTATGGGAAAAGGGCCCAGAGCTTGCCTGCTCCTTTTTCAGCATGCAGCTCTCCTCACCTCTGTGTGTTACCAGCCCGGAAGTTCTCCCAACCTTGACCTTTTGGAGTTTTGTGAAGACTTTATTCGATAGACAGGCTGATTAAATCATTAGCCATGGGGACTTGAACTTAACCTCTAGCCCTCCCCCCTCACCCCCTGCTCTGCCCAGAGGTTGGTGGTTGGGTGGGACTGATAGTTCTAAACCTCCAGTCACATGGTTGATTCTCCTGGCGAACAGCCCCCATCCTGGGGTGCAGTCCCAAAGTCACCTTATTAATACCGCGAGAGAGCTCTTTATCACTCTCATCACAGGAAATGCCAATGGTTTTAGGTGCTCTGTGTCAGAAATGGGATTTCTTATTATAAATCACAATATCACAGGAGACTTGTTTCCCAAGAACAGACAGCCGTTATGGAGGAACCACGAGACGGATGCTGAAGCCGAAGCTCCAGTACTTTGGCCATTTGACACGAAGAGCTGACTCATTGGCAAAGACCCTGATGCTGGGAAAGACTGAGGCAGGAGGAGAAGGGGACGACAGAGGATGAGATGGTAGGATGGCACCACCGACTTGATGGACATGAGTTTGAGCAAGCTCTGGCGGACAGTAAAGGACAGGGAGGCCAGAAGTGCTGCGGTTCATGGGGTCACGAAGAGCTGAATGTGGCTTACAGACTGAACAACAACCTCAGATAGTCCTAAGCACACCCTTGCTTCAGGGAGAGCATCAGGGATCCATGGGAAGGACAAGTCTGAGTGCGCTGGGATTGGAAGCCCATACCATTTAGGAGATAAGAAGGTGGACTTGGTGAGGGGCTTGTGGCAGCCTTGGAAAGGGAAGGCAGATGGAGAAGAGGCAGGGTAAAGAAGAGTCAGAACTTGGAATGTTGGGGTGGGACTCGGACAGGAAGAGATGTCCAGGATTTTAGTCGGGATGGCTGGGAGACGGAACAAAAGCACATAACAAATCACTAAGTGGCTTTTGGTTGAATTCAAAGCATTAGAATTCTATTACTATATGAGCATTCTATTTTCCACGTCTGAATGCACAAGTATTTGATTCTTAGGCAGTAAAAGATGTTGGGCAGAGTCATAATGCTAAGTCGAACCCAGGGTGCCTTTATACTGGATGAGAAATATAATGAAATGATGGTATCTTTTGGTATTCTTTCCTTGGAAGAAATATCTCAAAGGTGATAGACAGATGGAAAGGTAGACAGACACAGAGAAAATGAGAGAGAAAGTCTGCTATGTTTAGTCCTCATCTAANATCAGTACTATCTTTCTAAATTCCATGTATAAGTGTTAATACATGATATTTGTTTTTCTCTTTCTGACTTACTTCACTCTGTATAATAGGTTCTAGGTTCATCCACCTCATTAAAACTGAGTCAAATGCATTCCTTTTTATGCCCAAGTGATATTCCATTGTATATATACACCACATTTTTCTCTTTCTGAATGAAATACATTTTATTTGCAGTGTTGTGTTAGTCTCAGGTATACAGCAGAGTGATTCAGTTACAGATATATATGTATGTCTTTCTCTTATTTAGATTCTTTTCCCTTATGGGTTACTACAACATATTAAATATAATGCCCTGTTATACAGTAAGTTCCAAGGAATTCTCTGACACCAGCTGGTGTCCTACAAGTCAGCTCAGTTCTGATGCTACCTACCTGGAGACAATGTCAGATTTCACCAGTTAAGGCTCAGTCCTATGACTGCCCACACCCCTCCCACAAGGCAGATGCCAAATGCAAGTCCAGGCCGTCACCGGTTATGAATTACAGGTTCCAAAGACCTCCCTTCTTGGGTTTGATTAATTTGTTAGCATGGGTCAGAGAACTCAGAGCAACATTTTACCTACCAGATCACCAGTTCATTGGAAAAGCCAGATAGAAGAGATGCCTAGAGCAAGGTATGGGAAAAGGGCCCAGAGCTTGCCTGCTCCTTTTTCAGCATGCAGCTCTCCTCACCTCTGTGTGTTACCAGCCCAGAAGTTCTCCCAACCTTGACCTTTTGGAGTTTTGTGAAGACTTTATTCGATAGACAGGCTGATTAAATCATTAGCCATGGGGACTTGAACTTAACCTCTAGCCCTCCCCCCTCACCCCCTGCTCTGCCCAGAGGTTGGTGGTTGGGGTGGGACTGATAGTTCTAAACCTCCAATCACATGGTTGATTCTCCTGGCGAACAGCCCCCATCCTGGGGTGCAGTCCCAAAGTCACCTTATTAATACCGCGAGAGAGCTCTTTATCACTCTCATCACAGGAAATGCCAATGGTTTTAGGTGCTCTGTGTCAGAAATGGGATTTCTTATTATAAATCACAATATCACAGGGGACTTGTTTCCCAAGAACAGACAGCCGTTATGGAGGAACCACGAGACGGATGCTGAAGCCGAAGCTCCAGTACTTTGGCCATTTGACACGAAGAGCTGACTCATTGGCAAAGACCCTGATGCTGGGAAAGACTGAGGCAGGAGGAGAAGGGGACGACAGAGGATGAGATGGTAGGATGGCACCACCGACTTGATGGACATGAGTTTGAGCAAGCTCTGGCGGACAGTAAAGAACAGGGAGGCCAGAAGTGCTGCGGTTCATGGGGTCATGAAGAGCTGAATGTGGCTTACAGACTGAACAACAACCTCAGATAGTCCTAAGCACACCCTTGTTTCAGGGAGAGCATCAGGGATTCATAGGAAGGACAAGTCTGAGTGCGCTGGGATTGGAAGCCCATACCATTTAGGAGATAAGAAGGTGGACTTGGTAAGGGGCTTGTGGCAGCCTTGGAAAGGGAAGGCAGATGGAGAAGAGGCAGGGTAAAGAAGAGTCAGAACTTGGAATGTTGGGGTGGGACTCGGACAGGAAGAGATGTCCAGGATTTTAGTCGGGATGGCTGGGAGACGGAACAAAAGCACATAACAAATCACTAAGTGGCTTTTGGTTGAATTCAAAGCATTAGAATTCTATTACTATATGAGCATTCTATTTTCCACGTCTGGATGCACAAGTATTTGATTCTTAGGCAGTAAAAGATGTTGGGCAGAGTCATAATGCTAAGTCGAACCCAGGGTGCCTTTATACTGGATGAGAAATATAATGAAATGATGGTATCTTTTGGTATTCTTTCCTTGGAAGAAATATCTCAAAGGTGATAGACAGATGGAAAGGTAGACAGACACAGAGAAAATGAGAGAGAAAGTCTGCTATGTTTAGTCCTCATCTAAGTGCTGAAATGAATGTGGAGTCTGGCAGGTATGAAATTATCATATCAGTTCTCACCACTGGAACTTGGAAGCAACGTGTGAGATGGCTCAACAGAACCCCGACACATAAACAGGAGAACGAGAGATAGTTATAAATCCTTGGCTCTTGTCCAAGTTATGAAGTTGTGGTAAGATCAGCTTGACCTAAGAATCACTCTGCAATAAACTGAGTTTTCCCCCTGTGGGTGCTCAGAGGATGGTGACACTTCTCACTTTGAAAACCTCTTGGGAACATTTCTCAACATGGGTCTATGACAGCTGTCCTCTGGCTATGAGTTGAACAATCTGGCCAGTCATCAGCACTGAGAGATTAACATTTCATTTAGTGAAGCAGTAATCCTCAGATGCAACAGGTATGTGGAAAGATCTACATTTATCAAATTATTTTCAAAATTTTTGCTTATTCTATGTACTCTGCTCTCTTATAGATGCTCTGATATTTTTCTTGGTTGGGAAGAAATATCATGGTTTTATAATCATGAATGCTGTGTTGTCAATCTTTTACATATTTAATAAATTGCATAAAGTAAAAATTCATAAAATAGATATAAAATCATAACACAATGTATTTTGAGATGAAAGTGAAAGTTGCTTAGTCGTGTCCAACTCTGTGAGTTCATGGACTATACAGTCCATGGAATTCTCTAGGACAGAATACTGGAGTGGGTAGCCTTTCCCTTCTCCAGGGGCTCTTCCTAACTCAGGGATCAAACCCAGATCTCTCACATTGCGGGCGGATTCTTTACCAGTTGAACCACAAGGGAAGCCCAAGGATATTGGAGTGGGTAGCCTATTCCTTCTCCAGGGGATCTTCCTGACCCAGGAATCAAATCGGAGTCTCCTGCATTGCAAGCGGATTCTTTACCAACTGAGCTATGAGGGAAGCTCAGTTTTTGAGATATAGCATAATATTTAATGCCAGATGTCACTGCAGTATGTCAATTCATTACAAACTAATATACCAATCCCTTTCACATCAGTGCTATGAGGTAGGTATTATTATCATTATACATATTTTACAGATGAAGAAACTGAGCCACAAAGGTGTTGATTAACTTGCTTAAGGTCACACAGCTAGCAGGGCTGGGATTGAGCTCAGTTTGGCTCCAGAGCGCACACTTTTAATCAGTTTCTTAAAATGCCCATTCTTGATACCAAAACTTAACCCTTGGTGTGGATTCCGCAGTACATTGATTTAAAAGTGATGACCACCGAGGCAAGACAGTTAGAGGGGAGAAAGAAGGTCTGATCTAGTAATCAACGAGATGTGTGTGACTCTTTTGAGACCCCATGGACTGTAGCTTGCCAGGCTCCTCTGTCCATGAATTTCCCTGGCAAGGATACTGGAGTGGGTTGCCATTTTCTTCTCTGGGGAACCACTGAGAACCCGATGACTAAATTCATTTATGACTGTATTTAACATCTGCACTCTTTTGCTGGAGACCAGATAAGGGACCTCCCCAGTTTGACTTCTTGACCTATTGACCCAGCACACTATTTTACCAGTTTTGCATGGAAGTCCCTGCTGTATAAGGTTTCACCAGCACTATGGCCTGTCCTTTTCTTCAGTGGTCTGCCCTCATTCCTCTGGGGCTTTTTCCCCACCCCGTGTCTGCATGTGCCCAGCAGAGCTTGACTCTTCTGGGGAAAAATGATTGACCAAATTAGTGTGGAGATAAAAATACTTCCTTCTTTGATTGGGTGGTCTACTTATAGAACTGAAACAAAAATAGATCCAGAAAGTGGCAGGTATTTTGGAAACTGATACTTGAGTATTATTAGATTTAGGTTTTTGCCCCAGGCAAACTTTGGAGATTTTTTTTTTTTTAGGAAAGACTATTTCAGATGATGGTGCTTTCCTGGTGGCTCAGAGGGTAAAGCGTCTGCCTGCAATGCAGGAGACCTGAGTTTGATCCCTGGGTCAGGAAGATCTCCTGGAGGAGGAAATGGCAACCCTCTCAGTACTCTTATCTGGAAAATTCCACAGATAGAGAAGCCTGGTAGACTACAGTCCATGGGATTGCAAAGAGTCGGACACGACTAAACACTTTTCATTTCAGATGAACACTTTTAGGGGTGATTCAAATAGTAAAGAGCACAGGCACACCCTACTCTGTGTTAGTGCTGTAATTTTGAAACATATTAGAATTAGCTTTAGGTGTCATTCACGGAATACATTGTTTTGAGCCCGTCCTCCTGGCCAGGCACTATTTTAGGAACCTGGATGAGAGCCCTTGGACCAAAGGGCAAAAACTTCTTCCTCCGGAAAGCCGACCTTTTCGATTCAGAAGGGGAAAGCTGAACAGATTCAAGGTCCATGTTTTGCACGTGGACAAAGCAAATAACTGCTTTCAAAATAAAAAATGCTCTTCATTTTTACTTCCTCGCCTTCACACTATTTGTCCCGTTTTGTTGCAGATTCTCAGCTATTTTCTTCCAAGGATATATTTTAGCATCTTAGCACATTTTATGGCCTCACCCCCAAGCCCCCTTCCAAAACTGTCCGTTACTATTCTAGCAAAATGTCTATTTCTGACTCCACAACCAAAGGCTTCCCCAAGACCCCAGGTTTCCCACCTTTCCAAGCTACTTATGGGCAAGTCATCATAGATGGTGATAGTCCCCAGTTTCTGGCCAAAAAAAGATGAAGCAGACATAAAAGCACTTGCAGCTCTTGGTACCACCTATAAGTGGGTAACTGTCAATCAGAAACACACCAAGAATTTTTCCAATTTCTAAGCAAATGGGACAGTGAGTAATAAATCTACTCAAGCAGTCCCACCNTTCTATGTACTCTGCTCTCTTATAGATGCTCTGATATTTTTCTTGGTTGGGAAGAAATATCATGGTTTTATAATCATGAATGCTGTGTTGTCAATCTTTTACATATTTAATAAATTGCATAAAGTAAAAATTCATAAAATAGATATAAAATCATAACACAATGTATTTTGAGATGAAAGTGAAAGTTGCTTAGTCGTGTCCAACTCTGTGAGTTCATGGACTATACAGTCCATGGAATTCTCTAGGACAGAATACTGGAGTGGGTAGCCTTTCCCTTCTCCAGGGGCTCTTCCTAACTCAGGGATCAAACCCAGATCTCTCACATTGCGGGCGGATTCTTTACCAGTTGAACCACAAGGGAAGCCCAAGGATACTGGAGTGGGTAGCCTATTCCTTCTCCAGGGGATCTTCCTGACCCAGGAATCAAATCGGAGTCTCCTGCATTGCAAGCGGATTCTTTACCAACTGAGCTATGAGGGAAGCTCAGTTTTTGAGATATAGCATAATATTTAATGCCAGATGTCACTGCAGTATGTCAATTCATTACAAACTAATATACCAATCCCTTTCACATCAGTGCTATGAGGTAGGTATTATTATCATTATACATATTTTACAGATGAAGAAACTGAGCCACAAAGGTGTTGATTAACTTGCTTAAGGTCACACAGCTAGCAGGGCTGGGATTGAGCTCAGTTTGGCTCCAGAGCGCACACTTTTAATCAGTTTCTTAAAATGCCCATTCTTGATACCAAAACTTAACCCTTGGTGTGGATTCCGCAGTACATTGATTTAAAAGTGATGACCACCGAGACAAGACAGTTAGAGGGGAGAAAGAAGGTCTGATCTAGTAATCAACGAGATGTGTGTGACTCTTTTGAGACCCCATGGACTGTAGCTTGCCAGGCTCCTCTGTCCATGAATTTCCCTGGCAAGGATACTGGAGTGGGTTGCCATTTTCTTCTCTGGGGAACCACTGAGAACCCGATGACTAAATTCATTTATGACTGTATTTAACATCTGCACTCTTTTGCTGGAGACCAGATAAGGGACCTCCCCAGTTTGACTTCTTGACCTATTGACCCAGCACACTATTTTACCAGTTTTGCATGGAAGTCCCTGCTGTATAAGGTTTCACCAGCACTATGGCCTGTCCTTTTCTTCAGTGGTCTGCCCTCATTCCTCTGGGGCTTTTTCCCCACCCCGTGTCTGCATGTGCCCAGCAGAGCTTGACTCTTCTGGGGAAAAATGATTGACCAAATTAGTATGGAGATAAAAATACTTCCTTCTTTGATTGGGTGGTCTACTTATAGAACTGAAACAAAAATAGATCCAGAAAGTGGCAGGTATTTTGGAAACTGATACTTGAGTATTATTAGATTTAGGTTTTTGCCCCAGGCAAACTTTGGAGATTTTTTTTTTTTTTAGGAAAGACTATTTCAGATGATGGTGCTTTCCTGGTGGCTCAGAGGGTAAAGCGTCTGCCTGCAATGCAGGAGACCTGAGTTTGATCCCTGGGTCAGGAAGATCTCCTGGAGGAGGAAATGGCAACCCTCTCAGTACTCTTATCTGGAAAATTCCACAGATAGAGAAGCCTGGTAGACTACAGTCCATGGGATTGCAAAGAGTCGGACACGACTAAACACTTTTCATTTCAGATGAACACTTTTAGGGGTGATTCAAATAGTAAAGAGCACAGGCACACCCTACTCTGTGTTAGTGCTGTAATTTTGAAACATATTAGAATTAGCTTTAGGTGTCATTCACGGAATACATTGTTTTGAGCCCGTCCTCCTGGCCAGGCACTATTTTAGGAACCTGGATGAGAGCCCTTGGACCAAAGGGCAAAAACTTCTTCCTCCGGAAAGCCGACCTTTTCGATTCAGAAGGGGAAAGCTGAACAGATTCAAGGTCCATGTTTTGCACGTGGACAAAGCAAATAACTGCTTTCAAAATAAAAAATGCTCTTCATTTTTACTTCCTCGCCTTCACACTATTTGTCCCGTTTTGTTGCAGATTCTCAGCTATTTTCTTCCAAGGATATATTTTAGCATCTTAGCACATTTTATGGCCTCACCCCCAAGCCCCCTTCCAAAACTGTCCGTTACTATTCTAGCAAAATGTCTATTTCTGACTCCACAACCAAAGGCTTCCCCAAGACCCCAGGTTTCCCACCTTTCCAAGCTACTTATGGGCAAGTCATCATAGATGGTGATAGTCCCCAGTTTCTGGCCAAAAAAAGATGAAGCAGACATAAAAGCACTTGCAGCTCTTGGTACCACCTATAAGTGGGTAACTGTCAATCAGAAACACACCAAGAATTTTTCCAATTTCTAAGCAAATGGGACAGTGAGTAATAAATCTACTCAAGCAGTCCCACCTTTGTTCCTGTCGTTTATGCCACACACAATTACATTCTGGACGACACTGGAAAGCATCTTTCAGAGTGGATCTCCACAGAAGGTCTTAACTCTTTGGAGAGTAAAGGCAGTATCCTATTCCTCATCTAAAATCTAGAATTAAAAGCCTGGGTTCTCAGGCTGCCCCGATCCTCTGATGNTTTTTTTTTTTTTAGGAAAGACTATTTCAGATGATGGTGCTTTCCTGGTGGCTCAGAGGGTAAAGCGTCTGCCTGCAATGCAGGAGACCTGAGTTTGATCCCTGGGTCAGGAAGATCTCCTGGAGGAGGAAATGGCAACCCTCTCAGTACTCTTATCTGGAAAATTCCACAGATAGAGAAGCCTGGTAGACTACAGTCCATGGGATTGCAAAGAGTCGGACACGACTAAACACTTTTCATTTCAGATGAACACTTTTAGGGGTGATTCAAATAGTAAAGAGCACAGGCACACCCTACTCTGTGTTAGTGCTGTAATTTTGAAACATATTAGAGTTAGCTTTAGGTGTCATTCACGGAATACATTGTTTTGAGCCCGTCCTCCTGGCCAGGCACTATTTTAGGAACCTGGATGAGAGCCCTTGGACCAAAGGGCAAAAACTTCTTCCTCCGGAAAGCCGACCTTTTCGATTCAGAAGGGGAAAGCTGAACAGATTCAAGGTCCATGTTTTGCACGTGGACAAAGCAAATAACTGCTTTCAAAATAAAAAATGCTCTTCATTTTTACTTCCTCGCCTTCACACTATTTGTCCCGTTTTGTTGCAGATTCTCAGCTATTTTCTTCCAAGGATATATTTTAGCATCTTAGCACATTTTATGGCCTCACCCCCAAGCCCCCTTCCAAAACTGTCCGTTACTATTCTAGCAAAATGTCTATTTCTGACTCCACAACCAAAGGCTTCCCCAAGACCCCAGGTTTCCCACCTTTCCAAGCTACTTATGGGCAAGTCATCATAGATGGTGATAGTCCCCAGTTTCTGGCCAAAAAAAGATGAAGCAGACATAAAAGCACTTGCAGCTCTTGGTACCACCTATAAGTGGGTAACTGTCAATCAGAAACACACCAAGAATTTTTCCAATTTCTAAGCAAATGGGACAGTGAGTAATAAATCTACTCAAGCAGTCCCACCTTTGTTCCTGTCGTTTATGCCACACACAATTACATTCTGGACGACACTGGAAAGCATCTTTCAGAGTGGATCTCCACAGAAGGTCTTAACTCTTTGGAGAGTAAAGGCAGTATCCTATTCCTCATCTAAAATCTAGAATTAAAAGCCTGGGTTCTCAGGCTGCCCCGATCCTCTGATGATACTGCAGAGGCTGGAACAGTTATAGACGTGTCCACGTGGACAAATCAAATATTCTCTACGTAAGCCCTTTGTGCTTACTTACCAGGAGCTTCTTAAACATGCTTTCCCCCTTCTGTATTGTAGTAAAGTGTTAATCACTCAGTCATGCCCGACTCTTTGTGACCCCATGGACTGTAGCCCAGCAGGCTCCTTTGTCCATGGGATTTTCCAGGCAATGATACTGGAGTGGGTTGCCATTTCCTTCTTCAGGGGATCTTCCCAACCCAGGGATCCAACCCGGGTCTCCTGCACTGCAGGTACAATCTTTACCAACTGAGCTACAAGGGAAGCCCATGTATTGTAGTAAACTGTACATAATTCACCATTTAAACCATTCTATGTGTGCAACTCCATGCGATGAAGTGTGCTTACTTTGTTGTACAACCATCCATCTCCAGGAAATTTTCACCTTCCCAAACTGAAACTCTGTACCCGCTAAACACTAACTTCCCATTCCTCCTTCCTCCTAACCCCGTCACCAACATTCTGTGCTCTGTGTCTATGGCTTTGACCGCCTAGGCACCTCATATAAGGGTAATCATGCAATAGTTGGCCTTTTGTGATGGGCTTATTTCCCATAGAATGACATCTTCAAAGTTCATCTGTGTTGTAACTTGTGTCAGAATTTCTTTCCTTTTTAAGGCTGAATAATATCCTATTGTATGGTTAGACTGTATTTTTTTTTTAACCTATTCAGTGTTCGATGGACCCTGGGGCTGCTTCCAACTTTTATTAATGCTGCTCTGAACATGCTTGAACAAATATAAATGTTCTTATTCACTCTCTTGACAAACGGATTTTTAAAAATGTGGTAGGCTCAACTGTGAACACACTCCTAAAAATCTGTAACAATAAGGTGAACTTAACTTTCCTGGGACATTTTGTGCCCTTTAGATTCATTCATCTGTAGGACAGATGAGTGCCCATCAGGTGCTAAGCACTCTATGACATTTGGGGAATTCCAGTAGGTATGGTTCTGGCTTTGAAAGGAGACAGATCTCTAACTGACAGGTTAGGCTGACATCCTGTGTGCCTTCAGAAAGGTGTGTGCTGGCTAAAAAGAGGGAGAATGCAGCTGCGTTTCACCTGTCCTGAATGGTCAGTGGAGGTTCTGAGTGGTGGTGATATCAGATCCAAGGGAGAAGCCCCTGAGATATGTGGTCCCTGCTGTATACCATTTGGTGCAGTTCTCTCAATAGTTTTATGAGGTAGGTACTTTATTTGCCCCGACAATATAGATAAAGAACCAAGGCTTGGACAGAGTAAGTAATTTATCCAATGTCACACACCTAGTAAGAAGTACAGCACTTTACAGTTCTTAACTACTCTGTTATTTGGGTGTTCCAAACCAGAACTCACAAAGTAATGTGGAGGGTAGGGTGGGAGGAAAGGCATTCCAGGAAGAGGAAACAGCAGGCTGGATGCATGGACTAAGGAAGGCCTGTGGAGGAATTAGAGAATGTCAAAGCATCCTAAGCAACTTAAAAAGCAATGGCCATCTTCAGCAATACGGATGGACCTAGAGATTGTCATCCTGAGTAGAGCAAGTCAAACAGGGAAGGAGAAATATTGTATGACACCCCTTATATGTGGAATCTAAGAAGAAATGATACAAATGCACTTACAAAACAGAAAGAGACTCACAGACTTAGAGAACGAACTTGTGGTTGCCTGTACACACCTGCTATATTTAAAATGGATAACCAACCAGGACCTACTGTGTAGCTCAGGGACCTCTGCGTAATGTCATGCGGTAGCCTGGATGGGAAGGGAACTTGGGGGAGAATGGATTCGTATATATGTATGGCTAAGTCCCTTTGCTATTCACTTGAAACTAACACAGCATTGTTAATTGGCTATAGTTAGTTAGTGTTACTACCTCAGTTGTGTCTGACTCTTGTGACCCCATGGACTGTAACCCACCAGGTTCCTCTGTCCATGGAATTCTCCAGGCAAGAATACTGGAGTGGGTAGCCATTCTATACCCATCTTCCCAACCCAGGAATCAAAGCCAGGTCTCTTGCANTAAAAAGAGGGAGAATGCAGCTGCGTTTCACCTGTCCTGAATGGTCAGTGGAGGTTCTGAGTGGTGGTGATATCAGATCCAAGGGAGAAGCCCCTGAGATATGTGGTCCCTGCTGTATACCATTTGGTGCAGTTCTCTCAATAGTTTTATGAGGTAGGTGCTTTATTTGCCCCGACAATATAGATAAAGAACCAAGGCTTGGACAGAGTAAGTAATTTATCCAATGTCACACACCTAGTAAGAAGTACAGCACTTTACAGTTCTTAACTACTCTGTTATTTGGGTGTTCCAAACCAGAACTCACAAAGTAATGTGGAGGGTAGGGTGGGAGGAAAGGCATTCCAGGAAGAGGAAACAGCAGGCTGGATGCATGGACTAAGGAAGGCCTGTGGAGGAATTAGAGAATGTCAAAGCATCCTAAGCAACTTAAAAAGCAATGGCCATCTTCAGCAATACGGATGGACCTAGAGATTGTCATCCTGAGTAGAGCAAGTCAAACAGGGAAGGAGAAATATTGTATGACACCCCTTATATGTGGAATCTAAGAAGAAATGATACAAATGCACTTACAAAACAGAAAGAGACTCACAGACTTAGAGAACGAACTTGTGGTTGCCTGTACACACCTGCTATATTTAAAATGGATAACCAACCAGGACCTACTGTGTAGCTCAGGGACCTCTGCGTAATGTCATGCGGTAGCCTGGATGGGAAGGGAACTTGGGGGAGAATGGATTCGTATATATGTATGGCTAAGTCCCTTTGCTATTCACTTGAAACTAACACAGCATTGTTAATTGGCTATAGTTAGTTAGTGTTACTACCTCAGTTGTGTCTGACTCTTGTGACCCCATGGACTGTAACCCACCAGGTTCCTCTGTCCATGGAATTCTCCAGGCAAGAATACTGGAGTGGGTAGCCATTCTATACCCATCTTCCCAACCCAGGAATCAAAGCCAGGTCTCTTGCACTGCAGGTGAATCCTTTACCAATTGACGCACCAAAGAAAGTGAAAGTGAAAGTGAAGTTGCTCAGTCCTATCTGACTCTTTGCAACCCCATGGACTGTAGCCTACCAGGCTCCTCAGTCCATGGGATTCTCCAGGCAAGAATACTGGAGTGGGTTGCCATTCCTTCTCCAGGGGATTTTCCCAACCCAGGGATTAAACCCGGGTCTCCAGCACTGCAGGCAGACACTTTACCGTCTGAGCCACCAGGGAAGCCATTATAAAATAAAAAGTTTAAAATACATTGTAGACATTAAAAACAATTGCCTCCTGAAACCCTCAGTGTTTAGGCTTGGAGGGGAGCCCCTGGTTTTTGTATCTGTCCCTCATTTTCCTTCTGGGTAGGGTTGTAACTGGGACCTCTGGAGAACCCTGACAGTAGGAAACCACGATATTTTCTGCCTGATTTGGGTCCTTGAGGCTTGCAAGCTTCTGGTATAAACATATGGAAAATATAATTTTTACTGAATAAATATGTATCTACCATGGACTGATGGTTTTTTCTAAGCCAGACACTCTTCCAAGTACTTCTCATGTATTAACATTCTAAGTCTTCACAGCCAACCTTAGAGGTAGGTCCCAAGATGGTTCTCTTTCACAGAGCAAAATAAATCCTAAGGAAGATAAGCAACTTGTTTCTGCTAACACAGCAAGGAATGGGCAGGGCCATGATTTAGAGCACACAGAGGTCCCCCAAATTGCAGATGGACTTTGCCAACTTCCTCCTTTTGTGTCAGATTCTCAAGGTCAACTTCCTCTCCCTGGAGTTATTCAGTGAGGTTCTTGGTCCACCCTCTCTGAGACTGCTCATCCCTGGCAGTTAGGACAGGTGTCTACGCAGCTCAGGGAGCCCAGAATGCCAAGTGGAGATACTGAGCACTTGAAGGCTGTTGATCCCCTTTCATGCTGTGCAGCAGCAGAGACGAGCCATCTATATTTAAGAGGACCTCTTCAAGGGGCAGGCTGTCACTGTCCGTTAGCTTTGTGGTTTCCATTTCTTTCCACGTTACAATGGACTCGTGAAACAACTGAGCAGGGATGACCTGGGTCCCTCTCACCTTGAAGTGGCAGTTGTATTCCTTTTTTAAGTCTTGATGTCATGAAAACTGGAGGCACAATTCTCTAGCGTCAGAACTTGATCTCAAACACGATTCTAATTATAGTTATTACTAAAAAAAAAAAAAAAAAACCCACATGACCTCCACAACCCCTACCACTTAGTTGCTAATTTTATAAAACCTAGATGTCCTGTGGGAATTCAAAGTAGGCATGAGCAAAACGGAACTTGGGGCCGACCCCACACCTTCCTGTCATCGCAGAAATTCTGTCACCCGTCCTTCAAGGGAGATAGATGCTCACTTCTTTCTCAACATTGCGATCCTGTCAATTTTGCCTCCTCATGCTAGGTGCACATTCCTTGACTCCTTCCCACCCCCAGTGTTTCTCTGGCCTGCCGTGTTCTCTCTGGAGTTGATTATTTCTTCCCCTGCATCTGGCTTTGACCCCAGGTTGCCATCACCTTCCATGTCGCTACTGTAACATCTCCTATACTCAGGCCCAAATGCATTTCCATGTCGGAAACAATTCTGCAGTCACTCATCATGGACGCCCCACTCGCTGGATCTCTGTGTCTTCTGCCTTCCTCCTCTTGAGTCTCAGGCTCTGGTTGTACCAACTCTTTTGTGTTTTCCTAGCACATCAGGCCTTCCCTCACTTACACAGTGACCCCCTCCAGTACCCATGGTATGTCTTGATCCTTCCCCAGTGGTGATTTCCTTGCTTCTCTTCTCCATGGCTCAGTCATCAGTCCATCTGCAGATCCTGGCCCACGGCTAGGCTGCAGTGAGTCTCATCCCTTCATTTCCCGCCCACGAAGAATTCAGTTCAACTAGATTTCAGTAGACCATTGGTGACCACTGACAGTGCTAGGCTCTGTGCTCTGTGTTGGGAATACAGAGACTCCTGGGCATGGTTCTCATCCTTAAGGGACACCAGACTATGAGTCAACATCCACAAGGTGTGCTGGTGGCCCTGGGAGAGTGGTGACTAATTCTCTCCAGGGGTCCGGATTCCCGGAGCTATGATGTCAAGGTTGGGCTTGTGGAAGGATGAATCGGAAATTGGATGGGGGTGGTGGTGATGGTAGGAACTGATGAGGAGGCATTCTGGTTAGAATGAGCAATATGTGAACAGGTGTGATGGTGCAAAAGAAGAAGGTGTCTGAGGGGCTCTTGTGTGGTTTAGCATTGTCGAGCAAGTCTCCTGGGGCCTGAGACTCAAGAGGACGGCAAGAGCTAGCTGGAAAAGTACCTTGTTTACTATGCTAAAATGAAAATTTAATTTTTAAAGTTAAAATTGTGTCCCCTTCCCTGGAGTGTCTGCTTCTCCATCTTCCCTACCAAGATCACCCGAGTGCAATGAAATCCATCAACACTTTCAAAACTATCTTGTCCTTCTAGAATAATTCTACGAATTTCCATAGCATTGGTAGTTTGGGTCACGTAGCTGAACACTTAATTTTACAGGTCTTTTATTGTTCTCTAACTGCATCCTGGGAGACTTTTTGCTTCCTCAGTGCTTTGGATCAAATATGTTGAAGTTCTAACTCCTAGTTTATCTGTGAAGGTGACCTTTTTGGAAATAGGGCCATTGCACTTATAATGAAGTTAAGAGGAGGGTCATTAGTGTGGGCCTTAATCCAATATGACTAAGGTCCTTATAAGAAGAGGAAATTCCATAGGATGACATAGACACTCTAAAGGCTACCTAATGTCAGGAGTAGAAATTAGAGTGATGTAGCCAGAAGTCAAGGAACCCCAAGGATTGCCAGCAACCACCAGAAGCTATGAAGAAGGAAGAGCTGTCCCCTAAAGATTGCAGATTGAGTGTGGCCTTGCTGACACCTTGATTTCGGACTTTGGGAACTGAAAGACAATACATTTCTGTTGTTTTAAGCCTTGCTGTCTGTGGTACTTTGTTAAGGCAGCTGCAGGAAACTAATATTCCAACTAAATCATAAGTTCCTTAGAGGCTGAAAATAGATGGTATATTTTAGCATCATTACAGCGTAGCTTAGAAACATGCTCAGGAAACCTCATTTACTGCCCAAGTGCTTGGAGTGGGGGTGGGGTTTACAGTGTTCGGAAGGGCAGAGAGCTTTGTGTGTTACCCAAGTGCCAGTGCTGTGGTGGGCCTTCCTGGGCATCTCATTTAACCGTGGAAAAGCTGGGTTTCTCCCCATTAAATTTACCCTCTTCCATGGCGATGAAAGGCAATACTAAGGGGAGAACATGCACACAATTGTTCTAGAAGGTGAAACTTCCAGTAACTGTGATCCACTTTTTGCTTGGTTATAATTTCTAGGTTTTAAAAAAATGAACAGATACTACTTTCATAATAAAAGGCATGTATTGTCTTTTTAAAGGCAAATGTCTTGTGTGCCCAACATGAAAAGACAGCACATTTTTATTCTTGATTGATTAAATCTGTCAGCATTTGGATCCACAGCAAACACTAACTTGGGTTTTTCTAAAGCTCTTTGGGGCTTCTCATAAGTAACATTTTGAACAGATCTGGTTAAGGTATGTGAAAGAGTCGTTCCAAGTGGGATTTTTTAATAATGCAAAAAGAACTGAAGGTTTAGTAGGGGGATTTTTTCTTTCCCTAAGCATAGGAAGAAGCAGGTAGTTGTTTATGATTCTTCGTATGCAGTATTTCAGTTTTTCTCTTGGGCAGACAGATAAAACAAATGTTCCTTGGAGACATCACACCTTCCATGGAAAATCAAAATTCCTCAACAGAAAAACGCAAGGATAGTGAGAGAGGCAGGCACTGTCTATAATCAGGGACTCAGTAGCCCTGTGATTTATTTTTTCTTCCCCCTGCATCTCCTTCCCCAGATGTCCTGGGCTTTTCCACTTGGCAAAAGAGCTGTCAAGGACTTCCCAGGTGGCTCAGTGGTAAAGACTCCTCCTGCACTGTAGGAGACACAGGGTTGATCCCTGGGTTGGGAAGATCCCCTGGAGAGGGGCATGGCCACACACACCAATATTCTTGTCTGGAAAATCCCATAGACAGAGGAGCCTGGAGGGCTACAGTCCATGGGGTGCAAAGAGTTGGGCATGACGGAGCAAATAAAAAATGACTACAAAGTGCTGACAAAGGATGAGCTGTTGGGACCAGTTGCCTGCACGGTGAGTTGCTGAGCCAGGAGTGGACAAGAAAACAAAAACGGTGAACTCAAACATTTCAGAAAGTTTGGAGCAAGGAGAAAATTGATGAAGAAAATGAGTGCATTAAGGGACAGCATTTATAGGGTGCCAACCCAGGGAGAGAACTCACTCTTGGAAAGCAGCACTCAAGAACAAATGACAGAGCCTGGACTTCAGCTTTAATTTCCCTTGCCACACTCCCTGCAACACAGAATGCATGCACACCAAGCTACGTGTGTGGTTTCTTCAGGTGCACAACTGCAGGGTCACGATATTCAATCGGTAATCAGTTTACCATTTGCTGACTGGATAGCTCAGTTGGGAAAGAGTCTGCCTGCAATGCAGGAGACCCCAGTTCGATTTCTGGGTCGTGAAGATCTACTGAAGAAGGGATATGCTAACCACTCTAGTGTTTTTGGGCTTCCCTGGTTGCTCAGTGGGTAAAGAATTTGCCTGCAATTCGGGAGACCTAGGTTCCATCCGTGGGTTGGGAAGATCCTCTGGAGGAGGGAAAGGCTACCCACTCCTGTATTCTGGCCTGGAGAATTCCATGTACTACACAGTCTACACAGTCCATGGGGTCGTAGAGTCAGACATGACTGAGCAACTTTCACTTTCACTTTTCACCTATGAGGCAATTACTTTTCCAGAGATGCTCTGTTTAGGATAGGAGTCGGTTGGTGGTATGCAAAGGCCCTGTTCTAAAGGTGGTCCCTCTTCTCTTCTGTACATTGGGTGGATGGGGCCACTTCTTTCTCTGAGGGCTTTTCCTTTGTTTATAGAAGACTTGCTTTTACATTTGGACTCTGAATTCTGTACATTTCCCTTGCATTGACTTGGTAATTTGCAGAAGCACCATTTTTGAGCATTGTAGCATTGTACACTGGCTACATGTACCATATTAGAGCATGGTAAAGATGCTAGTAGAATAGATTAGACACAGTCTGCTGCATAGTATAGACTTGAAACAGGTTGTCTGAAAAGAGTTTGCTTTAGGGACACTATCACACCACCTGTTGCATTGATGGTATTCAGAGGTTTGAATGCATCTGTTAATGTACCGTCTAGTCTGCTATAATAACTCTAGTAATGTAATGGCTCTTCTAGAACAGCGATTCTCAACTTTGACCATACATTAATGATTATCCGAAGAGGTTTTAGAAATCATGATGCCAAGGCTACTGCCCAGACCAAATGAAATCAGAATCCTTGGGAGTGGGACACAGTCATTGGAATTTTTGAGAAACTCCCCAGTTAATTTCATTAAGAAGCACAATTTGAGGACTATTTACTACTCCAGACTAGAGCTAGACTATCTAAAAGTAGCTACTAGTCTTATGTGGTAATTTGAATTTGGTATCGTTTAAAATGAATTCCTCAGTTGCAGTAACCAATTCTTAAGCACTTAATAGCCACATGGTGGCTACCATAAGGGACAGAGAAGACTGTAGAAAGTGCTCATCATGGCAGAAATTTCCACTGGACAGCATTACTCTACAGTCTAGAGTTTTAGATTTATGTCTAGTTCTTCACCTTAAATGAATGCCAAACAACCACATAATTGATAAGAATTTTAAGTAAAATATTTTTGAATATTGTTATCATTTCTCTATCTTGACATCCATCTCTGAAAGGTTCAAGTTACAATTAGAGAGGTAATTAAAACAATTTAAGATTTTCTGGACAAAGCTACATCCTTCTTGGGAGAAGGGGATCTGATGTATGGGCCAAAGCAGTAGTGTGCTTTCTTGAATCATAGTAGTGGTTGGGGTCCATGGTGGTTGTCAAGCCCTGTAGAAGGGGCACTCCTTCCAGAATGCATTGATGAATTCTGGGGCTCAGAAAGGTCCATACAACCTTGTAAGTTTCTTTCTCTAGATTCACTTTGTGGATAAAATTCTCTTTAGACCTGTTCTTATTCTGCCCCCAATTCTGGAATCTGTAAGGAAGCATCTAGGCATGCCCTCTTTTATGACAACTCTGGATCAGCCTGAAGCAACTTGCCACCAAAAATNAGGATGAGCTGTTGGGACCAGTTGCCTGCACAGTGAGTTGCTGAGCCAGGAGTGGACAAGAAAACAAAAACGGTGAACTCAAACATTTCAGAAAGTTTGGAGCAAGGAGAAAATTGATGAAGAAAATGAGTGCATTAAGGGACAGCATTTATAGGGTGCCAACCCAGGGAGAGAACTCACTCTTGGAAAGCAGCACTCAAGAACAAATGACAGAGCCTGGACTTCAGCTTTAATTTCCCTTGCCACACTCCCTGCAACACAGAATGCATGCACACCAAGCTACGTGTGTGGTTTCTTCAGGTGCACAACTGCAGGGTCACGATATTCAATCGGTAATCAGTTTACCATTTGCTGACTGGATAGCTCAGTTGGGAAAGAGTCTGCCTGCAATGCAGGAGACCCCAGTTCGATTTCTGGGTCGTGAAGATCTACTGAAGAAGGGATATGCTAACCACTCTAGTGTTTTTGGGCTTCCCTGGTTGCTCAGTGGGTAAAGAATTTGCCTGCAATTCGGGAGACCTAGGTTCCATCCGTGGGTTGGGAAGATCCTCTGGAGGAGGGAAAGGCTACCCACTCCTGTATTCTGGCCTGGAGAATTCCATGTACTACACAGTCTACACAGTCCATGGGGTCGTAGAGTCAGACATGACTGAGCAACTTTCACTTTCACTTTTCACCTATGAGGCAATTACTTTTCCAGAGATGCTCTGTTTAGGATAGAAGTCGGTTGGTGGTATGCAAAGGCCCTGTTCTAAAGGTGGTCCCTCTTCTCTTCTGTACATTGGGTGGATGGGGCCACTTCTTTCTCTGAGGGCTTTTCCTTTGTTTATAGAAAACTTGCTTGTACATTTGGACTCTGAATTCTGTACATTTCCCTTGCATTGACTTGGTAATTTGCAGAAGCACCATTTTTGAGCATTGTAGCATTGTACACTGGCTACATGTACCATATTAGAGCATGGTAAAGATGCTAGTAGAATAGATTAGACACAGTCTGCTGCATAGTATAGACTTGAAACAGGTTGTCTGAAAAGAGTTTGCTTTAGGGACACCATCACACCACCTGTTGCATTGATGGTATTCAGAGGTTTGAATGCATCCGTTAATGTATCGTCTAGTCTGCTATAATAACTCTAGTAATGTAATGGCTCTTCTAGAACAGCGATTCTCAACTTTGACCATACATAAATGATTATCCGAAGAGGTTTTAGAAATCATGATGCCAAGGCTACTGCCCAGACCAAATGAAATCAGAATCCTTGGGAGTGGGACACAGTCATTGGAATTTTTGAGAAATTCCCCAGTTAATTTCATTAAGAAGCACAATNTATCCGAAGAGGTTTTAGAAATCATGATGCCAAGGCTACTGCCCAGACCAAATGAAATCAGAATCCTTGGGAGTGGGACACAGTCATTGGAATTTTTGAGAAATTCCCCAGTTAATTTCATTAAGAAGCACAATTTGAGGACTATTTACTACTCCAGACTAGAGCTAGACTATCTAAAAGTAGCTACTAGTCTTATGTGGTAATTTGAATTTGGTATCGTTTAAAATGAATTCCTCAGTTGCAGTAACCAATTCTTAAGCACTTAATAGCCACATGGTGGCTACCATAAGGGACAGAGAAGACTGTAGAAAGTGCTCATCATGGCAGAAATTTCCACTGGACAGCATTACTCTACAGTCTAGAGTTTTAGATTTATGTCTAGTTCTTCACCTTAAATGAATGCCAAACAACCACATAATTGATAAGAATTTTAAGTAAAATATTTTTGAATATTGTTATCATTTCTCTATCTTGACATCCATCTCTGAAAGGTTCAAGTTACAATTAGAGAGGTAATTAAAACAATTTAAGATTTTCTGGACAAAGCTACATCCTTCTTGGGAGAAGGGGATCTGATGTATGGGCCAAAGCAGTAGTGTGCTTTCTTGAATCATAGTAGTGGTTGGGGTCCATGGTGGTTGTCAAGCCCTGTAGAAGGGGCACTCCTTCCAGAATGCATTGATGAATTCTGGGGCTCAGAAAGGTCCATACAACCTTGTAAGTTTCTTTCTCTAGATTCACTTTGTGGATAAAATTCTCTTTAGACCTGTTCTTATTCTGCCCCCAATTCTGGAATCTGTAAGGAAGCATCTAGGCATGCCCTCTTTTATGACAACTCTGGATCAGCCTGAAGCAACTTGCCACCAAAAATTAGAAGGTTAGAAGCAGGTTTATCTTCAAAGTTAATAACACAACTTATTAAATGCAGTCCTTATTTGGAAAAATCAGATATATAAGTCAGAACTTTCAACAAACTCCTGAATTCAACAGTGGATTGCAATTTCCTTCTCCAGGGGATCTTCTTGACCCAGGGATCAGGGTATCTAGAATTGCAGGTGGATTCTTTACTACTGAGCCACCAGGGAAGTCCCAAGAAGAAGGTGTATTTATTTAGGGGTTTGATTATAAAACACTCCTATAGCAACACTATTGATCTTAGGGGGAAAAGCAAAGTGGAATCCAGTAGTTAACTTGGAATTTGATAAATTTACTCCATTTAAACTAATGGAAATAGATTTATCCCCAGAAAACAATTTCTTTTTTGGTGGGGAGAGGGATGGGAGACAACAGAAAAAAGGCATCCAGGGAGGATACTAATCTCTCTGCTCTTTACCGAAGGTAGATTCTCAAATTTTTGACTTTTTATGGAGCTTACCAAGGTGCCCAGATCAGTCTTTCAGTGGAAAGGGATTTTGACTGAACAACAAAATTGCCAAGCGAAAAACTAGTGCTGGTTTTGATAAAGTACTGATGAAGACAATTTTAAAAAATACTCAATATATGATTCCTGTAAGGAAACAAGTGACATGAACAAGAACTCTGGTTCTTCAAGAGATAAAACTAAGAACCATCTTGAGCCATTTAGTAGGGTCCAACTATAGTAATTTTTACTTAAGTCACTTTTCTGCTGTCCTTTTCTATTCCCCTTCACCAAACTCGCACACACACACACACACACACACAAGCATGTGTGTAGGAGACTCCTCACAGTAGCCTCCTGAGACCTCTGAATGGGGCTATCTGTATATTCTTTGAACTGTCTTGGAAAATTTCTAATATTTGAGTATTCATATATACACCATAGCAGACATGAAGAAGTATCACAAAAGTCTTTGTTCTTTAAGGATAAGGATGCCCCGTATCTAGAGCCATTAGTTCTAAGGTCATACCCGTTTTCTTCTCGATTTGTAGAAAGATGATGATAGTTTGTCTCCCAGGAATTTCATGGTTGGTTCTGCTGGGTATTTCATATTTATTTACTAACCGACAAACTCAGGCTTCCCTGGTAGCTCAGCTGGTAACAAATCCACCTGCACTGTGGGAGACCTGGGTTTGATCCCTGGGTTGGGAAGATTCCCTAGAGGAGGGCATGGCAACCCATTCCAGTATTGTTGCCTGGAGAATCCCATAGACAGAGAAACCTGGTGGGCTGCTGTCCATAGGGTCACAAAGAGTTGGACATGACTGACTGACTAAGCTGAGCATAGCACAGCATAAGGATTGTCTAATTTATCTTTGAGTTTTTCTTTGTGATTCTTGGAGCCTAAAATCCTGATGAATGTATACAGGGGATTTTGAAGTGGTTTGTGGTAGTTATTCTTACACACTTATGCCAAGAGATGACTGACTCCTTAAAAAATGTCTCCAATAATATTATTATTTTTCTAAGTGTCTGGAAGATAGAGTCTTTGTTTACTAGGGATTTTTTTATAATTGAAAACAGGTTAATCAACATATCTTGCTGTTAACAAAAACAACTAACAGTAGCGATCAAACAGTCTGAACCTAACGTCGATTCTAGATTATTATTATTTTTCTGACCAGAGGAACTACAGCAGGGATGGCCAGATAAGGTTCAGCTGGAGTCTCAGTTCTGATCAATTGGTACAATCTGAGGATTCTGAAACCATGACTCAGACTCAGGAGAAAAGAGTGCTGTGATCAATTATTTATGTCTGCAATAGGCAAGGGGTGAGGGGAAGGTGTGAGGGTATACATGCCAGATACTTCCAATCTCCAGACTAAGGCATTTGGAGAAGATAGTGGAAGATAAGGCAGTGCAGGAAGGTTGGGTTCATGTTGAAATTTGTATCTCTTTCTGTAGGCAGTGGAGAGTCATGAGCATGATGGAAATATGATCAGATTTGAGTTTATAGGCAGCCAGCTTGGCCATATCTATAAGATGAATTGAAGTGGGACAGTGTACCCGACTAGGAGTTCATAAAAAGAGACAAGGAAAAGGCAAATGTGAGAAACATTAGAATTTCCCAGGAGCCAATGAAAACCATGAAATCTCCATTTTGGATGATTTATTCATAGAGAGTCTTGTTCTTCTCTGTTTCATTTCCCAAATAGAATGCTTTGCATATCATAGACATTATAAAACTGGATAATGAATTTTATATCTATATCTATATCTATATCTATCTATATCTATCTATCTATCTATCNAATCCAGTAGTTAACTTGGAATTTGATAAATTTACTCCATTTAAACTAATGGAAATAGATTTATCCCCAGAAAACAATTTCTTTTTTGGTGGGGAGAGGGATGGGAGACAACAGAAAAAAGGCATCCAGGGAGGATACTAATCTCTCTGCTCTTTACCGAAGGTAGATTCTCAAATTTTTGACTTTTTATGGAGCTTACCAAGGTGCCCAGATCAGTCTTTCAGTGGAAAGGGATTTTGACTGAACAACAAAATTGCCAAGCGAAAAACTAGTGCTGGTTTTGATAAAGTACTGATGAAGACAATTTTAAAAAATACTCAATATATGATTCCTGTAAGGAAACAAGTGACATGAACAAGAACTCTGGTTCTTCAAGAGATAAAACTAAGAACCATCTTGAGCCATTTAGTAGGGTCCAACTATAGTAATTTTTACTTAAGTCACTTTTCTGCTGTCCTTTTCTATTCCCCTTCACCAAACTCGCACACACACACACACACACACACAAGCATGTGTGTAGGAGACTCCTCACAGTAGCCTCCTGAGACCTCTGAATGGGGCTATCTGTATATTCTTTGAACTGTCTTGGAAAATTTCTAATATTTGAGTATTCATATATACACCATAGCAGACATGAAGAAGTATCACAAAAGTCTTTGTTCTTTAAGGATAAGGATGCCCCGTATCTAGAGCCATTAGTTCTAAGGTCATACCCGTTTTCTTCTCGATTTGTAGAAAGATGATGATAGTTTGTCTCCCAGGAATTTCATGGTTGGTTCTGCTGGGTATTTCATATTTATTTACTAACCGACAAACTCAGGCTTCCCTGGTAGCTCAGCTGGTAACAAATCCACCTGCACTGTGGGAGACCTGGGTTTGATCCCTGGGTTGGGAAGATTCCCTAGAGGAGGGCATGGCAACCCATTCCAGTATTGTTGCCTGGAGAATCCCATAGACAGAGAAACCTGGTGGGCTGCTGTCCATAGGGTCACAAAGAGTTGGACATGACTGACTGACTAAGCTGAGCATAGCACAGCATAAGGATTGTCTAATTTACCTTTGAGTTTTTCTTTGTGATTCTTGGAGCCTAAAATCCTGATGAATGTATACAGGGGATTTTGAAGTGGTTTGTGGTAGTTATTCTTACACACTTATGCCAAGAGATGACTGACTCCTTAAAAAATGTCTCCAATAATATTATTATTTTTCTAAGTGTCTGGAAGATAGAGTCTTTGTTTACTAGGGATTTTTTAGAATTGAAAACAGGTTAATCAACATATCTTGCTGTTAACAAAAACAACTAACAGTAGCGATCAAACAGTCTGAACCTAACGTCGATTCTAGATTATTATTATTTTTCTGACCAGAGGAACTACAGCAGGGATGGCCAGATAAGGTTCAGCTGGAGTCTCAGTTCTGATCAATTGGTACAATCTGAGGATTCTGAAACCATGACTCAGACTCAGGAGAAAAGAGTGCTGTGATCAATTATTTATGTCTGCAATAGGCAAGGGGTGAGGGGAAGGTGTGAGGGTATACATGCCAGATACTTCCAATCTCCAGACTAAGGCATTTGGAGAAGATAGTGGAAGATAAGGCAGTGCAGGAAGGTTGGGTTCATGTTGAAATTTGTATCTCTTTCTGTAGGCAGTGGAGAGTCATGAGCATGATGGAAATATGATCAGATTTGAGTTTATAGGCAGCCAGCTTGGCCATATCTATAAGATGAATTGAAGTGGGACAGTGTACCCGACTAGGAGTTCATAAAAAGAGACAAGGAAAAGGCAAATGTGAGAAACATTAGAATTTCCCAGGAGCCAATGAAAACCATGAAATCTCCATTTTGGATGATTTATTCATAGAGAGTCTTGTTCTTCTCTGTTTCATTTCCCAAATAGAATGCTTTGCATATCATAGACATTATAAAACTGGATAATGAATTTTATATCTATATCTATATCTATATCTATCTATATCTATCTATCTATCTATCTATCTATCTATATATATGAGGGGATGGAGGAATGAATGAGTTAGTGAATGAAACTAGGAGCAGGAGCTGGTTTAGATAGCTTTTACTACATTCTGAGTTTGGGGTGTTGGTAGAGTCTCTATGGAGGAAATGTGCCCAGGCCAGATGTAGTTCCCCAAGTTTCTCCAATCATGACACCACCGAAAGATTGTAGATTCCTTTCTCTTAGTAACTATTTTCAATGCATCACTTTCCCCTATAGCTGGGCCAAGATGCTTCTTTAGGAAATCATGCCAGAGGTCTTTACCCATCTAAAACAATGACTACTTATTGAGGACTCAAACTACATAGTTAGTGTGATCCAGTGTGTCATTAAACCTTTATGACTACCTAATATTTCATGCATGCTCCATTGCTTAGTCGTATCCAACTCTTCAGACCCCGTGGACTGTAGACTGCCAGGCTCTCTGTCCATAGAAATTTCCAGGCAAGAATACTGGAGTGGGTTGTCATTTCCTTCTCCAGCAGATGGGGAGAGTTTATTTCCACTTTCTGCAGAAAGAGACCAAGCCTTGGAGAGGTTGAACCACCTGCCAAAGCCCACAGAGTCGGTTACTAACTCAAGTAGCAGAGCCCACAGTTAGACCTCAGGCCTATTTCATTTTCTCATGCTGCCTCTCATTCTCATCACCTGCCTCCCAGGTGATCTATTCTAAAAGAATGCTCATCCCAGGCTGTTAATTTCTTGTCAACTGATCATGTATGGTGAACCCTGCATCACCCTTTGCATTTTCTATGCTTTCCTACTTACTTGTTAATTTGTCTCATCCCTACTTCTGTGACCACTTAGCTGTTCTTCCCTGTTTCCCAGACTCATCTGGGTCCTCATTGCATCTGGGTTCTCTTTTATGTTCTCACTTTCTGATATTTCTCTCATTGGTACGGATGCATCAGCAATCCAAGATAATCTGTGTAAGAAAACATGGGGCAAACATGGATGCATTGTGGCATGGGTTCAAAGCTGCTGGCTTTTACCAGGGATTGGAAAGGCTTATGCATAAGACATTGACTATTTATTTTGGAAAATTATTGGTTGAGACCATCTTGATGGTGAAGTTGTTTAGGACTAAACACCTCTTTTCTAACCTATAGGCCACTTGCCTTCTACACTCATCACCATGAGACACATGATTGTGACATGCTACATAGAGGCCTGCAGGCCTGTTTCCCAAACCCACATAACTAGGTCAGAGGTCATCCGGAGCTGGGCTGTGATGAGGTGACGCTGTTTACATTGATTTGTTTCAGTGACTCTAACACGGTAAGTTACTAATGATGCACTTGACATGGGATATTTTAGAAGTGGTGGGATGTTATCCATCCTTCACCAATTTTGGGTATGCTTTTTTGAAAACCGACTTCTGACAAGTTGGAGTCATTAAGATTTATTACCAGAAAAGGAAACTGATTCCATTGTTTTACTACATTCAATGTGTACCGAGATGAATGTAGGAAATTGTCAAGGCCTAGGTTCCTATTTTGGAGAAGAAAATGGCAATCCACTCCAGTGTTCTTGCCTGGAGAATCCCAGGGACAGGGGAGCCTGGTGGGCTGCTGTCTATGGGGGTCGCACAGAGTCGGACACGACTGAAGTGACTTAGCCGCAGCAGCAGGTTCCTATTTAAATAAAAAATTCCTATGTCTTGCCTTAGTCTTTGGTTTGACTTGGCATGCAATACACTGCCAAAGAGAGTTTACTGAAGCGGACAAGGGTCTCTCAGTTCAGCTTGGTTTTGACCTTCATGTCATGCCCAACTGGCTACCTATATCTTGGTCTGGCTTGCTTTGTCTTGCCAGGTGTTGGGAACCTTGGCCCTGGAGGCACTAAAGAATTACAAGGATTCTAAAATGTGAATGCGTAGGCTGACTCGCGCTGGTGTTTTAGGGGTCATGAAGGCCATGTCAGAGTGGAAGGGCAGTGTGGAGGGCCATGGATTGGGGCTGCTGGCTCTGTAGGTCTAGCAGTGAGAGTGGAGGGTGTGATGGACTCAGAGAAGGTGGCTGTGTGGCTGTGAATCATGGCAAGAGTTGTGAAGTCAGGGGTGGGAGCTGGGTTGGAGAACAGGCACATGACCCAAGTGTTCCACGGAGGTCTCACATGTCAAAGACATTCAGCTGCCCACCAGGAAACAGAAGTCCTTGCCTATTCCCCCTCTTTCCTTTCTCCCCCGCTCCCCCCAACTTTATTCATTTGCTCTCTCTCACGGCCTTTCTCTTTCACACTTTTGTTTGTCTTCAACATTTGACGATTTAAAATATGATCTATTTACAGCTAATGAATTCTTAAGCCAATGACATTTAAAAGAGTGAAATTAATAAAAAGGATTAGAGAGGAAACCAAAATATACTTCTAGAATTAAAATAATGTGTTTCTCACATGTCCACTGATTCTAGTTGACTGCTCTTGAGGAACATAAAGAGAACCAAGAAATGGATCCCACAGTTTTGGGCTCTCCTTCCACACCACCTTTTCCCTTTACAGAAACTGTGGGACATTTCTCATCAGGATGGAAGTTGGAGTGAAACCTGGGCTTAAATTCCGACTCCAAAAATTCAACATTATATGACCTTGAGTGAAGTACATGTTTTCTTAGCTTCTCCTTTGCTACTCAGATAATACCTTCACAAACATACACAATATGGAATTTTAAGAAAGATAAATCAAATGTCTGGGAAATGTGACTGAACATTTTTCAACAGCAATCTGGATTCAGGGATTTGGTATTGGTGGTAATCATACAGATATGAGAGTTGGACTGTAAAGAAAGCTGAGCGCTGAAGAATTGATGCTTTTGAACTGTGGTGTTGTAGAAGACTCTTGAGAGTCCCTTGGATAGCAAGGAGATCAAACCAGTCCATCCGAAAAGAAATCCATACTGAATAATCATTGGAAGGACTGATGCTGAAGCTGAAATTCCAATACTCTGGCCANTAAATCAAATGTCTGGGAAATGTGACTGAACATTTTTCAACAGCACTCTGGATTCAGGGATTTGGTATTGGTGGTAATCATACAGATAAGAGAGTTGGACTGTAAAGAAAGCTGAGCACTGAAGAATTGATGCTTTTGAACTGTGGTGTTGTAGAAGACTCTTGAGAGACCCTTGGATAGCAAGGAGATCAAACCAGTCCATCCGAAAAGAAATCCATACTGAGTAATCATTGGAAGGACTGATGCTGAAGCTGAAATTCCAATACTCTGGCCACCTGATGCGAAGAGCCAACTCATTAGAAAAGACCCTGATGCTGGGAAAGATTGAAGGCAGGAAGAGAAGGGGACGACAGAGGATGAGATGGTTGGATGGCATCACCGACTCAGTGGACATGAGTTTGAGTGAACTCCGGGAGATGGGGAAGGACCGGGGAGCCTGGAGTGCTACAGTCCATGGGGCTGCAAAGAGTCAGACACAACTGAGCAACTGAACAGCAACCACTCTAAGAGGAGACCTATGCTGAAGAGACCAGAACTCAGAAGAGGTCCAGAAGCCCCCCTTCGAGATCAGAATGCCTATGTAAGCACCGGCTGTGAATTCATTTATAACCCAGATGCTATTTGTCCACATCCATCAAATAAAACCTGAGACTTAAAGACCCAAGCCAAAGTGTTCATTCACCTCTTTAGATTCATTTCTGATAACCATTGAAAATTCAGCCTCTCTGTTTTTTTTCTTTTATTTTTACAATAGCCCTCTGTCATTTCCAGAAAATGTTTTAAATTAGTATAAAACTTGGCTAAATTTAGCTTTTATAGAAGAACGAATAAAACATAATTAACTGTTTAAAGAAGAAAACACAAACCACATGAAGGCATGGGAGTTGCTGGCGAGGAATCTAACAGTAGTGTTTGGTAGCTAACCCGTCTCCTGTGTAACAGATGTTCACGAATTTCAGTGGAAACAGGATGGGCGTCCGTGCAGAGGGCGTTGCTGATAAAAAAGCTGGTAACTGCATACACGTAGGAGTCCGGTACAAGCGTGGTGTTTTCAGCTCTAATTGCCCAGAGATAGGTTCTCAAGAACACTGGAGTGGACAGAGGAAAAACTATCTCGGCGTGGTAAGAAACCTCGGCAGACAGATGCTCTGAGAGCCCTGGCAAGCAGGTTGCCCCCTTAGTAACTGTTTGCTTGTTAATAATTGCCAGCCCATGTGGAAGATCACGCGTTCTATTTTAAGGCTCTGGAGGCATTCGTCTCTGATTTTAGCAGAACATATACCATCTCCTGTAATTTCTATGTAAATACTTGTGAGTTTTTTTCTCCCTATCCAGACTACTATTTATGACTGTTCACCAGGAAAAGAGGTTAATTTGATTTAAAAGCTAAAAATGATTCTGTTTGGCTTCAAAAAAGGTATTTAAAAAATTCTCCGTAGAACAGAGAGAGACAAAGGATTCTATTGTGTCTCTGACCTAGGCGCGACGTGTCTTTTTCCTCCATGTACAGACAGAAGGTTTGGCCCAAAGCACAAATGATTATGCACAGATGGGTCCAATCTTTGTCACCTAATAAAGACTCATTAAATCAAAGGCCAGGTTATCATTTATTCTGCCTGACTGACTAATGCAACATTCTTTCCTTCATGCAGTCTTTTCTTAATACTCAAACAATTATCATTATTATTATTATTGTTGGTACTGTAATATTTTTAAGACGCCGATGGACCTGGGAGAGTGCCACTGTGACATGATGGCTCTGAGCCAAAAAACTATAGTCATCTATTGTTGAGAACTGGAACGCCTTGGGTGACTCGCAGAGGCGCGGAAGTAATGTGTCTGCACCGATCCTAACAAGTTCATCGGCTAGTTCTGCTTATATTCCTCCATCTCTGCATTTTATCTCCTTTGAAATGAATAAATAAAATTAATAATAATTAATTTTAAATACATTAATAACATATGAAATAGATTTAAAACAAATGGCATAACCCATAAGCACCTTGTAAGAGGAACTCATTAACAGTCACTTTTAACTTGAAGTCCCTCTAAACATTCCATGGCGCTTTTCCTTAGTGGCTTAGTCAATAAAGAATCTGCCTGCAGTGCAGGAAAACCTGGGTTCAATCCCTGGATGGGGAAGATCCCCTGGAGAAGGAAATGGCAATCCACCGCAGTATTCTTGCCTGGAGAATTCCACAGACGGAGACGCTTGAGGGCTACAGACCATAGGGTCACAAGACTCGGGCTGGCTTAGCGACTACACCACCATGACTGAACCTTCCAGGAATGATTTTCTTCAGTTAGAAAAATTTAAAACACTAGATCCTAAAATGCTTTGAGGCTCAGTGTGGGGTTCTGCGGTTCACCTTTTGTGTCATCCCTCATTCCATGAAGCAATGCAGACTCATAGTGAAAAAACATGAAGAAAACGTACTCTGTCCCCTGGGTATGGGGATGGTAAGGGAGCATCCCATTCTGCATCAGTGAGCCTACTTTCCGTATTTGGAGTTTTTATTTTTTTAAAATGCGGAAATACTTTCTGTATTTTGGAGTTTTTTAATTTTTTAAGGTCAATCAACTTTATTGTTTTTTAAGTGAAGGTAATCTTTTCTTAAAAAAAAAAGTGCCAAGTGAGATTGACCTTCCTGTCTCTAAAAGTGTTTTCTCTTCAACTCAGGTAATGCAAAAGGCCTCCGACCTCCAAAGAAATGAGACATTAAATTTACTATTTTTTTTAACATAATTCCCCCCAAAGATGCCAAATCTTATTATGCAAGCTTTTAAGGGCCTTTACTGTGCAGGCAATCCTGCATTTCAGAACTTGCATCCGTTCAGTTCAGTCGCTCAGTCGTGTCCGACTCTTTGCGACCTTGCATAGGGCTACTTTTTTTCTTTTAAGTTTATTTTTAATTGGAGTGCAATTGCTTTACAATGTTGTGTTGGTTTCTGCTGTACAACATCAACTATAACCATAAATAAGTATATATATCCCCACCCTCTTGAGCCTTCCTCCCAAGCCCCCAATTACAGAGTGCTAGTTTATGGCTTCCAAGTTTATACTTTGACTAGTTGGATAAATTAATAAACCAC
Organism: Raphicerus campestris; assembly: GCA_006410735.1. Classification (NCBI taxonomy): domain Eukaryota; kingdom Metazoa; phylum Chordata; class Mammalia; order Artiodactyla; family Bovidae; genus Raphicerus; species Raphicerus campestris. Next base: position 258,175 of record SJYW01008766.1, read on the forward strand.
GAGTTATGTAGTATTCACAGTGAAAAGACCCTCTGTGGCCAAGAAGAGACTGAGATATTAAATGCCTGTATGTATCGAGCATGGATTCTTTCAAGTAGTCTCATGCCAATTGCATTTCCAGGAGAACTAAAGTTGTTATGTTCTTTTTCCACTGAGAGGGAATCTCTTTCAGAGCCAAAAGGAAGTGAATTCTCTCAGTGCTTGATATNATTACAGAGTGCTAGTTTATGGCTTCCAAGTTTATACTTTGATTAGTTGGATAAATTAATAAACCACGAGTTATGTAGTATTCACAGTGAAAAGACCCTCTGTGACCAAGAAGAGACTGAGATATTAAATGCCTGTATGTATCGAACATGGATTCTTTCAAGTAGTCTCATGCCAATTGCATTTCCAGGAGAACTAAAGTTGTTATGTTCTTTTTTCACTGAGGGGGAATCTCTTTCAGAGCCAAAAGGAAGTGAATTCTCTCAGTACTTGATATTTAACTACACTATTCCAGTCTCTAATTTATAACTAAGTTAGTTCTCACTGGAATGATCTTCTCTGTCAAGCCTAGATACAGTCTCAGTCCAGCATCTTGCTGAGGGTCTGTGTAGACAGGTTTTGTTTGTTTCCCTGTTTCTTTCCATTTTTGTCCTGCTCTGGATTTGCCCTTCCTTTTTCTCTTGGAACTTCATGCTTGTGTATCTGTGGATCCTTCTGGCTACATTTGCCAAAGTGCCGAACACACACTGTTTAAAAATAAGGATGTGTTCAACCAATGGTGCTGGGACTACTGGATATCCACATGCCAAAAAAAAGTGGTGGTTGGGGGGGCAGTCTAGATACAGACCTTACATCCTTCACAAAAATGAACTCAAAATAAATCATAGGCCTAAATGTAAAATACAGAACCGTAACACTCCTGGAAGGTAATATAGTAGAAAACCCAGATGAGCTTGGGTTGGTTTAGCGACAATGCCAAAGGCACAGTCCAGGAAAGAAATAATTGATATGCTGGCCTTCATTCAAATTAAAAACGTGTGCTTCTGGGAGAATGAGAAGAGAAGCCGCCAAATGGGAAAAATCTTTGCAAAAGGCACACCTGACAAAAGACTGTTATCTGAAAAAAAGAACTCTTCCAACTCCAAAATAAGAAGCAAGCCAATTAAAAAATGGGCCAAAGACTGCAACAGATACCACATCAAAGAAGAGGCAGATGGCAAATAAGATGCTCCACATCATAGATCATCAGGGAAGTGTAAACTGAAACAGCAGTAAGATATCATTATACTCCCATTAGAACTGCCGAAACACACTGGTAACACCAAACGGTGAGCAACAGGAACTCTCGTTCATTGCTGGTGAGATTGCAAAATGACGCAGTTAACTTTGGAAGGCAGTTTGGCAGTACTTTTTTTTTCCTTACAAAGTTGAACATACTCTTATCACATGATCCAGCCATCTCACTCCTTGTTATTTACGCCAAAGCGGTGAAAACTTATGTCTGCACAAAACCATGCACGATAGTGCTTATAGCAGCTTTTTTTTTTTTTTTTCCGTAATGGCCTAAACTGGAAAGCAACCAAGATTCCCTCAGTAGGTAAATGAATAAACTGTGGTACCTCAGACAATGGAATATTATTCAATGCTAAAAAGAAGTGAGCTATTGATCTACAAAAAGACTCTTAAATGCATCTTACTAAGTGAAAAGAAGCCAATCTGAAAAGGCTACATACTGTATGATTCCAACTCTATCCAGTTCTAGAAAGGATAAAACTATAGACAGAATAAAAAGATCAGAGGTTGCCAGGAGCTGTGGGCAGAGAGGAGGGATTAAATAGGGAAGACACATGGATTTTTAGGGCAGTAAAAATATTCTATATGATACCATAGTGTATATACATTTTTAGACATTTTCCCAAACCCATACAAGACCAAGGTGAACCTTATTGTAAACCAAGGACTTTGGGTCATAATGTAGTATCAATGTAGGCTCATCAATTGTAACAAATGTACCTCACTGTTGGTGGGGGATGTTGATAATGTGGAAGGCTGTGAGTGTATGTGGGCAGACAGGATATGGGGAAACCTTGTACCTTCCCCTTCAATTTTGCTGTGAACCCAAAATGGCTCTAAAAGTCTTAGAGAAAATGATTATAAACCAATAGTAATAAAAAAGGCTAGAAACTTGGCCTTCATTAAAATCTATGTAACAAATGCCATTCTTTTTTTTTTTTTGCAATAGTTAATTTTTAAATTAGTTTTTATTGGAGTATAGTTGATTTATAGTGCTGTGTTACTTTCTGCTGTATGAAAAATTGAATCCATTAAACATATACATAAAGCCACTCTTTTTCAGATTCTATTCTCTTACAGACATTTGGGACTTCTCTGATTATCTGAGTGGAGCTCCTTGGGCTATACAGTAGGTTCTTATTATCTACGTTATTTATTTAGTTATCTATTTTATATATAGTAGAGCATAGATATCAATTCCAGTCTCCCAATTTACCAATACCTTTTGGTATTTGATATTATCATTTGTAATACAATTTTGTTATGTCTTTGCCTGTGTCTTTTCTATGTCAGTTATATAGAGTAATAAAAAGGAGTAAGCTTCTGATGAAACTGTTTATCAGATAGGTTCCTGAGAATATTCTGATGACAAAGTTTAATCTTGGTTTTGCTATTTATTTGGCAAAGTGTTGAGACCAAAGGGACTTATGCATTTTACTGGTAAAAATGATTCTAAATGAAATTTATATTTATCACTCTTTTTCTAGATTCAGTTCATATAAAGGCAAATTTCATATTTTAAATGTTTTCTTCACAAATTTATAGATGAAATTTGTAAACAAATTGGATGATTAATTAATGATCATACTGTGACAGCATTTGATACTTTAAAGTACAAGAAAATGATTAATATAATGGATAAGTGTTTTCTATATTAGATTTCTAATGGATTTTTCATTAAAAAATTTATCCCAGGGAACAAAAAAATCCAAGAAACATGATTTAATACTTTGCTAGGCTCAATAGGTATATTTTTTTATTCCAGCATCTGCTTCTATGGGCAACAATAAAAGATGAACACATGTGATTTCACAGCAGAAATGGTCACATTTGTTGGATTGGCAATTGTCAATAGTATCTGTTTGCTACCATATTGTCCATCAGTGGACTTTACTGCTAAAAGATAAGAACATACGATCAAGTGTGATCTATAGCTAGGACACACACATATTAAAGAATTGACCCTGGCAAGCCAAAGTCAGACAGGGTGCCTGAGTCTCAGTCTTGAGTACCTTAAACAAACATCAGAACTTGGGGTCCAGGGTCCAGCCTCCCAGAAAAGTATCTAATATAAGCATCATTTCTCTAAGACAAGGGCTACTAGAGATTACCTAAATCTTCCTACCCAGAGAATTTAAATATAGCTACAAAAATGAGAGCTTGTGGAGACATAGCTGCACCCTTAATGAGGATGCTAGAACCCCACCAGCTGCTGCCCTGAGGGGTTTGGAGAACTCTGGTGCATTTCAAGTTCTGTGATCTCTGTATCACTTTGTTTCCAGGACCCCACCCCCCTCCCCACCACTCCATCTCTGGGACAAGACCTTTCAGGTTAGCCTAACAATTGTGCGATCTATAACCAGGTATGCCTCTCCCATTCATATTTGCTTTTGTTTTTCATTTAAAATGGGAAATTAACAGCCAACCACCCACTGTTAAAAAATAATGTTAGTTTCTTCTGGTCCAGAGTCAACCCTTACTGCTTTTGCTTTGGATATCCAGTGGATGCTATGACTTGAGAAATAATGTCAAAAATTGGCTCCTGAGAATCTCAGGAATGGAAATTGCCAATGGGATAGAGAGACACTAATGACTTAATGAGGCAAGTTAATAATGGCAGTGCCCACATAAGCCACAGCCTAGAATTCTTGAGCCATAAATAAAGTGTTGCTTGTGGTTCCTCAAGTGGTTAAGGACTCATTGGTTCTTTAGTGTCCCAGTTACATGGTTTCTGTTAGTCATCAAAACCTGGAATTTCTCAAGCCAAGTTCTAAACACACAGAAAATAATAAATGGCACATGAAAGGAATAATTATCCTCAGGATTTTAAAACTCAGTCTTTTGATAGCACACTGCCCATGTTCCTATAGAGTGCAGGAAAGAGATGAGTTGACTACATTTAGTTTTGTGTTAGGAGCAAGAAGCTTGTGAGCCCTTTAGAAGCCTCACCAGTAGTCAAACCCACTGAGTCCTAAACTGTCAAAAGAAGCAAGACGACGCTTCACCTACGCCTTTCACAGGGAAGTGAAGGAGCTTTCTGGTGCTCTAAAGACTGAGAATGAGCAGCTATCTCTTCCACTGGGCTCAGAAATCTTTGATTTGCGCTTTTGGCTCTTCCAAAATATATTTGCCTTCTTCAACTTGAAATCAGATGAATGCAAACCTAGCTTTCCTTCTTGGTGAGAGCAATGACCCAGCACTACTCAAATGGCAGAGAGCTGGAGAGGTCTGATTGCACCCTGGAGGGATGGCTGTGGCTTACCAGTGCCCTGGAGATGCCCAGAAATGGTCCTTCCTCGGCTCTCTCTATCCTAAGGATCCTGGCTGAGGGTTTTTCAGTGCCTTTCTCTAACCTTAATCATCTGATCAACATATGAACAGCTGAAAGATGCTTCTGACAAAACTTTATCCAGAATTAGGATAAGGCCTATGTTCGCTCTGGTATCCAGGAGGCAACCTGGCTCCCTTTAGCCTCTGTGCCTCCAGAGAGCCCCAGACAAGACTGGCAAGTTGGCACTGTTCTGCCTCTGAGGGAGGCATGGGTCTATTCATGGGACATGGATCTAAATAAAGATGGAGAGAGAGAATGACTGCTGAACCGGGAGTTAAGAGCCACTTTTCTCCTCCTGGCTTTGCCACTAACTAGGAGTGAGATATGGGGCGGTTTCCACTTTGGGACTCAGTTTCTATGTCTTTAAATGGAGGCTATCCAGTCACGTCCATGAACTGCAACTACAGGCCATCTGTATGAACCCCTTCTCTGGGCTCCCCTGGTGGCTCAGATGGTAAAGAAATCGCCTGCCATGTGGGAGATCTGGGTTCAATCCCTGGGCTGGGAAGATCCCCTGGAGGAGGGGCATGGCAACCCCCTCCAGCATTCTTGCCTGGAGAGTCCCCATGGACAGAGGAGCCTGGTGGACTATAGTCCATGGGGCCACAAAGACTGAGGGACTAAGCGCAACACACTTTCAGAATAATCATGTGCAGTGCATTATTTTGTGCCCCTACGTGTTTTAGAGAAACAGATATGCGGAACACAAGGGCACGTGTTCAGGGAGGAAACTGAGGTTGACTGTGGATGGTGCCTATCGTGGGAGAAGAAAGAGCTCCTGGAGATTTCTCTCTGCTGCTGACTGTATTCTCAGACACCACTACCAATCTGCCCTCCCCTCATCTTGGAGTTTCTGCCTCTCTGTTCTTACAGAAACTCCCAGGGCTTCTCCCCAATACTCTGTGTGAATAGTTACTCCTCTTCCATATGGGCGCAGACTCATGCTTGGTTCAACCCATCTTGAGTGAGGTATCTGACGATACTACACAGAAAATGTCTGAGAATGAGACACGAAGATCAACGCAAACATAAGTCCAAAGGCATATGCTTTACTTTGTGATTCTTAACATAATCTACCAATCAATCTTTCAAAACTCTTGTCTTTTCATGTATGGCATGTTAAGACTCTTACTAAAAAAACTTTCTTAAATGTCAGCCCAGATACTCTGGAGAAAATATTTTACCTCTATTCACCCACATTCTTTTTGAAGGTCATTTTACTAAAGCTAGACATCTGAAAGATGAAGGTATAAAATCTAATTTCTTAATGGTATGGAGGGTTAATAATAGTTTTATTGTTTGATGTTTAGCTATAGATGATGACTTGATTTTCCTTTTCTTTCTTTTCTTTCTTTTTTTTGAAGTTCAGTGGATTATTTAATGAGAGACATATGCAGCAAGTTAAAGCTTGCAAGCTTACTTCATCTCAGCAATGCATAAAACTCCTTAAATGGTGGATTTTCTTTCAGAGGGCACTCTGAATCATGCAAATGGGGTCTGATTTCTCAAGGAGAATGACAAAACAATGAAGCAAAAGTACCTTCAATGCTATGAGTTTGTCACCCTCCCTGATCTTTGTAACCCAATCCAAGATTGAATTAATAAGATTCAAATACCAGAGATGTTATGATAATGGGTTGTTTAGAAGTCATTCCCTTGAGGCACCAACCTATGTTGGGTTGGACTACTGGGTTCCTGGGGATGGTATGTGGAACCAGGCCCCAGTGGTTTGATCATTAGGCTAGGTGATCTTCTATAGGTTACTTATATTGTAGTTTTCAAAGATTTGTAAGACTGTACCATCTTTGGACTTGCACTAATGAAATCAAGTAAAAATTTCAAGTTCAATTACTTATACCCTGATGACTGTCTGGTAAGATTGTCTACAAATGTCACTGGGCAGAATTTTCACAGTCCATTGGCCCACTGAGCAGATTTCATAGTCACTTGACAATCACTCAGCAGATGCCTTAAAGAGCTTCTTTCCTTTAAGCTCAGGTAAATGTCCATTATGGCTCTAAGAGCTCTTCTTGATTGTGCTTAATTGATATTGCCAGTAGTCTTATGAAGACAGATGGTGATAAATGCTGCAATTGGCCACAAAGTGAGTACAAGACATCCTTTGCATCCAATTGGGAGGGCGAGCAGGGTTTTAGTTAGCGGGGTTCATGTCCCCTTTCCAGGCATGAGATGATGCCAGATGCCTTTCTGTTGCTGGCATTGAGTGTACCCTTATGTCTGGGTTTTTCTGTGTAGTAGATCGCATTCTTTTGGACCCAAGAGGCTCCATTCATCAGTGGGACAACTCTGAGCTGATGTGCTAAAACAGCGGGGCAGCAAGTGGGCTTGAAGCCGTGGGTCAGGTTGGAGGAAAGTTTCCCTCCTCCCCGAATGTATGGTCACGTCAGGCTTGGACCCTAAAGTTTCTCATAGCTGTCATGAGTGCTGCTGCCCTGAGTTCAGTGCCTCAGGTGAGTCTGGTCAGCTTTTAGCCCTCCTTCCTTAGGCGGTGTGGGCATACTCGAAGTCTCCAAGGAACTGGGAAACAAAAATAGAAAAGCTCCGCAGGCGCCAATTCATGTCGTCAAGATCAGATTCTGAAGAAAACAACTGCAAACGTGCAAGTGAAAATAAACTAATTTCACCCTGACTCTTCTACTGTTCTTGGTTTTATGACCGTGTTTTTCGCAGTGGGTGGAAAAATACCAACAACTGCTCAGGAGCTAAACACAGAAAAGAATCTAACTGAGGACAGTCTCCCCCCATGAGTTCTCTGCTGTATTGACCAGACTTAGTCCATGGGTTCCAAAAGGAATCCCATAATGGAGCTTAGGTCCAGTCCAGCACACAGTACCTAAAATTGTAGATTCTTAAAGCCTGAAAAGCATCTTTAATGTCTATTTGGCAGAGTACTTCACTTGAATTGCCAGTTTGCCAGTTGTTACACCAAAGAATGATCAGGGGACCAACTATTCAAACCCTATTTTACTTAATATAAAAGAGAAAAATGATTGCAGAAGGCCAGTGGGGAGAGAATAGGTCCCAGTGTTGGTCCAAGTATTAGATCCCATCATTTGCTTTATGTTATTTATGATGGTATTTTCCCACTACTCTAAGCAGGCTCAGAGATTTATAAGATTGTGCATTGGGGATTGTTCTAATGAACTCAAATGAAAATCCCGTACATCAACAACTGGGTGTGGTAGAACCTGTGACCTTCCCAAGTCCATTGTATACAAATGTGTTTGAGCCAAGTGACTTCACTTCGGGGCTTTCCTGGTGGCTCAGTGGTATAGAAGCTGCCTGCCAATGCAGGAGATGAGGGCTCTGTCCCTGGGTAGGGAAGATCCCCTGGAGAAGGCAACCAATGGCAACCCACTCCGTTGCCTGGGAAATCCCATGGACAGAAGAGCCTGGCAGGCTGCAGTCCATGGGGTCACGGAAGAGTTGGACACGACTGAGAAACTAAACAATATGAGTTACTTGATAAGGATGCTGCTGGTAGAGTTGCCTAAGTAGAGTATTTGCTTACATAATAACTTTTCTGTTTTCCCCAAGTACTTTATTTTCTTTCTTTTTGTAATCAAGTAGGAGGAAAGATAGGAGATTTAAGAAATTGTTTCATGTGCTTACTATATTCCCCAACAATTTTCTTATTCTTTGAGTGTGTCTACCTTATTGGATAAAGTTTCCTTGAGCTACATAGTGATGAGGGAAAAGCTGTGTAAAACAAGATCAAATTATACTTCTTTTCTTGAGCAGTTCTTCTGAGAGTTTAGGCAGGGCAAGTATTCCTCTGGATTGATTAGTATTGGGGTGCACAACCATGCCAGTACATGAAAATGTGGTGAAATATTATGGTGGTTTGGGTGCTTTGTCTAAGATAAGTGCTGCTTCTACCATGAAGCTCATTCGACTAACTTGATCCTTCAAGTTCAAATGACCTATATGGATGGAGTGTTAGAAGGTCCATGTTGCATTAGGAATATTAGATCTAAGGAGAATTGTGTTTGTATTTACATGACTAGAGGATATATTAACCATCATAATTAGGTTGTGTCTGTGAGTAAAGAGAAGTATTTTATTTTCAGTAGTATCAATGGCTAAGTAAGCATTTTGAGAATAAGTCTATAACTCGAATATCTTCCCTGGCTAATGTTCATCAATCAGCTAAGAGCTAATTATATTAGCAACATAATAAATAATTTCTTTTTCTTGGGGATGGTCTTGATTCCTGTCTCCTGTACAATGTCACGAACCTCTGTCCATAGTTCATCAGGCACTCTATCAGATCTAGTCCCTTAAATCTATTTCTCACTTCTGCTGTATAGTCATAAGGGATTTGATTTAGGTTATACCTGAATGGTCTAGTGGTTTTCTCCATTTTCTTTAATTTTGGTCTGAATTTGGCAATAAGTGTTCTAATGGGGTTTTCAAGGCAAGAATACTGAAGTGGCTTTGCATTCCNGTCATAAGGGATTTGATTTAGGTTATACCTGAATGGTCTAGTGGTTTTCTCCATTTTCTTTAATTTTGGTCTGAATTTGGCAATAAGTGTTCTAATGGGGTTTTCAAGGCAAGAATACTGAAGTGGCTTTGCATTCCCTTCTCCAGTGGACCACATTCTGTCAGACCTCTCCACCACACCATGACCCGCCTGTCTTGGGTTCCCCCGCAGGCATGACTTGGTTTCATTGAGTTAGACAAGGCTGTGGTCCTAGTGTTATTAGATTGACTAGTTTTCTGTGAGTATGGTTTCAGTGTGTCTGCCCTTTGATGCCCTCTTGCAACACCTACCATCTTACTTGGATTTCTCTTATCTTGAGCGTGGGGTATCTTTTCACGGCTGCTCCAGCAAAGCACNTTTAAGGTTCTCTTTTCTCTGTCTATACACCCTTTCTTGTAGATCTTGGGTGTTTCCTGAACTCTGACTACTGTATATATGAAAGTGAAAGTGTTAGTTGCTCAGTCATGTCTGATTCTTTGCAACCCCATGGAGAGTATCCCCCCAGTCTCCTCTGTCCACGGAATTCTCCAGTCAAGAATGCTGGAGTGGGTAGCCATTCCCTTCTCTAGGGGATCTTCCNCGAAAGTGAAAGTGTTAGTTGCTCAGTCATGTCTGATTCTTTGCAACCCCATGGAGAGTATCCCCCCAGGCTCCTCTGTCCACGGAATTCTCCAGTCAAGAATGCTGGAGTGGGTAGCCATTCCCTTCTCTAGGGGATCTTACCAACCCAGGGATTGAATCCAGGTCTCCTGCATTGCAAGCAGATTCCTTACCATCTGAGCTATCAGGGAAGCCCTTTCAATCCTTGCCTCCAGACTTGCCTTCTTCAACTCCAGCCCTCTGTCATTGTTTTTTAGCTGAATACCTCATCTCTCATTCTTTCTTTTTGTTTTTGTATAAACATATGAAGAAATAGAACTTATTCTTTTCCTCCTTTTACAAATGTACTCAGCCTTACATGCTACTAACAGTTTTATTAGCAACATTAAAACATGAGGTTTGCATGAAAAGTAACAAGGCTCTGGGCGTGCAGTAACCCCACTTCCCAGCTTTCAGCCCATCAGAAAGAATATTAACAGGTGCATTGTTGGCACACTTAGAAGACCAGAAAACTGATTATCTGTTTTTTTTTCTTTTGGTTATTGACAAACCCAAACAGCCTTGAGCTACTTTAGATTAAAAAAAATACAAAAGTTTGGATAGAACAACTTATTCTCTTACTGCAAATCAACCATTGAAAACACATAGAAATTAAAAGATTATAATCCACCAAGTGATCATTCAGAAGTTCCTCGAACTGTGAGCCTTATGATACTCCCATGCCCAACTTTGAGCCAGGCAAAAAATCTAAGTGTGTGCACCTTGTCTCTTGATGAACTTTGGAACTCAACTTATCCTATGGGAAACCCATTGACTCCTTCGTCCTGGTAGGCTCCTTTTTCAGGATTTCTGGTTTGGAGCTGGCACCCTCTTCTCCCAGTTGCCCATGTAGTCATGGATGGGCATCGTCCCCATCTGCTGGTTGTCCAGTTCTGTCAATCCTCCTCTTACAGTGTCTAGTGATATGTTTCACTTCCTGGTTTGCCCTGACACCCCCTCCATGCAGTCCCTCCTGAATTCTCTCTCTGAACTGATCTTTCCATTTCCAATGCCTCCCCACCCTCCAGTGTCCTCCTGTCTCACAAGGTCTCTAGGATAGTCTTTTCAAAGAAATTATATCACTGTGACACTGCTCTCTTCTCAAATGCTTCATTGTGTTCTGAGCCTTATATCTGCTCTTCCTCAAACAGGTAACTGTGTCCTTCAAAGCCAGTGGATTTGGTGATGGTCTGAATCACCCATGGCATTCCCCTCCCTGCCCCTTTGTCTCTGCTGTTCCAGCTACTTGAAAAACCCTCCTTCTCACGTCCCTGCCCTTGTCATCCTTCCAGTCTCAGTCACACTTTCCACAAAGCTTGTGGTGATGCTGTGAAAATTAGAATAAAGCTTTGCACCTTTCCATAGCCGGGCTTGCTGAATGCGCTATAGATACAAAGCTGGTCGGGAGCATCACATCACACAGCAAGATGACAGAACAAGTCAACATCGGAAGTGGTTAGGGGAGAGCGGAGGTTAATTTAGCAAAGGCTACAGCTCTGCAAAGAGAGGGTATAAGGACACATCTGGCCGGGATCATCTGGTGACTGATGAGCAGACACGGATGGCAGTCCGAAATGAGTTTGAGTGGAGACATCCCAGCCGTCTCCAGGCCCTGCTAATCATCTCGAAGGGACCAGTGAGCCCTATCGGACTCTAATGTGTGGGTATAACATGTGTCCTAAGCTAAGAGAGACAAGCTCTTCCACCTTCAGATTCACTCATATGCATTTCACTTGGTCCTATCGTGGTCTGTAATCAATTATTTATTCCCATCTTGGTCAAGTTTTGGCCACCTGATAAGAAGAGCTGACTCATTTGAAAAGACCCTGATACTGGGAAAGACTGAAGTCAGGAGAAGAAGGGGATGACAGAGGGTGAGATGGTTGGAGCACGTCAGGTCAGGGAGGCCTGACGTGCTGCAGTCCCTGGGGTTGCCAAGAGTCAGACATGACTCAGCAATTTAACAACAACATCTTTCCAAAGAGAATATGAGATTTTTGAATGGAAGACTGAATTTTATTCATTATGACCCCAATGGCTTCAGACACAACTGATGTGACCCCTTTTTCCCTCGAAAGGCTGGGCTCCAGTTCATCCGAGACAGCCTTTCATTTCATTCATCTGAACACACCTCTCAGTGTTTCCTGTCACAAGAAGAGTTTTAGAAGACTCTGTTCTAGAAACAAATGGGCTTTGGGAGAAGAATTTCTCAGAGGAAGTCTCAAGGGGTCTGCTTAGGTTTCCCAGGGCCCAGACTGTCTGGGCTATGAGCCCATGAAGGGCACTGAGGTGGCCCTGTGGACACAGTGATTACACCCTGATTTGAGAATGACCCATTGCCAAGGCTAGGCTGCCTGGGGATCTGAAGCAATAGAGAACAGACCACAGCCCACTTCTTGTGGGTCTCAATAGTGCAGAAACCAGGGAAGTGCAGAATCTGGCCTAGAGATGATCATTTATTTATACATTACTTTTCTGATCCATCCCCTGAATAGCTCAATCGTCTAGAGAGTTGGAAGACTGTAATGAACAGATGTTTGTGAGGTTTCAGTTCAGTTTGGCCTAAAAGTGGAGGCGTGAACCATGCATGCTTGCATGCTAAGTCACTTCAGTCATGTCCGACTCTTTGTGACCCTATGGACTGTAGCCCACCAGGCTCCTCCCCTCTGTTCATGGGATTCTGTGGGCAAGAATACTGGAGTGGGTTGCCATGCCCTCCTTCAGGGGATCTTCCCAACCCAGAGACGGAACCCGTGTCTCTTATGTCTGCATTAGCAAGCTGGTTCTTTACCACTAACATCACGGGGAAGCCCAGCATGAATCATACAACACATCAAATCCTTTCCATTCATCAACTACTAGGATAGCAATCAGTTTGAATATTTCCATTAAACTACTTTTGGGGTTCACTAGCGGGGCTTTACTAATGGCAGGATTTAAAGACAGCAACATGAGGACTTCCCCAGGGGGCCAGTGGTCAAGAACGTGCCTTGCAATGCAGGGAACACAGGTTTAATCCCTGGTCAGGGAGCTAATATCCCGTGTGGCGCAGAGCAAATAAGTCAATGCACCACAATTACTGAGCCTGAGTGACGCAACCAGAGAATCTGTGTATTACGACGAAAGATTTGCATGACTCTGCGTGCCACAACTAAGACTCAACACAGCCAAATAAAAAAAATAAATATTAAAACAAAATAAAACAAACAACACCCCTCCCCACCCAATCAACCTTTGTCTTCTTGAAGATATGCCCTCCAGCTGCAGAAACATGGAGTGAATTTAAATGAACTCCGAGAGATGGTGATGGACAGGGAGGTCTGGCGTGCTGCAATTCATGGGGTCGCAGAGTTGGACATGACTGAGAGACTGAACTGAACTGAACTGAAATGGTGTGTGCTTTTTATTCCATAATAAAAACAGACATATAATCTTCATCCCAAAGAAGCTAGGTTGAAAGCTTTGGCCAGACACTGAGGAAGGGGATGTTGTGAAATTGTCACAAGCCAATGAGGAAAGAGGAGCAGGCTGCCCTTCCGCAGTTGCGCTCATCCATTTAAGGGCAAGGTCATGAAGACAGCCCCAAGGATGGAGACGACCACAGGGGACAAGACTACCACACCAGTGAGAAAAAAGGTCAGGCATGCCCGTCCTGCGATGTGTGCTCTCTCACAGCCCTACGGGGGCGAGGAGGGGACATTTCCAGGCTGTCACCCAGCCCTGTTCAGCCAACCGATAGCTAATATTTATTGGTCATATCCCTTCTGGCAAGTATTGAGCTAGGCCCTGGAGGCACAAAGATGAATAATACATGAAGACCTCCTTCAAGGAGTTTCGAGTTCTTCCAGGCTAACGAAGCTAGGGTCCTTCTGAACGGGCTGGACACCAGTGAATGTTGCGATATACTGCACTCAGCATTACAGAATCACTGCTCAATAGCCATCGTAGGGCTGTAGAATGTTCTAAGACTAAAGGATCTTAAAGATCTTGTAGCAAATTGAGGCAAAATCAAATGGCTGTTATAGTTGCTTATAATCCACCCTAAGCTAAACAGATGTTGAAAGGAGATCAGTCCTGGGTGTTCATTGGAGGGACTGATGCTGGCCACCTGATGAGAAGAGCTGACTCATTGGAAAAGACCCTGATGCTGGGAAAGATTGAGGGCAGGAGGAGAAGGGGATGGCAGAAGATGAGATAGTTGGATGGCATCAATGACTCAATGGACAGGGATTTGGGTGAACTCCGGAGTGTGGACAAGGAGGCCTGGTGTGCTGTGGTTCATGGGGTTGCAAAGAGTCGGACACAACTGAGCAATTGAACTGAACTGAAACAAACATTATTATCTGGTATAAGCCACACAGTTTATGAAGGTGAAAGATGGACACAAAGTTTAGTGATTGTCCAGGGTCTTATAACCACCTCATTACATCTGAAGTTAAAAATCACAACTCACACTCTATTTCTTGTTTAGTATTCAAAACCAATATCTTATTTTTAAAACTATACCATTAATTGGGCTTACCTAGTGGCTCAGACAGTGAAGAATCTGCTTGCAATGCAAGAGACCTGGGTTCAATCCCTGGGTCAGGAGGATCCCCAGGAGAATGAAATGGCTACTCCAGTATTCTTGGCTGGAGAATTCCATGGACAGTAGAGCCTGGTGGGCTATAGTCCATGGGTTCACAAAGAGTCAGACATGACTGAGTTACCAACACTTTCATACTATGAATAATAGAAATTATACATAGGTGCATAGAGATGATGGGAAAAAATTGCATTGAGGAAGTAACTGAAATGCAATTTTGTTCTGCAAAAAATTCAAAACATGTATGTATGAGTTTAAGTAATAATTGATTATGCATATAATTAAGCAAAGATTTAGTTGCATTTTATAGAGTATCTATGGTAGGCTGAATTTTAAGACAGCCCCCAAGATTTCCCTTGTGGATCAGCTGGTAAATAATCTGCCCACAATGTGGAAGACCTGGGTTCAATCCCTGGGTTGGGAAGATCCCCTGGAGAAGGCAAAGGCTTACCCACTCCAGTATTCTGACCTGGAGAATTCCATGGACTGTATAGTCCACGGGATCGCAAAGAGTTGGACATGACTGAGTGACTTTCGCTTTCACTACGATTTTCCACCCCAATCCCACAGGTGTGCCTCTTGTGCTAACTTCCAGCATGATTTAGGGGAAGCACTGACATCCAGATGAAGTCTAGAAAGCATAAGTAAGGTTCTGTTTATGAATCCTTTATTGGTACTTAGTCAGTGATAACAGGACTACATGCTGCCCTGCTCTGTAATAGCTCATTGTGAAGTTCGCTAGAGAAGACATTAGAGTAAATTTGTCCACAGCCCCTATTGACTGACCAGGTATTTACGTTTTACAGTGTTGCCAACTGTTAGGTATCCCCTAGCAGACAGGGCTGTTTCATCAACTCATCTTCCCAAAGGGACTTCATACAGGTGGTTCAGACATTTTCAAGACATACCATAGTGAATTCTCCAAGTCAGCTAGGAGCATAAGACACAGTTCACATTTTTAGGTCTGAGTTAAATAGCTGTTTTTGAGGTGGGAGGAGAAAATAAGAGAGAAAGTGCCATTTATAGGGGATCCCATCTGGGATGATGTTAAGAAGTAGGACTAGATGCCTGTGTCCCTTTCCCCTACGAAATTCATATGTTGAAGTCCTACGCCCTAGTATTTAAATATTAGGAGGTGGGGTCTTTTATTTAGGTTTAGATGAACTCATGAGGGTGGGAGACTCATGATAGGATTAGTGCCCTTATAAGAACAGATCCGAGAATTTGTCCTCTCCCCTGCATGCAAGCGTGCTAAATCACTTCAGTCGGTGTCCAACTCTTTATGAGTCCATGGGCTGTAGCTGCCCAGGCTCCTCTGTCCACAGGATTCTCCAGGCAAAAATACTGGAGTGGGTTGCCTTGCCCTCCTCAGGGGATCTTCTGGACACAGGGATCAAATCTGCTTCTCTCACATCTCCTGCATTGGCAGGTGGGTTCTTTACCACTGTGCCACTTGGGAAGCCCTTTGGCTACGTGAGGACACAGCAAGAAGACAGCTGTCTACAACCTAGGAAGAGAGTCTTCACCAGAATCTGATCATGCTAGCACCCTGATCTTGAATGTCTCAGCCTCCAGATCTATAAGAAAAAGATGCCTGTTGCTTAAACAACACGGCCTATGAGATTTTGTTATAACACCTCAAAATGGCTAATATGAATGTCTTTTCTACCTTCCTACCTATGGGGGAAGTACTCTGCAGACAGTTTCATTGCAGGAGTCACGCTGGAGGTGAGCCTGAAAGTCAGGAGGCATAAGGAGCAGAAAGCAGAGGATGAGGCAACAAGGTCCAGTCCCTGTGGTTAACGAAACCTGCAGAGCTTTGGGCACTGATACCGAGTCTCAGATCTCTCGCTGCTGCTGCTAAGTCGCTTCAGTCATGTCTGACTCTGTGTGGCCCCAGAGACGGCAACCCACCAGGCACCACTGTCCCTGGGACTCTCCAGGCAAGAAAGCTGGAGTGGGTTGCCATTTCCTTCTCCAGTGCATGAAAGTGAAAAATGAAAGAGAAGTCGCTCAGTCGTGTCCAACTCCTAGTGACCCCATGGAGTGCAGCCTACCAGGTCTCACTTGGGTGTTCGCTAAATGTACATGTAATCCTACTATTTCCTCAGCCTCTCTCACAGTTAGACTGGGGCCACCTGGCTGAATTATGGCAGATGTGATGTAGGTAGAAATGATTTAACCCTTTGCAGATGGGACCCATTAGTATCCTGTGTGATCATCCAGCATTCTCTCTCTCCACTGGGATGACACCGGATCTTGTATTCTAGGTGGCATAGCTACCAGGTGGAAGCAGCCTGGAGTCCCGGGTCACTGGCTGGAGGAGATCCTTGTGGATGAGTTACCCTCACAAGACATTAGCCTTGGCCAAAGCGAGAAATAAGCCTCGGCTGTGAGAAGACTTTGGAACTTGGAACTGTTAGCAATGTCACCTAGAGTTAACTACTCTGACATTATGGAAATCACTCAGTCCTTCATAAAGTGAGTGAGGACTGGGGCACCTTCGGGTAGGGCATGGAATTCAGAGCTGGCTTCATATAGGCTTGGTTTGATTTCTGAGTCAGCTTGAGCAAGTTTCCTCCTGTCTTTCAGCCCAAGGTTTTTACCAATACAATGGTAATCATAGTTGAACCTGCTTTCTAGGGCAACATTTTGCAAAATGTAATCTCATAGACTATCTATCCGGACCCTACTCAACCTAAACATTTGCAGTGGTGGGAGAGCTGGAAGTCTTGNGACACACAAGATGCGATGTTGCGATTTATATGTTCTCCTACCAGGATGGGTGGCTACCTCACTCGTGGGCTATGGTTCCAAGGCCCCTGGAAGCTGAGCATGGTGGGTCCGAGTTGCTAGAACTTTTGACCTCATGGTCTCCAATTTCTCCTTTTTCTCTGCCATTTACGACAGTAACACGCAGGGCATACCAACACCACATACAGCTCATCCCTCTCAGCTGACGAAACTCCATTCATGAGGTCAATGTCCCCTTTTTCTTCAGCTTTGAGTTTGCCCACCAGCCTTATGGTGAAGAGGAAAGGGCTCCGACATGGCAGGACAATAGGTTACAGAGCGCAGGTGGGCATCAAGACAGGTCTCCACATCTTTTCTTGTTTGAAAAGATGATATTCTGGAAGGGGATGCCGGAAGAAGTGACACCAGAAAGAAGCTGGCACTTTGTGCACCTGGACTCGGGACGTTGTGCGCCTCCAGGTGCCAAACAGGGAGAAAAACACCGACTTGGTCCACACGGGTGTTACGAGGGTTGACTCATGTTTGTTCTGAAGACGAAAAGCGTTATGGGGTACTGAGTATGGTCATGATCAGTTATAAATCCTCACACAACTCCCTGGAAAATTAGGGATGAACGGGCAGGAACATAAATGCTTGGGACAGGAAGCGTAGAGCCAGGGTGGCTTGTAAAATGGGAGGGACTCAGCACAGTGTCATTACCTGGAGCCAGCCAGGGACTCGCTTGTCTTTGGAAAGTCAACACTTTCTTGAGCTGAAGCAGTAATATATTGGAGCTCAGAGGAGAGGAGGCCTGTCTTAGGCACCCAAGGCATCCCGAGCTGACTGCACCTCTTGCTTCCCGAGAGGAAGCACTTCTTAAGCTTGCCGCCTCCCCCTGGGTGCTATGAAAGGAACACCCTGTTGAGAGTTTGGTCTGCACTTCCTCCTCAACCCTTTTTTATAATAAGATGGTGGATAGAAGACCTTGCCAGTCTTACAACACCTCTGAAATTTATTTCTCTCAGTTTTATTGAGATAAAGTTGACATGTAAGCCTGTATAAGCTTAAAGCATTCAGCATAATGATTTGATATGCGTATATATTCTGAAATGATAACGGCAGTAACTCATGGTTAATAAGTCAACCATCGCCTCACATAGTTACACATTTTTTTCCTTGTCAGAAGAACTGTTAAGATCCATTCTGTTAGCTACTTTCTAATATACAGAATAGTATAGTTAGCTACAGTCATCAAGCTGTACATGACACCTCTGAATTTATTTATCCTATCACGGAAAGTTTGTACCTTTTGACTACCTTCACCCAATTCCCTCTCTGAATGTACTAACAAAGACAAGCCTGTCTGTGGACACATTGGAGAAGGTGGGAGAAGTGGCCCTGAGTAAAGCATGGACAAAGGGGTGTCATCAATGTCTTTGGGTGAGGAAGGATGAGAGGAGAAGGGAAAGTTTGGGACCCGTCCTGCAAAGTTCCTCTAGGATTCAGGAGCCATATCCTTTCTGAATTAGCAGATAACTGTAAAGGAAAAATATCCTTGTGGTATAAGATGCCACAGCAGGCATAAGAAATTGAAAGAAAGTGAAAGTGAAAGTCACTCAGTCGTGTTCATGGACTATGGAATTCTCTGGGCCAGAATACTGGAGTGGGTAGCCTTTCCTTTCTCCAGGGGATATTCCCAACCCAGGGATCAAACCCAGGTCTCCCATGTTGCAGGAAGATTCTTTACCAGCTGAGCCACCCAGGAAGCCCAAGAATACTGGAGTGGGTAGCCTATCCATTCTCCATCCCATCTTCCCAACTCAGGAATCAAACCAGGTTGTCCTGCATTGCAGGTGGATTCTTTACCAATTGAGCTATCAGGGAAACCCCAAACCTAATGAGTTTTAAGAAACAAGGATAGATATTCCATATCCATGGATTGGAAAAATTAATATTGTTAAAATTTCCGTGTTATCCAAAGCCATCTACAGACAATGCAATTCCTATGGCTTGCCTGGTGGCTCAGATGGCAAAGAATCTGTCTGCAATTCAGAAGACCCGGGTTCAACCCCTGGGTTGGGAAGATGTCCTGGAGAAGGAAATGACTACCCACTCCAGTATTCTTGCCTGGAGAATTCAACAGACAGAGGAACCTGATGGGTCCATGGAGTTGTAAAGAGTTGGGCACTAACATTATATATCTAAGTATCCATGATATTTTTCAGAGGACTAGAAANGTGCGCCTCCAGGTGCCAAACAGGGAGAAAAACACCGACTTGGTCCACACGGGTGTTACGAGGGTTGACTCATGTTTGTTCTGAAGACGAAAAGCGTTATGGGGTACTGAGTATGGTCATGATCAGTTATAAATCCTCACACAACTCCCTGGAAAATTAGGGATGAACGGGCAGGAACATAAATGCTTGGGACAGGAAGCGTAGAGCCAGGGTGGCTTGTAAAATGGGAGGGACTCAGCACAGTGTCGTTACCTGGAGCCAGCCAGGGACTCGCTTGTCTTTGGAAAGTCAACACTTTCTTGAGCTGAAGCAGTAATATATTGGAGCTCAGAGGAGAGGAGGCCTGTCTTAGGCACCCAAGGCATCCCGAGCTGACTGCATCTCTTGCTTCCCGAGAGGAAGCACTTCTTAAGCTTGCCGCCTCCCCCTGGGTGCTATGAAAGGAACACCCTGTTGAGAGTTTGGTCTGCACTTCCTCCTCAACCCTTTTTTATAATAAGACGGTGGATAGAAGACCTTGCCAGTCTTACAACACCTCTGAAATTTATTTCTCTCAGTTTTATTGAGATAAAGTTGACATGTAAGCCTGTATAAGCTTAAAGCATTCAGCATAATGATTTGATATGCGTATATATTCTGAAATGATAACGGCAGTAACTCATGGTTAATAAGTCAACCATCGCCTCACATAGTTACACATTTTTTTCCTTGTCAGAAGAACTGTTAAGATCCATTCTGTTAGCTACTTTCTAATATACAGAATAGTATAGTTAGCTACAGTCATCAAGCTGTACATGACACCTCTGAATTTATTTATCCTATCACGGAAAGTTTGTACCTTTTGACTACCTTCACCCAATTCCCTCTCTGAATGTACTAACAAAGACAAGCCTGTCTGTGGACACATTGGAGAAGGTGGGAGAAGTGGCCCTGAGTAAAGCATGGACAAAGGGGTGTCATCAATGTCTTTGGGTGAGGAAGGATGAGAGGAGAAGGGAAAGTTTGGGACCCGTCCTGCAAAGTTCCTCTAGGATTCAGGAGCCATATCCTTTCTGAATTAGCAGATAACTGTAAAGGAAAAATATCCTTGTGGTATAAGATGCCACAGCAGGCATAAGAAATTGAAAGAAAGTGAAAGTGAAAGTCACTCAGTCGTGTTCATGGACTATGGAATTCTCTGGGCCAGAATACTGGAGTGGGTAGCCTTTCCTTTCTCCAGGGGATATTCCCAACCCAGGGATCAAACCCAGGTCTCCCATGTTGCAGGAAGATTCTTTACCAGCTGAGCCACCCAGGAAGCCCAAGAATACTGGAGTGGGTAGCCTATCCATTCTCCATCCCATCTTCCCAACTCAGGAATCAAACCAGGTTGTCCTGCATTGCAGGTGGATTCTTTACCAATTGAGCTATCAGGGAAACCCCAAACCTAATGAGTTTTAAGAAACAAGGATAGATATTCCATATCCATGGATTGGAAAAATTAATATTGTTAAAATTTCTGTGTTATCCAAAGCCATCTACAGACAATGCAATTCCTATGGCTTGCCTGGTGGCTCAGATGGCAAAGAATCTGTCTGCAATTCAGAAGACCCGGGTTCAACCCCTGGGTTGGGAAGATGTCCTGGAGAAGGAAATGACTACCCACTCCAGTATTCTTGCCTGGAGAATTCAATAGACAGAGGAACCTGATGGGTCCATGGAGTTGTAAAGAGTTGGGCACTAACATTATATATCTAAGTATCCATGATATTTTTCAGAGGACTAGAAAAATAATGCTAAAATTTGTATGGAACCATAAAAGACCTGAAAAGCGAAAGCAATCTTGAGAAAAAAGAAGAAAGTTAGAAATATTATGCTCCCTAACTTCAGAAGGTACTATAAAACTACAGTAATCAAAGCAGCATGATTTGACACAAAAAGTGGACACATAGATCAATGGGACAGAATCAAAAGCTTAGAAATAAACCCCTGTACTTATAGGCAATTAATCTACAACAAAGGAGGTAAGAATATATAATGGAAAAAGACAATCCCTTCAATAAGTGGTGCTGGGAAAACTGTACAGCTATATGTAAAAGAATAGAATTTGAAAAATGTTCACACCAAATACAAAAATAAATCATAGCAGTACTTTTTCGGATCTGTTTCTTAAGGCAAAGGAAACAAAGCCTAAAATAAACAAATGGGACCTAATTAAACTTAANCAACAAAGGAGGTAAGAATATATAATGGAAAAAGACAATCCCTTCAATAAGTGGTGCTGGGAAAACTGTACAGCTATAGGTAAAAGAATAGAATTTGAAAAATGTTCACACCAAATACAAAAATAAATCATAGCCGTACTTTTTCGGATCTGTTTCCTAAGGCAAAGGAAACAAAGCCTGAAATAAACAAATGGGACCTAATTAAACTTAAAAGCTTTTTTTACTGCAAAGGAAACCACCAACAGAATGAAAAGACAAGCTATTGAATGACAGAAAATATTTGCAAGTGATATAACTTATAAGGGGTTAATATCCAGAATATAAATAGCTCATACAATGGAATATAAGAAAAAATGATCAAAAAATGGGCAGAAGACCTGAATAGATATTTGCTGAAGAAGACATACAGATGGCCAAGTATGGATGAAAAGATGCTCAACATTGCTAATCATCAGAGAAATGAACATCAAAATCTCAACAAGATATCACCTCAGACTTGTCAGAATGGCTATCATCAAAAAGATCACAGATGCTGGTTAGGGTGTGGAGAAAAAGGAACCCGAGGACACCGCTGGTGGAAATTTAAGCTAATGCAATGGCTGTGGAAAAAAGTATGGAGGTTCCAGGAAAAACTGAAAGCAGAATTACCATATGATCCAGCAGTTGCACCTCTGAGTTTACATACAAAGAAAACAAAAAGGCTAATTCAAAGAGATACACGTGCTCCCATATTCACAGAAGCATTATTTACAATGGCCAAGTTACAAGAAGCAACCTAAGTATTCATCGTCAAATGAATGAATAAAGATGGAATATGTACACACACACACACACACACACACACACACTGAAATATTATTCAGCCATAAAAAAAGAATAAAAGTTTGCTATTTGCAAAAACATGAATGAACTTACAGGGTATTATGCTTAGTAAAATAAGTCAGAGAGAGAAAGACAAATACTGTCTGTTATCACTTACATATGGAATCTAAAAAACAAACAATTGTACGTAACAAAATAAAAACAGACTCACAGATATAGAGAACAAATCAGTGGTTGCCAGTGAGGAGAGGGAAGGAATAAGGGGCATGGGGTAGAACATTAAGAGGTACAAACTACTATGTATAAAAGAAATAAGCTATGAGGATATATTGTATAGCACAGGGAATATAGCCAATATTTTATAAAAACTTAAATGGAATATAATCTATAAAAATATTGAATCAGTATGTTGAACACCTGAAGCTAGTATAATAATATAAATCAGCTATACCTGAATGCAATTTTTGTAATAAAGTAAAAAAAAAAACAGAAATAAGGAAATTCATACCCTTTTTCCATGTTTTGACTGCCCACTCGAGAAAGTCATAAATGATGATATGTGATGAAAAATTTGGGTGACATCTCTGCAGTTCATCTTGATATTTAGCTATCCTGAAACTCCAACTATGAAACTCCTTGACAACGGTATTAGTGGGTGACATAGGTGATTTCAAGGTAACTCTTGGGTTTTATTGATAAGGGTGTGAACGTACATCACCTTTTTATTTCCATCTCTGCAGTGAGCAATGACTTCTGTCATGATACACAGGTGATAATCTTTCCCAAGTAAACCTTCTGTGAGAAATGGGGAAGGGGTGGGCAGGCATATTTGGTCTTTTCTCAGCAAATTATATTTCTGAATCAGTGTCCTTCTCTAAGTAAGCCTCTTTCTGTGTTTCAAAGTTCTTGCCCAGTTTAATGGAAGTTCTGTTTATGTGTTTTATTAATTTATAGTTTTTTGATGTCTTAAGAAGTTCATTGCACTTTCTGCTCCCACTAAACATTTTTAAACATTAGAAAGAAGAGGCTGTGTTTTGCCAAAGGCAAAAGGCTGAGCACCCTTTTTGACTTAAGAGCTTGCTTGGGACTCAAAACAGGATGTTCTGTTTGACCAAAAGAAATTTCTTTCTTTGCTTTTAATGCTCTGATTAGCTCTTCCTTTTTGATGAGATTTGAGACAAATGCCATCAGGCAGCTGGTAAAGAGAGAGCTTACAGAAATTTGCACAAATGAGGTAAATATCCCACTCCCACGTTCTTTTAACTGCAAAGAGCTGACATCTTTCTATGGCCCTATTAGTGCTGTTTTGTGTTTATTTCTTTACTGCTTTTCTCTGGCACGTGGAGGCTGTGTTGTTGTCTCTGTCGCTCAGTTGTGCCTAACTCTTCACAGCCCCATGGACTGCAGCACGCCAGGCTTCCTTGTCCCTCACCATCTCCCAGAGTCTGCCCAAGTTCATGTCCATTGCATCGGTGGCTATGACTGGAGGCTATGCTTGAGTTCAGACAACCAAGCCAAAGGATTTTGTCCAGATGGCCCCAGTCCAGATTTAAGCACCAGGTAACATTTCATGTCCTCAGCCCCAGACACATACATTCCTACTGCAACCATCTAAAAGAGGGTGATTAAGAGTCGAGAGCGGGGCGTTTCTTCTGAGAAGCAAATGAAACTCACCCACAGTTGTCACTTTCCCTACAACCTTGGACCGCGCGGCTGTGGGGGTGATATCTGAATACAGGTTCTTGTGCTTTGCCAGTCAAAACTCATGCCTGCCCCATGGTCCTCGGGAGGGGCCCCGGCAAGCAGAGGAAAGAAACAAAGGGTCCTGTTGACCCCGGCACTCGGCTTTCAGTGTTATTCAAAGAAAAGCTCCCCGCAGGACCGTCATATGGAGTCAAGGCTTCTGTAAGACTGTGGACCCCTTGAGGGCAGGGCCGTGTATCATGGTTAGTATCTCGGTCACGTGATCCAGAGCATCGTGGCAGCAACTCTCAGTAAACCAATGCACTGAAAGCGCACCCACATTCCTGCAGCCTGGCGCCCGAGCTGCGCCCTCAGTCTCCAAATACTCTCAGAGCCTGCTTTCCTCGAGCTCAGATCAGTAAAGGTTAGTTACGAAGATGGAAGGCTGGGCTGCTATTCATTCATTTACTCCCTCCAGATCCTGTGCTCACACGGCTGATGGCAGACGGTCCCTGCACTTGGACTGGGGAGAAACACAGAGAAGAGCCAACTGATGGGGCTTAGGGCCCTGGGGCCACCGTGAGCAGCCTGGATGCTGAGAAGACCCAGGCGGGGAGGCTGTGGCCCTGGTGGCGTTCAGGGTGTTTCAGTCCACACCCTGGACTATAGACAACCCTCTAGACCCGGGTGTGTGTTCCCCGGAGCAAGGGCTGGAGAAACACACCGTTAACACGGGGGGAGGTGAGAAAATAGCCCAGAGGTGGTGGCGTCTCAGAGGTCAGCAAAGAGGAAGGAAAAGGAGCATGATGGGAAGGGAGGTGGAAGAGGAAACTGCTCTCGGATCAGGCCTCTGCCTCAAACCAGCTCTGCCATCAGGCGATCTCCACCCCTCTCCTGACGTGATGGCAACGATTGATGGCAGGTGGTCTCGAGTCTCTTCCGGAAGAACATCCTGAAGGTGTGATGGACAGAGGGAACAGAGTCCACACCCAGAGTGCTCTCACTGCACACACACGTGCACACACAGGTATACTCCCACTCACAGTTTTTGTGGGCATGTGTGCTGGGAAAGATAGAAGCCAAAAGGAGAAGAGGGCGGCAGAGGATGAGATGACTGAACGGCATCACCAATTCAGTGGACATGAACTTGGGTGAACTTTGGGGGATGGTGAGGGACAGGGAGGCCTGGCGTGCTCCAGTCCATGGGGTGGCAAAGAGTCAGATACGACTTAGTGATTGAACGATGCACATTCACATGCACGCATGTGCACACATACACACACACATACAGGCTTATAGACGTGCATGCTTCCACACACATGCAACACCCACACAGCTATGCTCATACACACACACAGACACACACNTACACACACACACACACACACACACACACACTGAAATATTATTCAGCCATAAAAAAAGAATAAAAGTTTGCTATTTGCAAAAACATGAATGAACTTACAGGGTATTATGCTTAGTAAAATAAGTCAGAGAGAGAAAGACAAATACTGTCTGTTATCACTTACATATGGAATCTAAAAACCAAACAATTGTATGTAACAAAATAAAAACAGACTCACAGATATAGAGAACAAATCAGTGGTTGCCAGTGAGGAGAGGGAAGGAATAAGGGGCATGGGGTAGAACATTAAGAGGTACAAACTACTATGTATAAAAGAAATAAGCTATGAGGATATATTGTATAGCACAGGGAATATAGCCAATATTTTATAAAAACTTAAATGGAATATAATCTATAAAAATATTGAATCAGTATGTTGAACACCTGAAGCTAGTATAATAATATAAATCAGCTATACCTGAATGCAATTTTTGTAATAAAGTAAAAAAAAAAACAGAAATAAGGAAATTCATACCCTTTTTCCATGTTTTGACTGCCCACTCGAGAAAGTCATAAATGATGATATGTGATGAAAAATTTGGGTGACATCTCTGCAGTTCATCTTGATGTTTAGCTATCCTGAAACTCCAACTATGAAACTCCTTGACAACGGTATTAGTGGGTGACATAGGTGATTTCAAGGTAACTCTTGGGTTTTATTGATAAGGGTGTGAACGTACATCACCTTTTTATTTCCATCTCTGCAGTGAGCAATGACTTCTGTCATGATACACAGGTGATAATCTTTCCCAAGTAAACCTTCTGTGAGAAATGGGGAAGGGGTGGGCAGGCATATTTGGTCTTTTCTCAGCAAATTATATTTCTGAATCAGTGTCCTTCTCTAAGTAAGCCTCTTTCTGTGTTTCAAAGTTCTTGCCCAGTTTAATGGAAGTTCTGTTTATGTGTTTTATTAATTTATAGTTTTTTGATGTCTTAAGAAGTTCATTGCACTTTCTGCTCCCACTAAACATTTTTAAACATTTAGAAAGAAGAGGCTGTGTTTTGCCAAAGGCAAAAGGCTGAGCACCCTTTTTGACTTAAGAGCTTGCTTGGGACTCAAAACAGGATGTTCTGTTTGACCAAAAGAAATTTCTTTCTTTGCTTTTAATGCTCTGATTAGCTCTTCCTTTTTGATGAGATTTGAGACAAATGCCATCAGGCAGCTGGTAAAGAGAGAGCTTACAGAAATTTGCACAAATGAGGTAAATATCCCACTCCCACGTTCTTTTAACTGCAAAGAGCTGACATCTTTCTATGGCCCTATTAGTGCTGTTTTGTGTTTATTTCTTTACTGCTTTTCTCTGGCACGTGGAGGCTATGTTGTTGTCTCTCAGTCGCTCAGTTGTGCCTAACTCTTCACAGCCCCATGGACTGCAGCACGCCAGGCTTCCTTGTCCCTCACCATCTCCCAGAGTCTGCCCAAGTTCATGTCCATTGCATCGGTGGCTATGACTGGAGGCTATGCTTGAGTTCAGACAACCAAGCCAAAGGATTTTGTCCAGATGGCCCCAGTCCAGATTTAAGCACCAGGTAACATTTCATGTCCTCAGCCCCAGACACATACATTCCTACTGCAACCATCTAAAAGAGGGTGATTAAGAGTCGAGAGCGAGGCGTTTCTTCTGAGAAGCAAATGAAACTCACCCACAGTTGTCACTTTCCCTACAACCTTGGACCGCGCGGCTGTGGGGGTGATATCTGAATACAGGTTCTTGTGCTTTGCCAGTCAAAACTCATGCCTGCCCCATGGTCCTCGGGAGGGGCCCCGGCAAGCAGAGGAAAGAAACAAAGGGTCCTGTTGACCCCGGCACTCGGCTTTCAGTGTTATTCAAAGAAAAGCTCCCCGCAGGACCGTCATATGGAGTCAAGGCTTCTGTAAGACTGTGGACCCCTTGAGGGCAGGGCCGTGTATCATGGTTAGTATCTCGGTCACGTGATCCAGAGCATCGTGGCAGCAACTCTCAGTAAACCAATGCACTGAAAGCGCACCCACATTCCTGCAGCCTGGCGCCCGAGCTGCGCCCTCAGTCTCCAAATACTCTCAGAGCCTGCTTTCCTCGAGCTCAGATCAGTAAAGGTTAGTTACGAAGATGGAAGGCTGGGCTGCTATTCATTCATTTACTCCCTCCAGATCCTGTGCTCAATCGGCTGATGGCAGACGGTCCCTGCACTTGGACTGGGGAGAAACACAGAGAAGAGCCAACCGATGGGGCTTAGGGCCCTGGGGCCACCGTGAGCAGCCTGGATGCTGAGAAGACCCAGGCGGGGAGGCTGTGGCCCTGGTGGCGTTCAGGGTGTTTCAGTCCACACCCTGGACTATAGACAACCCTCTAGACCCGGGTGTGTGTTCCCCGGAGCAAGGGCTGGAGAAACACACCGTTAACACGGGGGGAGGTGAGAAAATAGCCCAGAGGTGGTGGCGTCTCAGAGGTCAGCAAAGAGGAAGGAAAAGGAGCATGATGGGAAGGGAGGTGGAAGAGGAAACTGCTCTCGGATCAGGCCTCTGCCTCAAACCAGCTCTGCCATCAGGCGATCTCCACCCCTCTCCTGACATGATGGCAACGATTGATGGCAGGTGGTCTCGAGTCTCTTCTGGAAGAACATCCTGAAGGTGTGATGGACAGATGGAACAGAGTCCACACCCAGAGTGCTCTCACTGCACACACACGTGCACACACAGGTATACTCCCACTCACAGTTTTTGTGGGCATGTGTGCTGGGAAAGATAGAAGCCAAAAGGAGAAGAGGGCGGCAGAGGATGAGATGACTGAACGGCATCACCAATTCAGTGGACATGAACTTGGGTGAACTTTGGGGGATGGTGAGGGACAGGGAGGCCTGGCGTGCTCCAGTCCATGGGGTGGCAAAGAGTCAGATACGACTTAGTGATTGAACGATGCACATTCACATGCACGCATGTGCACACATACACACACACATACAGGCTTATAGACGTGCATGCTTCCACACACATGCAACACCCACACAGCTATGCTCATACACACACACAGACACACACACATACTCCTTGACACTTACTTCGACCCACGCACACACTCTCTTGTGCACACAAACACATCTGTGCAAACCAATCTGAGTCTAGATTCCATGCTTCGTCTCCAAATTTTCAGAAAATGGTAACAGACCCGTCAGGAAACTAAAATAAAAATCATTTGGTGTGTTTTCATGGCATCCTATGCGCTCTGCCGCTGGTTTAGCCTTTCTCCACTGCAGAGGGCCGGGTATTTCGGTTTTTAGGTAGGCACCACTTTGGGGGCAACAAAACATTAGGAGAAGAGAGTGAACGCATTGATATTTATAAGGGTGCAAAAGAAAAAAGCTCTCAACCCACATCCGAAGGGGGAGGGGAGGAAGGATTTTTGGTGTGTTCTTTGAGAATATTTGTATAAAGAACTGCATGTTCTTGTTTACTTTCCATGGAGCCCTATTTCCTTCCTAGAACTCCTGGTGGTCAGAGTCACCAGCTACGGCCTCTTCAGATGAAAACCTGAGACATAGAGGATGCACATACGCAGTGGGGCAGGGGCGTCCTCCGGGTCTGGGTCTTCTTTCTGAGATCTGGGGCATTTCTGCATGATGTGTCTACCTTGCTCCTCACCACTCTCTGACCTGACCTCAGGCTGCAGAGAGAAGCGGAAGAACATCCTCGGGGTGGGGGGTGGGTCACACCTGGAGATGCCCATGTGTCCTGTGGGTAGCTCTGGAAATTCGTGCAGAAATGGGACAAACCCGCTCCTGCACACCAGGGTAAGGACTGGCCGGTCACGTCCCAGGGAGCCCTGCTGGAACTCTCTCCTCTGTGGCAATTCCAGTGTTCCCAGGAGAAAGGCGAATTCTGAGGACTCAGGTTCAGAGACAAACTACTTTCCCATTTCTTATTCAGTGTCATTGGTCAGCACATTAGGCAAACTGATAGACGCCCATTTTACAGATAAGGAAACTGAGGCTTCGGTTTACTGGCCCCAAACAATACAGTCAGAAAACAGGAGAGCTTAAACTCGGATTTACAACTTTTCAGCCCAAATCTACTCTTATCACCATTGATTCATGGATAATAAATAATACTAAAAAGATATAATAATAACAATTAGCTAACATTTTCAGTTAGCCAATTACCTGGTACATTTTTAAGTGCATTATTTCTTTTGTTGTTATCCAGTCGCCAAGTCATGTCTGACTCCTTGCAACCTCACAGACTGCAGCACGCCAGGACTCCCTGTCGCTCACCATCTCCCGGATTTTGCCTAAGATTTAATCTTTACAACCATATTTAATCCTTGTTTAATCACTACAACTCACCCAGGTAGGTATTTTTAGAATCTCCAATGAACAGATGAGCAAATCGAGCTCCAAAGGGTCAAAAAACTTGCCCAAAGACACCTGTCAATGAATGGAGAAGTGAACGCCTCAGCCTAAGGACCATTCTGCAGTCTAGAGGAGGCCCTGGGTGGGTGGGGAGCAGCCACCACCAGTCCCACTGTGTTCCCCACTCCTTCCAGCTTCAATGGACATCATCACACGCGTTTCCTTCTATCCCATGTGGGCTTCGCCCACCAATCAATGACAATCTACTTTCTCCCCGAGGATCTGATAATTGATCCAATTATGGGTTTGCTGCAAATGGAAATTAATGTCATTTGACCTTCTATTTATTTTTGCTTTCCCCGCTGAAATGGCTATTATGGTTACACACGCCATACAAGGATTGTGGTAATGTTTCTAAATTAATTTCCACCTAAGAGTTTTCGATTTTCACTTTTCATGTTGGTGGAGGCTACCAACAAAAAAAACTGCGATTACGGGAAATGGTTCTTGTCCCTGAAGCACGTGGAGGAGGTGAGGAAGGGAAGGATCGGGAGCCTGAGAAAGCAGGGGCCCATTTACAAATACGTTCAGACAATCATTTTATTTCTTCAGTCACTAGAAAAAAAAAAATCTTACGGGTGTAATGAAAGAGAGTTTACAAATCCTCAATTTTTTAAAAAAGTTGTGTTTTACTTTTGCATTGAGCTTTGGGTTGGATGGAAGTAGTGGTTGGTGGATCCCTGTCACCAGGCCACTGTGAGTATAGTAACCCATCTCTCTCCCATAAATGAGTTGGAGTCAGCCGGGGTGGCTGACTCCCCGCTAAATCCCCTGAACCACGGGGGATCCGTGTTGTTGCAAATCCACCCTTTTGGAAGCATGCATGGGGGCATATAACAGTCACTTCTGGTGTTATGTTGAGCAGGTCTAATTTAATGTTTGAGATGAAAAGATTCTCCAGCCCCATTGTGGTGAGAAGTGACACACAGTCACGTTAAGTACAATGGCAGGGCGTGATGTCCTTGTGACAGCAAGGTGACTAACTGATGCTGGTACTGGTGTCCTCTGAGACCCTGGGAGCATCCTAAGTATTGGATTGAAAGGCTGCATTTAGAGACTGCCAGAACCAGGCTACACTCTCCCAGTTCGTTGTTTAGTCACTGAGTTGTGTCCGACTCTTTTACAGCCCCATGGACTGCAGTCTGCCAGACTCCTCTGCCCATGGGCTCTCTCCCAGGCCCAGATTACTGGAGTGGGTTGTCATGCCCTCCTCCAGGGGATCTTCCCTCCCCAGGGATTGAACCCACGTCTCCTGCATCGGTAGGTGGATTCTTTGCCACTGAGTCCTCAGGGAAGCCCTAGGACTGCAGGCATTTGTTCCTACGGCAGCTTCCATTCAAGAGAGCTGCAAGCTAACTGTGTCACGCCTGCTCTGAAGAAACAGGCTCTTTTCCATTAGGATCAGAATCGATTGGGAGGCCTCCGAAATGCAGCTGCTGAGCCTGAACAAGCCAGAGAATAAATGGATGGCTCCTCTGCTCCAAGCCCTCTCTTCCCAGGGCCTGAACGTCCGGGGGGGAAAGTATGGATCGGCCTTGGTGGGCTGCCGAATTTCCCTCTCCACCCCTACACCCTGGATGCAGCTCTACGCCATCTTTCCAGGTCCCCGACAGCCTCAAGAAGCAGGCTGCAGGGGCATCTAGCACTGTGACCTAGCCTGCCTGTCATATCTGAGCAAGCGAGTTGATTCTAAGCTCTCAGCATGACTCTGGGTGGCTTGCTGCTTTGGACACTCTTCTACAAAAACACAACCCTCCACAGGGACCCTTAAGTCTCAGGCAGGAGGGGACAAGAAGGAGGGACCCTGGGAAGCTTTAGAAATTAAAGTCCTGGTTAACAGGACCCTTTTGCCTTACCCTCTGAAGGGTTTGAGGCTGGGACAGGGCCCTCTGAAGGCAGCGGCTTGTGGAGACATTAGTGGACAGGCTCACCTTGGGAGGAGGACTTACACTCCACATTCTCACAGATGCAAAATCCATTCAGGCGGCCTCCCAGGGACTCCACTTTCTATTCAAAGTCAAGACGCTCTTTTCTAGAGTGTTATTTCATGCTTAGTCCAATGTTCTTTCATGTCAGTCCAACTGACAGCATCAGTATGGGGTGCTTATGAGGAGAGACGCATTTCCCAGGTGGCCAAGTGGTAGAGAATCTGCCAGCCAATGCAGGATATGCAGGAAACGCAGGAGACATGGGTTCAGTCCCTTGTTGGGAAGATCCCCTGCAGGAGGCAATGGCAACCCACTCAAGTACTCTTGCCTGGAGAATCCCAGGGACAGAGGAGCCTGGCGGGTGACAGTCCATAGAGTCACAAAGATTCAGACGTGACTAGCACACACACATGAAGAGAGATGTACGACTTGCTTCCAGGCTCCCTTCTCACCAAATCCCAGGTGGTCTTTCAGGGAGGAAGTTTCTGGAACATTCTAACATTGCTGCAAGATGTCCATGAAGCACTACCCCAGTGAGAGGGTGGTCTGACCTGGGGAAACCTTTAGTGACTCACCCAAGAGACAGAAACTGCCCTTTGTGGTTTGAAAAAGTAAGGTTGATACTTTTGTCACTTCCAAATTTGTCCCCTCCTTAGTGAGGGCTAAATTTGTATATATTAGGAAGAAGCCATATTTGGGTTTACATTCAGCTATAAAACAATTCCGTATCCGCAGAGTCAATTCTGCAATAGGTCTTGGAGTGGCGAAATCGAGAACGAAAAGTTCTCTTTCCCGGTTTAGAACAATTGAGCAGAGAGGTCTAAGTCAGGCCTTTTGTATCAGAGTCTCTTGTCTGAGGATGAGGTTCAGTTTTCATTTAACTCCTGTGTGCCCTTTGAAGTACAAGCCTCTGTCTGCTTAATGCCCTAAGCCAGTGAGACTCCGATGAATTCCTTTTACATTAAACAAATCCAAGTCTGGAAGTGCAGTAATATTTCTAAACAAGCAAACCCAGCCATGACTTTGGCTTCTGCAAAGCTCAAGATGGTTATCCAGACTGTTGCTAAAGGAGCAAAAATCTAACGCTCATCTAGCAAGGACCTGACGGAGGTGCCTGGAGACCCTCTGACGGGTTTCTGGCCATAAACCCACCTCCTCTTTGAATCCATCCTATTCATAAGGCAATCTGCCTCCTTCAGGGGCTGAGAAAAAAAAGGGAGAGGGAGTCCGGAGCAAAAGCAGGCAAAAAAAAAAAGGGGGGGGGAGATGAAATAGCAAAAGGAAATGAAAAGAACTTTACTGCTCAGTTTCTTCTCCTGCCTGACCCAATTATCAGATTTTGCATTTAAGTTTAAGACAGTAGATCAAACAGCAAGAGGCACTTTGTACTTCTGCCAGGAGACCATATGATATCTTTCAGTGGCTCTCCTGCATGCCAGCAATACGGAACCATGCCTCTCTGTCGGGCCTGCATATGGTGTTATGTGCGAAAAAATAGCAAAATTCATAAGTGACTGCACTCATGGATGTTGTCCAGGATTCACGGCACTTTATCAGTTCAAGAAAAAAAAGGCAAATCACGATCTAATTATAACTTTCCACAAATAAGTCAAAAGTAGAATGAGAATGAAAGAGAGACAAAAGGAGAGGGTCATGCTTACTCTGCAAAATTGATCATCTCCAGGCTTGTTTTTATGTGATACAGAACTTTTTAGAAGTTATGGGTCATATCTTTTCTGGGTATTTGGACGTGGCTGGTGCTGGCCGTGTGTATTCTCCATGAAGGCCTGGATGGCAGACGTTAATGTCTCCCAGCCCTCATGCTTTGCCTCTTGAGAGACTTTGTCAAAGCACATCCTTTGTTGTGTATGGAGATGGTTTCTGTGGGCTGCACATGGTATTTAAGTGGTTTTCATGCCTTTGGACAAGGATTTGTCTTCACACAGCTAGGCGAATAGACTCTTTAGAAAGGGTATGTCTCACTTCTGAGAATGGTGTTCAGCACTGGGAAATCATGATTCTATTCCAGGCTGGGGTTTGCAAGGAGACAGGCCAGAGGGTGTTCTAGTATTCACAGTAACCCTTTGGAAGCGCCACAGATGACCTCTTCTCCACGGATGTGGTGGATTTAGCAGTACTCACTCACTTCTCCAAATTAATACGAGGCGAATAGCCTTTAGCCCCTGCAGAAGGAAATGGCAAGCCACTCCAGTATTCTTGCCTGGAAAATTCCATAGACAGAGGAGCCTGGCAGGCTCTAGTCCATGGGGTTGCAAAGAGTCAGACATGACTGAGTGAGCACAATATTCTTTAGAAAGCATCAGTCTCCAACCTTTTTGGCACCAGGGACCAGTTCCATGGAAGACAGTTTTTCCATAGACTGGAGGGGAGGGATGGTTTCAGGATGATTTGAGCCCATTACATTGATTGGGCTCCTTATTCCTAATCTAATACCACTGCTGGTCTCACCAGTGGAACTAGTCCACAGCTCTGAGGTTGGAGATCCCTGCTTTAGAGAATTTGCCAATCCAATTCTTTCTCTGGGTGAAGACAAGCAGTGGTGCATGGAAATCACTGTTTTTGTTCTGATCCTGGATGTCTGGGTATTCAAAGACTGAGCTCAGGGGTCACCTCTTGTGTGGTGGGCTGCCCATTGGTTGGAGGTCCCTTGAGGCTTTGCTGCAGTTTTTATGTTTATGGGTTTTCTTTTTCACATCTGTGAATTCATCCAAATCACACAATGGCCCTTTGAGGTCAGCACAATGATCGCACCTACTTTACAAACTCTTCTAGACCCCATCGCACCCTGATGGAAACATCAGCTCATGGAGCAAGAAGTGAACACTTGGTCAATCTAGGTGAAAAATGTGCAGAAGTTCTTTGTATTACTCTTGCAACTTTCCTGTATGTTCAACTCATTTCAAAATAAAAAGTAAAAAAGAAAAAAAAAGCCTCAGGAGTTAGGCAATTCTGAATTTCAACACTGGCGCCACCACTTACCAGCTGTTTATAAACTAAGGGTTTTGCATAGATAACCCCTCTTGATCTTCATAATCCCAGAAGGTGAGGTAAGCATTATATATTTATCCCAACTCTACACATGAGGAAACTGAGGCTCCTAGAGGCTGAAAAACATGTCAAAAAGGCCAGTGCTTATGTGCACCGCGCTGGTTGTGAAGTTTTAATTGACTTATTAACACAGTGTTAAGCTCCTTAGAGCTCTGGGAAAAAAAGAAATACAATGCTGGATCAATTCCTTTCACCAAAGAAATCTTATGAAACACATCATAGGTTTCAATCAAGACTCTGACCTTAAGAAATGGGGTGTGTAACTTGAAATTCCTTTTCTTAATTCATTTTTAGATAGTACAGCAATAAGGAGAATCCAGGAAAGGCTTCCCTGGTGGCTCAGACAGCAAAGAAACTGCCTGCAATGCGGGAGACCAAGGTTCAGTCCCTGGGTTGGGAAGATCCCCTGGAGAAGGGCATGGCAACCCACTCTAGTAGTCTTGCCTGGAGAACTCTGTGGACAGAGGAGCTTGGTGAACTACAGTCCATGGGGTCGCAAAACGTCAGACACAGCACAACTAACGTCACTTCAGAAAAGGCTAAACATTTGGAATTTTTAAAATTTTATCCTTTCTTTTATTCATTACAGTTTAAAGAATAATTTTTTTATCTTAAGAAACACTTTATTATTTTAATGGTCTTAATTGCTTTTTAGGCCCATTTAAAATTTTTGTTATGCTTCCTTCCTTCCACCCACCACTGATCCATCTATCCATCCATTCAACCACCATCCATCCACCAATATATCCATTCATCCACTTACCCTTTCACCAACTCATCCATCCATCCACTTATCCATCCACCAACTCATTCATCCATCAACTCATCCATCTGCCAACCTATCCATTCATCCATCCATCCATCCAACCACTCCTTTATCCACGCATCATCCCACCATCTATTAGGATGGAATGTATATTGTATGTACTATGAACAAGGTCTTTGTAAAAGGGAATGTGTGTATTTTGCCTTCACTGAATTGAAGAAGATGCATGTACAACCAGACACAAAGAGGGAGGGAAACTCCAGCAGCTCAGAGGAGGGAGAAATGATTCTTCTACGAGGCCCATGAATTGCAGCAATCAAACCTCAAGCACCACATATTGCACAGAACAAGCATAACAACATGTTGTGTGGTTCACCAGCCCCTTTTAAAGGATTTCTGTGGCCTGTACTGGATGGAACAGTACATTGCACTGATGTCTCTACTGGAAGAACATTTTCTGGGGCAATTTTAATAATCTTTTGTAGAGTTGTAACTTAGAGACCATCATTTTCTAAATATGATTCAAAATTTTTTTTCCTAAAATAACAGGCCAGCATTTAAGTTGATGTGATGTTCTCATATCCTCTACCCGGATCTTTACTTGCTTTATTCCACTTATATGACACCAGGATAAGCTCATTTTTCACTAGGAAAAAAAAAAAAACTGGAGATTTCATTGCCCACTGCTCCAGCTTACATGTGATTAATGAAATATTGAACTAGAGAGCCCAACCATGATCTCTGGGGCATGGAATTAATACTTTTAATCTAGGGAAATGTCCATTTGGTTTCTGCCTCCATATCAATATTCTATAGCAAAATATCTTCAAATCCATGGTGATTAAACAAACAGAAGACTTTACTAGGTTCTGTGCCAAAGAACTTCTGGAAGGAGCAATTGATATCTGTTGGCCTCATTTATCCATTTATAATATGCATTGTCTTAAAAAAGCAAACATATGAAAATAAGCAAAAGCAAACCTGTTCCCCCAAAGTGTGGGCAAAATATAATTTTCGTTTTGCAGCTTGAGAGGTGAGGCAGCTGCTACCATCACCAAAGAATTGCCAGTTGATAGAATTCCACTGTGAACCCTATCATAAAACATATGATCACCCTTGATTGATCTTTTATGTAAATAAGGTATTTATACCTTAGGTTTGGTATCTACAATGGACTATCCTATAGTGAATGTGATTCCCTGCTGGCTTAGCAGATAAAGAATCCATCTGCAATGCATGAGTTACCAGAGACTTGGGTTTGATCTCTGAGTCGGGAAGATCCCCTGGAGGAGGAAGGCATGGCAACCCACTTCAGTATTCTTGCCTGGAGAATCCCATGGACAGAGGAGCTGGTGGGCTACAGTCCATGGGGTCACAAAGGGTCGGACATGGTTGAAGTGACTGAGCATCAGCGCCTCCTGTAGTGGGTGGTGGCTTGTGACTTACTATTATACTTAAAGGCAAAAGTCGTTTGGGGTTTTGCATGATCAGCTCTGAAGGATGACGAGAATGGCCCTTTCAGTTGGTGGCATGTGGCCTTGGCTAGCAGTCATCATTTACTAAGCCTGTTCTCTTAGGTGTCCTATGCCATCCAGTTGCATGTATAGGACTTGGGGGTCAAAACCCCCGCTGCTCCCTTCTTCAGTGGACTGTCCTGGGGGGTTTACTGACCTGCCACCTCAACATCGTGCTTGTGCTCTTGTGAGCCAATGGACTGTAGCCCACCAGGCTCCTCTGTCCACGAAATTTCCCATGAAAGAAACCATACTGGAGTGGGTTACCATTTCTTTCTCCAGGGGATCTTTCCAACCCAGGGGTTGAACCCATGTCTCCTGAGTCTCCAGCACTGGCAGCCAGATGTTATATTCTTTGCCACTATTCCTCCTGGGAAGCCCCTTCCCAAATCCATGTCTCCAGCCCAGAGCTCTTTCCCTGAACACCTATACCTAACTTTCTAGAGGATCTTGAGAGCTTACCTTGTATATTTCACGAGACCCTCAAAACCAGTATGTTCAAAACCAAGCCTCCCACTTGAATGGCTTTCTGCAGCTCACAGAATGGTACCATGTTACAAGTCTCTTTTCCTACAGCTCTGTCTCCCAGAGAGTAGTTTTCTGTCCTGTATTCTATTATGCAGAAGGAGAGGAGGCAAGTGCGGGGATCTTTAATTCCTGCCCCTTCACTCTCTTATAGGATATTCCCACCCTGGTTCCTGGGACATTATATTGCAACAGTTAGTGCATCTGACTGTCTCCTTCTGCTGTCCGGTAATTCTGCCAAGGATGTATTATTGTCTGTGCGTGCTGCGTGTGCGCTGAGTCTCCTCAGTTGTTTCTGACTCAGGACTCTGGCCCACCAGGCTCCTCTGTCCATGGGATTCTCCAGGAATACTGAAATGGATTGCCATGCCCTCCGCCAGGGGATCTTGCTGACCTAGGGTTTGAACCCACATCTCCTGCATGGCAGGAAAATTGTTTTTTGCATTGAGCTACCTGGGAAGTCCATTATTGTCTGTGGATGGAGGTAAATAAGAGGTCAAATTCCTGCAGTTTACTAACCTCTTGACCTGGATTGGACAAATACATCTTCTTTCCAGGGCCTGCACTGATTACCTCATGGATTTTTTTTGGGGGGTGAGAGGGGGTGAAGGATCCAGTATGTCAATGTGGGAAGTTTTGTGTGTGAATTTTATAGTATTACACAGATACAAGCTCTTTTTCAGCAGGCCATTTATTTTCTCTTATTGTTAATCTTTTAAATTTTGCATTTATTGATGTAAAAATGCTTATTTATAGATTCAATCCATTCTTCCATGTGTTCATGATTATAATCCTCTTATAAATCTCAAGCACTCATTTAATTTACAGAGAGAACAATGGTGGGCTCCTTTAAAGTCATGGAGCACTCTGCTTAGAGTGCTTTCATATTAATCCTTCTCCAAATGTCATCACCTCCCAGGGAAAATGGCTCATTTGACACTTTTGGCTTCTAAGAAGGGCTTTAATCTCCTTCTAAGGAGAAGAAAGGGCTTCCCCAATGGCTCAGTGGAAAAGAATTCTTTGGCCAATGCAGGACACAGGAGACACAGGTTCAATCCCTGGGTCAGGAAGATCCCCTGGAGTAGGAAATGGCAACACACTCCAGTATTTTTGCCTGGTAAATCTCATGGACAGAGGAGCCTGGCGGGCTATAGTCCATGGCGTTGCAAAGAGTCTGACACTACTGAGGCACATGCACGTGCGCGCGTGCGCGCGCGCACACACACACACACACACACACACACACACACACACACACAAGGAGGGAAAAACCTAGTGGTTTCATCACTCCATATACTCATATAGGCCACTTTGCATTTATTAGAAGGCAATGGCAACCCACTCCAGTACTCTTGCCTGGAAAATCCCATGGACGGAAGAGCCTGATAGGCTGTAGTCCATGGGGTCACAAAGAATCAGACACGACTGAGTGACTTCACTTTCACTTTCACTTGCATTTATTATCTTACTATTTCCCATGAAAGTGGAATTTTGGCCCTGATTACTCTAAGAATTTCTTCAAATATCCTCTTTGCCTCCATACATAGATAAATCTTTAGACTTTCCCAACTCTTGTTGATTCATTGCTTTTCAAAAATTTTCTTCTCCGTTTTTGTAAAAGCTAAGTACAAAGAGATGAACTGATTGATTGTATTTCTTATCAATACATCTTATGATTTTCAGTCATCTTAATGATCATGTGATTAAGATTGCACAAAACCTGAGCAGTGTTCGAAGGGCAGAATGAGAAGAAATTGCCTCCACACAGGCCGACTGAAGCTGCCAATGTCACAGAGTCCATACCAGCTGAAGCCTTGCCTGCACTCTGCCAAGGAACTCTTCTGAAACTAGGGCACGCTTTGCATGAAACCCCGTTTTCAAATCGAAACCATAAAAAAAAATGGTGGTTCAGTGTGGTTTTTACTCAAAACCAGGTGATGCTTTGTGGTTCAGCCACGTTTTGACTTGAAGCCAGAGAGTGCTCATTGTGTTTAGTTGGATCTTGTTTTATGTTTCACGGGTCATTTGGTTTTGTTTCCCAAACCTGAAATCTGGGGTTCAGATGAGGGGTGCAAACAGAAGAACATGAAGGTGGAATGAAGTCTGGGGCAGATAAAGACGGCATCAGGTCTGTAAGGGCCACCCAACTCTCCTGGGTTACTATCTGCTCCCGTTTTGTTTCAACATTCTTCCTGAAATGAATTATCTGCACACTAACTAGTTCCTTGGGATTTTCTTTTAAGGAGCAGAATTATCAACATTGTGCAAAAATAGCAGAGCCTATCTCACTTGTCTTTTCTATAGGTCCATTAAAAATGTTGTAATTTTGGGTCAGCCATTGAAATACTGGGGAAAAACGTTTTAAGCAACAGATTGTGGCATTACATACGTGTGTCATGGTTTAAGCTTCTTCTTTGTGTTGGATATCTTAAGTTGTTAAATTCTCACACTGTATCACAATAGTTCATAGAAGTGAAAATAAGGCTCAGAGTGATTGGACAACCTGACCATAGGGCAAGTGTTAACAGTAGGTAGACTCAACCAGCAAGCAGTAGAAGAAAATATTCCTCCTTAATGGGCTTCCTTCATAGCTCAGTCGGTAAAGCATCTGTCTGCAATGCAGGAGACCTGGGTTCAATTCCTGGGTCGGGAAGATCTCCTGGAGAAGGAAATGGCAACCCACTCGAGTATTCTTGCTTGGTGAATCCCATGGACAAAGGAGCCTGGCAGGCTACAGTCCATGAGGTCACAAGAGTCGGACACGACTTAGTGACTATACCACCGAGTTTTTCTCTAACTCTTTTCATGATACTGTGTTGCCGTGTGTGTGTGTGTGTGTGTGTGTGTGTGTGTGTATGCTAGTCATTCAGTTGTATCCAATTCTTTGCAACTCCATGGGATTCCTCTGTCCAGGGGATTTCCCAGGCAAGAATATTGGAGTGGGTTGTTGCCATGCTCTCCTTCAAGGAATCTTCCTGACCCAGGGATTGAACCCATGTCTCCTGTGAGTCTTCTGCATTGCAGATGAATTCTTTACTGCTGGTCCACTGGGGGAGCCCCCAACAGGGACCTTCTGTATAGCAAACGAACTATACTCAATATTTTGTAACAACCTGTAAGGAAAAACTATACGAAAAAGAACCATCAAGTCACTTTGCTGTACACCTGAAACAAGCACAATGCTGGAAAGTGACTCTACTTCAATAAAAAGTAAATTAAAAAATATTTCCATAAAATGCAAATAAAAAAACCTAACGAAATAAAACCAAATTGCTAATTTAAAGTTTGAGAGAGGTGGAGCATCGAATTGTTTTTTATTTGACTACAGTTATTGTTTGAAATGTTCAGAATCTTCATCAAGAAAACACCGCAGTATGCCCAGTGAACGATCTGTCCAAAAGGTCTACCACAGTGACTTACTTTACATGGGTGAGTGTGAAGGTGCTGCTTCTAGGTTAGTTTTCTACTGAACTCAAAATTCAGTGGTCCTCACGGGGGAAATCAACGGGAATACTATTCCACACAGTAAAAAAGAAATGGGCACATCTTCCCTTTAACCGCCTTCAAGTACACGTCAAAAAGCCTAGTTTCATTGTGTTGTTGTTTGTACTTTCACAGGAAGAAAAAACTATTGCCAAACTTGAGGATTCTATTTTTTACTGGAATAACAAGATGTCATTAGGAGAACATCACTTTATCGGAAAGTTTTTATTTATTTATTTATCTTACTTGTCTACTGCAGCTTCACATATTTCATCACCGTGTGTTTATTGGTTAAAAAGCACTAAACTTTGCAACAGTTGCTGCTCCTTTTGTGAACCAGATCAGTGCTAAGAGAGTCCAATATTTAAGAACAGCTGTAGAGGGTAATTAAGGGATTGTCTGATGTTTCTGCCAGTTCTGCTGATAAAGCATGGGTTGCCTTATCATTTAAACCTCTACATGCTTCAAGTCTCCCTTTTCTGATATTGAAGCATGTTTTCCTAAGCCACCTGGATTCAAAAAGGAGTTTTTAGGTGGCCATGGAGTCTCCCCGGCCAGAGTTCTCAGACAAAAATAACTCCTTTATTCATGCTGGACCAGCTAAGCTCTTCCTGTCTTTTAGGAGATGGATGTTCTTTCACAAGCTGGAAAATTACTCTTTATTAGCTCCATTGAGATTCCCACTCTCATCAGTAGGCTATGAGCACTGAAGTTTCCAGCTATGGGTGGCTCAGACAGTAAGGAATCTGCCTGTAATGCAAGAGACCCAGGTTTGATCACTGGATCAGGAAGGTCCCCTGGAGAAGAAAATGGCTACCCACTCCGGTACTCTTGCCTGGAGAAACCCATGGACAGAGGAGCCTGGTGGGCTACAGTCTACGGGGTTGCAAAGAGTGGGACATGACTGAGCAACTTTCATTTTCACTTTCAAGGCTAACTGGGAGCCATGAAGGCTCAAAGATGCTTTGCATATTCCCATGTCCAAGTTCTAGGGTCCCAGCTGTGACTCACACAGTCCATGGGACGAGAGAAAGATGCTTTCTGGATTTGGCCGTGCTCTTAAACCTATGCTCCAAGCTTTATATACTGTAAATCCTCTTCATTTTTCCCTATAAGTTCTATGGTTGATACTTTTTTTTTTGTTTTTTTTTTGCATAGGTTGGCATCTCAGAGGCAAGTACTAAATATTATCACCATTACATAGTATTTATTAACAGAAACCTTTCCATGGGTGCTTTACCAGCTGCTCTGCAAAGAGAATTATGTAAATGTGTACATGATTTGCTCGGGGGCTTATGGTATCGTTCAGCAGACCTTGACAAATAAATGCTAACATGAAAAGCACAGGGCTGGGACTTCTCTGGCAGTCCAGTGGCTAAGGCTCTGAACTTCCATTGCAGGGGGCATGAGTTCAATCCCAGGTCAGGGAAGTATGATCCTGTATGCTGCACAGCATGGCCAGAAAATAAAATACAGTTGTATTTAAAAAGAAGAACATCACAAGGCTGATTTTTAGCCAGTCCCTCTGGGGTGGTCATCTTACTGCTGCCTTCCTTCTAAGTGGTTGTACCAGTGACTGTACCTGTGGTTCAACATTTTGGTTATCTTCTCTGAAAACCTATTTATCATCTGGTAGTGAAAGTTGCTCAGTTGTGTCTGACTCTTTGCAACCCCATGGACTAAACAGTCCATGGAGTTCTCCAGGCCAGAATACTGGAGTGGCTAAGCCTTTCCCTTCTCCAGGGGATCTTCCCAACCCAGGGATCGAACCCAGGTCTCCCGCATTGCAGGAGGATTCTTTACCAACTGAGCTACCGGGGAAGTTGTCTGGTAAGTCTATGTCATATCTATTTTTAAACCTTCTCTGTTTTTAAGTGACTTTGGTAGTACTTGGATGATGGTCAGAGTAATATAAAAATATCAGCTTGGAAAAATCAGGCTAAGTTTTCACTAACAATCTTTTCTCTCCTTGGTCCAAAAGCAACATAATACAGAGAAGAAGGTAGGAACACGACTCAGAAGTGTTGGCTCTGGATGGAAGAGTGAGGTGTGGAACTCACCAGACACTAGAACCAGGCGGCCTGGCTCCTAGCACAGCCTTGCCCTCCACTGGTTCATGGCCTGGGACAAGCTGCTTATAGTCAGACAGGATAACGCTTGGACCTACCCTGCAGGTTACGGTCAGGATTAAATTAGTCAGTGTACACAGAGGGCTCAGAGCAGCACCTGGTTTGACAAAAGGCACCATATAAAGATCTGCTCTTATTAGTTTGATCCTAGCTTTGTCACTGAGGAGCAGGGCTTAGACCCCTCTGGGTCTCTATCTTTCCATATGAATAATGGACTAAGTTCTCTGAAACCATTTTGTCTTATTGTTTTCTATATAAATAAGGCATCTTGCAGACACCTAGGGGTAAGTCTTGGAAAGTTCTTTGGAGAAGGAAATGATAACTCACTCCAGTATCCTTGCCTGTGAAATCTAATGGACAGAGGAGCCTGGCAGGAAACTTATCATCAAAACAGAATATTTTTTAGCTTGACTGGAGATATGCGTGCCGTGCTAAGTTGCTTCAGTCATGTCCAACTCTTTTCTACGCTATGGACCATATAGTCGGCCAGGCTCCTCTGTCCATGGGATTCTCCAAGCAAGAATACTGAAGTGGATTGCCTTGCCTTCCTCCAGAGGATCTTCCTGACCCAGGAATCGAACCTGAGTCTCTTGTGTCTCCTGCATCGGCAGGCAGGTTCTTTACCACTAGCTCCGTTTGGGAAGGCAGTGCTGTTACTAATTAAGAACTATTGGGTTGGTCAAAAAGCTGATTCATATTTTTCCATAACATGGTATGGAAAAACCCCAGTGAGTTTTTTGGCCAACCCAAGACTCTAGGACAATAGGTATAAGCCAAACCAGTGTGGTCCCCCACCTA
This sequence comes from Raphicerus campestris, assembly GCA_006410735.1. Lineage (NCBI taxonomy): Eukaryota > Metazoa > Chordata > Mammalia > Artiodactyla > Bovidae > Raphicerus > Raphicerus campestris. The sequence goes on from SJYW01008766.1 coordinate 302,200, forward strand.
TAGCAGATGTCGTGAGCCATACATAAACTAGGGACAGGGGATTCTGCTTTGAAGATCTGAAGAGTGCATTTTCTTTTTTGGGTTGTAAAGGTGGCATTTAAATAGCACACAACTGAAACAACAGTCTCCAAAACGTGTTGTACTGCTTGGCCTCCCACTTTTTTCAGTTTCCCTCTTCATTTATTTCCAGGTCGCTGGCAGAATAAGGATCAACACCACTGAAAACAAAACAAAGCAGACGCAGAGGAAGAATCAGCTGTGCTGATTTTTATTTCTGCTGAGTTTTCTCTTATAAATCTACCTCTACCGTCCCGAGGGAAACCATTTTCCCCATTACTGATGGAAAGTTAAGTCTTCTCATAAGGAGGATTTCCCTTCCAGAAATTCAAAACGAGAGAAAAAGTACCAGACAATGTGATTTTGTGCCAGCGAACAGCGCTTTCCAAAAATTTGAATGGAATAATTTGTTTTTCATGGTTTATAGGTAGCAGATAAAACCTACATGGAAAAACGGACAAGGAGAAATGGAAAATAAGACACAGAATCTGGACCCATATGCTTAAAAAGCAATTTATTTTATTTCAGCTGTGCCCAGAAATAACTTGAGGTTAACAAGTGAGTATTTCTACTGGAAGCATCAGCTACAATTAGGTCACCAACTTAGAGAAGACGTAGGCGGAAATTTAAACACCAANGTGTGTGTGTGTGTGTGTGTGTGTGTGTGTGTGTATGCTAGTCATTCAGTTGTATCCAACTCTTTGCAACTCCATGGGATTCCTCTGTCCAGGGGATTTCCCAGGCAAGAATATTGGAGTGGGTTGTTGCCATGCTCTCCTTCAAGGAATCTTCCTGACCCAGGGATTGAACCCATGTCTCCTGTGAGTCTTCTGCATTGCAGATGAATTCTTTACTGCTGGTCCACTGGGGGAGCCCCCAACAGGGACCTTCTGTATAGCAAACGAACTATACTCAATATTTTGTAACAACCTGTAAGGAAAAACTATACGAAAAAGAACCATCAAGTCACTTTGCTGTACACCTGAAACAAGCACAATGCTGGAAAGTGACTCTACTTCAATAAAAAGTAAATTAAAAAATATTTCCATAAAATGCAAATAAAAAAACCTAACTACATAAAACCAAATTGCTAATTTAAAGTTTGAGAGAGGTGGAGCATCGAATTGTTTTTTATTTGACTACGGTTATTGTTTGAAATGTTCAGTATCTTCATCAAGAAAACACCGCAGTATGCCCAGTGAACGATCTGTCCAAAAGGTCTACCACAGTGACTTACTTTACATGGGTGAGTGTGAAGGTGCTGCTTCTAGGTTAGTTTTCTACTGAACTCAAAATTCAGTGGTCCTCACGGGGGAAATCAACGGGAGTACTATTCCACACAGTAAAAAAGAAATGGGCACATCTTCCCTGTAACCGCCTTCAAGTACACGTCAAAAAGCCTAGTTTCATTGTGTTGTTGTTTGTACTTTCACAGGAAGAAAAAACTATTGCCAAACTTGAGGATTCTATTTTTTACTGGAATAACAAGATGTCATTAGGAGAACATCACTTTATCGGAAAGTTTTTATTTATTTATTTATCTTACTTGTCTACTGCAGCTTCACATATTTCATCACCGTGTGTTTATTGGTTAAAAAGCACTAAACTTTGCAACAGTTGCTGCTCCTTTTGTGAACCAGATCAGTGCTAAGAGAGTCCAATATTTAAGAACAGCTGTAGAGGGTAATTAAGGGATTGTCTGATGTTTCTGCCAGTTCTGCTGATAAAGCATGGGTTGCCTTATCATTTAAACCTCTACATGCTTCAAGTCTCCCTTTTCTGATATTGAAGCATGTTTTCCTAAGCCACCTGGATTCAAAAAGGAGTTTTTAGGTGGCCATGGAGTCTCCCCGGCCAGAGTTCTCAGACAAAAATAACTCCTTTATTCATGCTGGACCAGCTAAGCTCTTCCTGTCTTTTAGGAGATGGATGTTCTTTCACAAGCTGGAAAATTACTCTTTATTAGCTCCATTGAGATTCCCACTCTCATCAGTAGGCTATGAGCACTGAAGTTTCCAGCTATGGGTGGCTCAGACAGTAAGGAATCTGCCTGTAATGCAAGAGACCCAGGTTTGATCACTGGATCAGGAAGGTCCCCTGGAGAAGAAAATGGCTACCCACTCCGGTACTCTTGCCTGGAGAAACCCATGGACAGAGGAGCCTGGTGGGCTACAGTCTACGGGGTTGCAAAGAGTGGGACATGACTGAGCAACTTTCATTTTCACTTTCAAGGCTAACTGGGAGCCATGAAGGCTCAAAGATGCTTTGCATATTCCCATGCCCAAGTTCTAGGGTCCCAGCTGTGACTCACACAGTCCATGGGACGAGAGAAAGATGCTTTCTGGATTTGGCCGTGCTCTTAAACCTATGCTCCAAGCTTTATATACTGTAAACCCTCTTCATTTTTCCCTATAAGTTCTATGGTTGATACTTTTTTTTTTGTTTTTTTTTTGCATAGGTTGGCATCTCAGAGGCAAGTACTAAATATTATCACCATTACATAGTATTTATTAACAGAAACCTTTCCATGGGTGCTTTACCAGCTGCTCTGCAAAGAGAATTATGTAAATGTGTACATGATTTGCTCGGGGGCTTATGGTATCGTTCAGCAGACCTTGACAAATAAATGCTAACATGAAAAGCACAGGGCTGGGACTTCTCTGGCAGTCCAGTGGCTAAGGCTCTGTACTTCCATTGCAGGGGGCATGAGTTCGATCCCAGGTCAGGGAAGTATGATCCTGTATGCTGCACAGCATGGCCAGAAAATAAAATACAGTTGTATTTAAAAAGAAGAACATCACAAGGCTGATTTTTAGCCAGTCCCTCTGGGGTGGTCATCTTACTGCTGCCTTCCTTCTAAGTGGTTGTACCAGTGACTGTACCTGTGGTTCAACATTTTGGTTATCTTCTCTGAAAACCTATTTATCATCTGGTAGTGAGAGTTGCTCAGTTGTGTCTGACTCTTTGCAACCCCATGGACTAAACAGTCCATGGAGTTCTCCAGGCCAGAATACTGGAGTGGCTAAGCCTTTCCCTTCTCCAGGGGATCTTCCCAACCCAGGGATCGAACCCAGGTCTCCCGCATTGCAGGAGGATTCTTTACCAACTGAGCTACCGGGGAAGTTGTCTGGTAAGTCTATGTCATATCTATTTTTAAACCTTCTCTGTTTTTAAGTGACTTTGGTAGTACTTGGATGATGGTCAGAGTAATATAAAAATATCAGCTTGGAAAAATCAGGCTAAGTTTTCACTAACAATCTTTTCTCTCCTTGGTCCAAAAGCAACATAATACAGAGAAGAAGGTAGGAACACGACTCAGAAGTGTTGGCTCTGGATGGAAGAGTGAGGTGTGGAACTCACCAGACACTAGAACCAGGCGGCCTGGCTCCTAGCACAGCCTTGCCCTCCACTGGTTCATGGCCTGGGACAAGCTGCTTATAGTCAGACAGGATAACGCTTGGACCTACCCTGCAGGTTACGGTCAGGATTAAATTAGTCAGTGTACACAGAGGGCTCAGAGCAGCACCTGGTTTGACAAAAGGCACCATATAAAGATCTGCTCTTATTAGTCTGATCCTAGCTTTGTCACTGAGGAGCAGGGCTTAGACCCCTCTGGGTCTCTATCTCTCCATATGAATAATGGACTAAGTTCTCTGAAACCATTTTGTCTTATTGTTTTCTATATAAATAAGGCATCTTGCAGACACCTAGGGGTAAGTCTTGGAAAGTTCTTTGGAGAAGGAAATGATAACTCACTCCAGTATCCTTGCCTGTGAAATCTAATGGACAGAGGAGCCTGGCAGGAAACTTATCATCAAAACAGAATATTTTTTAGCTTGACTGGAGATATGCGTGCCGTGCTAAGTTGCTTCAGTCATGTCCAACTCTTTTCTACGCTATGGACCATATAGTCGGCCAGGCTCCTCTGTCCATGGGATTCTCCAAGCAAGAATACTGAAGTGGATTGCCTTGCCTTCCTCCAGAGGATCTTCCTGACCCAGGAATCGAACCTGAGTCTCTTGTGTCTCCTGCATCGGCAGGCAGGTTCTTTACCACTAGCTCCGTTTGGGAAGGCAGTGCTGTTACTAATTAAGAACTATTGGGTTGGTCAAAAAGCTGATTCATATTTTTCCATAACATGGTATGGAAAAACCCCAGTGAGTTTTTTGGCCAACCCAAGACTCTAGGACAATAGGTATAAGCCAAACCAGTGTGGTCCCCCACCTATAGCAGATGTCGTGAGCCATACATAAACTGGGGACAGGGGATTCTGCTTTGAAGATCTGAAGAGTGCATTTTCTTTTTTGGGTTGTAAAGGTGGCATTTAAATAGCACACAACTGAAACAACAGTCTCCAAAACGTGTTGTACTGCTTGGCCTCCCACTTTTTTCAGTTTCCCTCTTCATTTATTTCCAGGTCGCTGGCAGAATAAGGATCAACACCACTGAAAACAAAACAAAGCAGACGCAGAGGAAGAATCAGCTGTGCTGATTTTTATTTCTGCTGAGTTTTCTCTTATAAATCTACCTCTACCGTNCCAACCCAGGGATCGAACCCAGGTCTCCCGCATTGCAGGAGGATTCTTTACCAACTGAGCTACCGGGGAAGTTGTCTGGTAAGTCTATGTCATATCTATTTTTAAACCTTCTCTGTTTTTAAGTGACTTTGGTAGTACTTGGATGATGGTCAGAGTAATATAAAAATATCAGCTTGGAAAAATCAGGCTAAGTTTTCACTAACAATCTTTTCTCTCCTTGGTCCAAAAGCAACATAATACAGAGAAGAAGGTAGGAACACGACTCAGAAGTGTTGGCTCTGGATGGAAGAGTGAGGTGTGGAACTCACCAGACACTAGAACCAGGCGGCCTGGCTCCTAGCACAGCCTTGCCCTCCACTGGTTCATGGCCTGGGACAAGCTGCTTATAGTCAGACAGGATAACGCTTGGACCTACCCTGCAGGTTACGGTCAGGATTAAATTAGTCAGTGTACACAGAGGGCTCAGAGCAGCACCTGGTTTGACAAAAGGCACCATATAAAGATCTGCTCTTATTAGTTTGATCCTAGCTTTGTCACTGAGGAGCAGGGCTTAGACCCCTCTGGGTCTCTATCTTTCCATATGAATAATGGACTAAGTTCTCTGAAACCATTTTGTCTTATTGTTTTCTATATAAATAAGGCATCTTGCAGACACCTAGGGGTAAGTCTTGGAAAGTTCTTTGGAGAAGGAAATGATAACTCACTCCAGTATCCTTGCCTGTGAAATCTAATGGACAGAGGAGCCTGGCAGGAAACTTATCATCAAAACAGAATATTTTTTAGCTTGACTGGAGATATGCGTGCCGTGCTAAGTTGCTTCAGTCATGTCCAACTCTTTTCTACGCTATGGACCATATAGTCGGCCAGGCTCCTCTGTCCATGGGATTCTCCAAGCAAGAATACTGAAGTGGATTGCCTTGCCTTCCTCCAGAGGATCTTCCTGACCCAGGAATCGANTGGTTTGGTAATCCCACCAATACTTAGAAGACTTAAAGAGTGAGAGTAGAGAAAGGACATTGTGAGTTTTTACTGGCAGTCCTTAGTCACCAGGGCTAAAATTTCAGACTGGACTTACTTGAAATGCCCATCGTTCATTCCACAATCAACCATGGCCGAGCTCTATAAACTCCAACTCCATAAAGTTTCTGAAGTTTGCCACGGCCCTTCTTTGTGACTGAAGAATGAGGGTGAGGACTTCAGAACTCTGCTGAGAGGTAGAAGGGAATTCATTTGAATGTTGGGTTGAAAGTGCTCACGGTCCAATCACAGTGTCTTGGAGTAGCGTGATGGGAATGTAGGCGCTGGGGAGACCTCCAGGCAATCGACTGCAGGGTCCAGCCCATCGTCTGGACAGTGATTATCAAGGTACTGACTGGCTTGAGAAAAGGGTTGACCAGAGATCTCTGGGGTCACCATGAAGGAGTGAACCTGGTAGATGGGAACAAGTGAAGGCTACAGATGGAGGAACATTCCAGAATGAAAGATCTTGGAAACGGTACCATTTTTTTTCACTCTGAGTGCTAATAGCCTATGGTGAACATTAAAACATTCCAAAGCCATGGTCTCTCTAACCTCCATCCTGATTCCCTGCTCCAAAAGTTAGAGGGAATCCCTGGGATACCTTATGNCTAATAGCCTATGGTGAACATTAAAACATTCCAAAGCCATGGTCTCTCTAACCTCCATCCTGATTCCCTGCTCCAAAAGTTAGAGGGAATCCCTGGGATACCTTATAGGAGTTCCTGCCACATTCCTTAGTGGGAGTATCTTCCTTTCTCATATGGGGACAAAGACTATAATGTATGGGGTAGATGAGTATCTTATTCAATCATTTAACTATCCTCTATTACGATTGTTGTTTTAATGCCATTAACATTTCCTTCTTCAGTGAGGACACATCAGATGTAACTAACAGTTCTAAGGAAATGTGTTTGTTATCAGGACATAACTCTCTGACCAGACTCTGCAGACTGGGCACTGTCCACTCTTCCATCTTCTGGATTTCCCCACAGTAACACTCAGTGCTCTTTCCATCAAACCACACCAGTCATGTGTCACAGGCTGACACTGTTCCCTCAAACATGAACGTCAAAAGGACAGGATTCAACATTATGCACCAAGTCATTCAGTCGTGTCTGACTCTTTGCAACACTGTGGACTGTATAGTCCATGGAATTCTCCAGGCCAGAATACTGGAGTGGGTAGTCTTTCCCTTCTCCAGGGGATCTTCACAAGGCAGGGATAGAACCCATGTTTCCTGCATTACAGGTGAATTCTTTACCAGCTGTGCCACAGGGAAGCCCAAGAATACTGGAGTGGGTAGACCATCCCTTCTCCAGCAGATCTTCCTGACACAGGAATTGAACCAGGGTCTCCTGCATTGCAGAGGGATTCTTTACCAACTGATCTATGAGGGTAGCCCAGGTTCTAGTCCAGGAGGCTCCAAAATCAAGACCAGGAACAACTAACTCTGCAAGATGGGCAGGGGATGATGTGGGGAATACAGCCAGTGAGCCATGGTTTTGTCTCCAAATATGCATGTCTATCTGGAACCTTAGAATGTGATTCTGTTTGGAAATGAGATCTTTGTAGATGTGATTGGTTTTAGTTAGGATGCGGTCATACCAGATTAGGGCAGGCTCTGAAGCTAACGATGGGTGTCTTGGTGAGAAGAGGAGACACATATACGTAAGAGAATGCTTGTGAAGATGGGAGCAGAGACTGGGTGATGTGATTACAATGTGAGGAACGTCAGGGAGTCTGGGAGACACCAGGAGCAAGAAAGGATTCTTCCCTAGAGACTTAGGAGGGAACATGCCCTTGCTGACACCTTGGTTTTGAACATCCAGCCTCTATAGCTGTGAAACAATCCATTTCTATAGTTTTAAAGCAGCTCATTTGTGGTTACCTGTTACAGCAGCCTTGGATCCTGATACATCCTCTCAACCTGCTCCTCCCTGGAGCCAGTCCTCCTGTAACTAACAGGACTGAAAGCCCTGGACGCCTCACCCCAGAAGGCTTCATGCCCAGGTAAGTGTATTTCTTCAGGCCGCCCTTGGCATGATACCGTTCTCAGTGATGTCTTTGTTCCTTTGAGCTTCACTCAATGGCTGAACCAGGAACATTGTTTTGACTACGCTGACGGTTTCTAAACTCCCCACTGTGTGGTTTCCAGGTCAGACGGTCGGGCTTTTCTTCTGTGAATCATCGCCAAGAGATTCAATTAAATCTCGTTTTGCCCGCCTTGTGGCCAGGGTTTCGGTGACTTAGTGAGAACAGGGGCACTTAGGGATTAACGGAGGAAAGCCAGACATGAGAGGGGAGCCGAGTGCTGACACGAGGCTGGGAACACGAAGATTAGGGGGCTTGGGGAGTGCGGTGACGAATGAAGTCACCGGGAGCTCAGCTTCTTGGCTGCGTAGGCAGCTGTTGATTCCTGACATACTATTTTAGGACCTGAAAGAGAAAGTGAGGGGGCTTTGTGAACTCACTTGAAAGAGACTGCATGTCAAGGGGGAGATGAGACATGTGTTAGCACCACCATCCTTTCCCCCACAGGAATGAGAAAGAATCACTAATGTGAGTCTGGTCATGATCTTTACGGTGGGAGGCTTCCTTTGAAGTCTGACATCACACACACACACACACACACACACACACACACACA
>SJYW01008766.1:324124-362639 GCA_006410735.1 Raphicerus campestris
TCCTGACCAGGAGTGCTCTAGGCACCAAGGAATACAGGGATGAGAAATGGTTATGGCTCTGCTGAAACAGGGATTCAGTGGAACCAGAAGATGCCCAGGAAGAGAAAAGAAGACAGGTGTTTTTCAGTGGGTCGGGAGGATGCTGCCCTGGTGGGGAGGCTCATTCCAGGGGAGAAGGGTCCCAGCTGATGACAAGACAGCCTGGCTGAAGAACGACCCCCATCCTGAGTGCCCAGATGGCCTCAGGCAAGTCATGAAGACTTGGAAGCTTGTGTCCTCAAGTGGCAGAAGGGCCAGGACTCTTACTTCTAGTTTCCTGGTGATGCAAGTAAGGTCTGGACCCTACTAACCACGGCAGTTGCTTCCAGAGGCTCCCCACGTGGAAGCCGGGGTGCTTGAGATGGGAGAGCTGCACGTGTGGCCATGTGGCACCCATGTGTCTAGACCTCGCATTCCAAAGAGAATCAGGTGTGTGTCTTTGCATCAGTGGGGAACATGAGCAGATGTGATGGGTCATAAAAATAGATCAGAGGCACTTCCCTGGTGGCTCAGTGGTGGGCCGTGGGTTCCATTCCTGGTCCAGGAAGTTCCCACATGCCTCAGAGCAACTAAACCTGTGCGCTACAACTACTGAAGCCCACGTGACCTAGAGCTGGTGCTTTGCAACAAGAGACGCCACCACAGTGAAAAGCTCAAGCACTAAGACGAAGAATAGCCTTTGCTTGCCACAGATGGAGAAAAGCCTGTGCAGCCCTGAAGACCCAGCATGGTCATAAACACATAAAATTATTTTTTAAAAAGTTAGGTCAGAAGGACAGGTTTTAGTTGCAAGACTTCAAGACAGTGAGCCTCATTGCCCTACTGTGGTTGTACCGTGAATCAGGCTGACACACACACATCTGGGATGCCTCCTTTAATAGATACAACACTGGGAGACATACTGAATTTTTTGCTAACCTTTTTCATAAAACTAGATGAAACCTCAGCAACTCTTTCACAGGAAACCTCACCTCTGGGCGTCCTTTGTGATCACAAAGACACCAGCAATGCACGTATCAGTCCTGAGAGCTGGGTAGTTCAAGGGAATACTGGTTTATTCTGACCAACCCAGGGCTTAGAAAACTACTGATGCTATAGACTGAATGAATGTGTCCCCCGCAAATTCATGTGAAATCCTGATGCCCCAGGTGATGGTATTTGAAAGTGGGGTCACTGGGAGGTGAGAAGGTGGAGCCCTCAAGGACGGGATTAGGGTTCTCACAAAAGAGACACCAGGGACCCCTGACCTGTCTGCCATATGAGGACACAATGGAGACGATAACCGCCTGTGAACCAGGAAGCTAGCCCTCACCACTGAGTCCTCCAGAACCTTGGTCTTGGACTTCCCAGCTTCCAAGACTGTGAGAAATAAATGTCTGTTGCTTATAAGTTGCCCAGTGTATGGTATTTTTTTGATAATGCAGCCTGAACGGATTACGATGGCTGAAAGCCGGAAGCGACCTTGGAGAACTCCAGGGGCCTCCTGCCTTGACTCTCCTCCTCTGCCTCTCCTGCTAACCATCTCAACCAATGATGACTTCTGAACACGCCAGTCCTCCTGCCTCCTCCCCCTTCCTACTCCCACCATCCCTCCCTTCAGATGACATGCCCCCTTTCTCCTCTCTTCCCTTGGCTCAGTTCTTCTAGATAAAGAATATTCCCTTGTACCATGGCCTCGGCCTGGTTGGGTGTCCTGCCCTGTGCTTCCTGGCTGGCCCTGTGAGTCTGTTTCTTTCACCCGTCATCCCCAGAGGCGTCCTGGATGATGTGGATGTCCAGTTCACCTCTGTGAAGCATCTACAGGCACTTGGCTGACTGCATCTTACCCTACACAGCTCTCCAGGTGTGCCACTCACCCTATTAAGCACATGATGGTAACTCAGAGAGGCAGGGATGACTGGCATTCCTATTTTACAGCTGAGGACACAGAGCACAGAGAGGGCATATGACTTACAACAAGTAAGTGCGTGGGGTCCACTTACTTGATCTCAGCTGGATAGTGTCTCCAAAATGCATGCCTACTGATAGCCTCAGAGCACAACCTTCTTTGGATATTGCGTTTTTGCAGAAGTAACTAGCTAAAATGAGGTTATTGGATTAGCTGTTGTTGCTGTTCAGTCGCTCAGTCATGTCCGAATCTTTGGGACCCCATGGACTGCATGCAGCACACCAAGCTTCCCTGTCCTTCACTATCTCCTGAGTTTGGTGAAACTCATGTCCATTGAGTCGGTGATGCCATCCAACCATCTCATCCTCTGTCTTCCCTAAATCCAGTGACTGATCTCCTTGTAAGATGAGAGAACAGCATCCCACAAAGGAAAGAGAGATGAAGACAATGATGATGGAGACAGAGACTGCGGTTATGTGTCTGGACATCAGGGAACGCCTATTGCTGGCAACCAGCAGGAGTAAGAAGGGTGCCAGGAAGGAAGCCTTCAGAAGCAGGGTGGCCCTGCCTCAATTTCAGACTTCTGGCATCTGGAACTATGAGAGAAAACACTTCCATTGTTTCCAATCCTCTGCCCTATGATCAATTGTTATGGCAGACACAGAGAAGTAATAAACTACCTCTCAGAAAGAGAAGCAAAAGGTTTCTTGGCCAGGGGGCGGGAGGCAGAGACTGTGACATCACTACCCTTTCCCCTGTCCTTTCATGAGATGATATTTTGGGAGAGACACAGGCAGGAGCCTGGGGACACATTCCCAGCAGCTGGACTTCAGAAAGATTGGAGGCAGCCACCTGGTGCCTCAATTTTTATGTTTTACAAAGTGGAGCCCATGAGTGAACATGAGTTAGGCATGGTTATAGGCAGTGGGAGATTACAATAGACAGTGAGATTGATCAGGTCTCAATCTTTGAGGGAATTGATGATAAGAGTTTATGCAGAATCTTTATACTTTAAGCATGCTGCCCCATTTATTCAGGCTCCTCAGACCAGAGGAAACATTGAATGAGATTTAATATAAAAATGGTTCTTTGTACTATGCTTTTAAAATTCTTCTCTAGCTGCCTTTTCATGGCCAGGTGGTGCGAGTGGTGGAGAATCCACATGCCAGTGCAGGAGACGACATAAGAGATGTGGGTTCAATACCTGGGTTGGGCAAATCCCCTGGAGGAAAGCACAACAACCCACTCCAGTATTCTTGCCTGGAAAATTCCATGAACAAGGGTACCCGGTGGGCTATGGTCCATAAGGTTGCAGTGTGGGACACGACCGAAGCAATTCAGCATGCATGCACTGTCCTTGCGAAATTTACATCCTAGGGGAGACAGGCTATGACTAAATCAGTAAACAAGTGATTTCAGAGAACGACAAGGGATAGGAGGAAGAAAAATTCCCATCTCAAAAGACAATGAGGCTTCACAAAATTAAACATTCTAAATAAAAACAAAACCTGAGTTGAGTGGTTTGCCCGTGATAAAGATCGGACAAATGTCTGCCCGGTGGTCCAGGGAGCAGCCTGCAAGCTCTGACTCAGAAGGGCCTCAGGCTGGCCCCGCTAGACTTAGGCCAAAGGCCAGCCTAAGGTGCAGCCAGAATGTGGCCTATCCAAGTCTAGTTTCTCCATTTTGGGGCCAGCAATAAAAGAGATGACTGGGCAGGCAGCCTGCCCAGACCTCGCAGGAGGGGGAGTACATACCCTGGGCCCATTCTCCAGGCTGAACTGGCAGAAAGGCTGACTGTTCCCCGAAAGGGCCACGCTCCTTCCCTGCCAGGAAGAGCATCTGCAGGCCTTGGGGACACGCCTATGAGAGGTGTCGGTACTGGACACGCCTCTTGTCTGTAGATTTCACTCCTCTGGGGGTGCAGTGGGGTGGCCACTTTGAGAAAGGCATATGGAGCCAACTTCAGGAAGAACAGAAGGCAAACTTTCCAAATCAAATGAACATGAACAAGGATGATTTTAGAGGCAAGCACAGTGGTGTAGCTATAGCATAGGACAATAGAAAAGACAGGGTGCCTTTAGTCATGGATAACAGAAGCAACAAGAGAAATAGAACTGTTTTGGAGAGAGCTTCTGGGCTTCTGCGTCCTCAGTGACTTTTCACCCAGTTTGTTTTCTCAGGTCAAACATCTGAACTAGTGTGGAATCGGAGGAGAAAATTGGCCTGTTTGCTTATTACTGGACACACACACACATGACTGAGGAATGTAGGGGAAAAACATTGAATAAAGGCACTAGTCTAATTTCTTCCACGTCGCTCACTGAAATTCCCCACTCTCTAATTTTCCTAAGAGCTGATTTTCTCTTATACCTTGAATTCAGGCAAGTGGATTCGGGGAAAGTCATATTCCCTCTGAGAGGCGTCCCAGGTGGCTCAGTGGTAAAGAATCCTCCTGCCAGTGAAGCAGACACAGGAGACTCGAGTTTGATCACTGGGAAGATCTCCTGGAGAAGGAAATGACAATCTGCTCCAGTATTCCTGCCTGGAGAGTCCCATGGACAGAGCAGCCTGGTGGGCTAGAGTCAGTGAGGTCGCAGAGANAACCCGGTGGGCTATGGTCCATAAGGTTGCAGTGTGGGACACGACCGAAGCAATTCAGCATGCATGCACTGTCCTTGCGAAATTTACATCCTAGGGGAGACAGGCTATGACTAAATCAGTAAACAAGTGATTTCAGAGAACGACAAGGGATAGGAGGAAGAAAAATTCCCATCTCAAAAGACAATGAGGCTTCACAAAATTAAACATTCTAAATAAAAACAAAACCTGAGTTGAGTGGTTTGCCCGTGATAAAGATCGGACAAATGTCTGCCCGGTGGTCCAGGGAGCAGCCTGCAAGCTCTGACTCAGAAGGGCCTCAGGCTGGCCCCGCTAGACTTAGGCCAAAGGCCAGCCTAAGGTGCAGCCAGAATGTGGCCTATCCAAGTCTAGTTTCTCCATTTTGGGGCCAGCAATAAAAGAGATGACTGGGCAGGCAGCCTGCCCAGACCTCGCAGGAGGGGGAGTACATACCCTGGGCCCATTCTCCAGGCTGAACTGGCAGAAAGGCTGACTGTTCCCCGAAAGGGCCACGCTCCTTCCCTGCCAGGAAGAGCATCTGCAGGCCTTGGGGACACGCCTATGAGAGGTGTCGGTACTGGACACGCCTCTTGTCTGTAGATTTCACTCCTCTGGGGGTGCAGTGGGGTGGCCACTTTGAGAAAGGCATATGGAGCCAACTTCAGGAAGAACAGAAGGCAAACTTTCCAAATCAAATGAACATGAACAAGGATGATTTTAGAGGCAAGCACAGTGGTGTAGCTATAGCATAGGACAATAGAAAAGACAGGGTGCCTTTAGTCATGGATAACAGAAGCAACAAGAGAAATAGAACTGTTTTGGAGAGAGCTTCTGGGCTTCTGCGTCCTCAGTGACTTTTCACCCAGTTTGTTTTCTCAGGTCAAACATCTGAACTAGTGTGGAATCGGAGGAGAAAATTGGCCTGTTTGCTTATTACTGGACACACACACACATGACTGAGGAATGTAGGGGAAAAACATTGAATAAAGGCACTAGTCTAATTTCTTCCACGTCGCTCACTGAAATTCCCCACTCTCTAATTTTCCTAAGAGCTGATTTTCTCTTATACCTTGAATTCAGGCAAGTGGATTCGGGGAAAGTCATATTCCCTCTGAGAGGCGTCCCAGGTGGCTCAGTGGTAAAGAATCCTCCTGCCAGTGAAGCAGACACAGGAGACTCGAGTTTGATCACTGGGAAGATCTCCTGGAGAAGGAAATGACAATCTGCTCCAGTATTCCTGCCTGGAGAGTCCCATGGACAGAGCAGCCTGGTGGGCTAGAGTCAGTGAGGTCGCAGAGAGCGGAACGTGGCTGAACGCTCACACTCACGCATCCCCTCTGAGGTGGCTTTTGACATGTCAGGTTACCTCAAGAGTCACTTCAGCGGCAGAAGAGAGCTCCCTTTATGAATGAAGGAGAAAATAAAGACTGTGATTCTAACTGAATAAATATGGAACTTGTTTTGACAATCATTGGATCACTAAACGCTTCCAGAGCAACTAGGAAGAACAGGGTTTTCTTGACCATTGACATTCAAATTTTTCTTAAATTAAAAATATAGCCAATATTTTAAAATAATTTTAAATGGAGTATAATCTGTAAAAATATTGACTCACCATGTCATACACCTGAAACTGATATAATACTGTTCCAGGCAAGAGTACTAGAGTGGGTTGCCATTTCCTTCTCCAGGGGATCTTCCCGACCCAGGGATCGAACCCCGGTCTCCTGCATGGTAGGCAGACGCTTTACCATCTGGGCTACCAGGGAAGCCTAATTAACCACAGTTCAACTAAAGTACATCTTTGAAGAAATTTTATAAACTTGGAGATAAGATATTTACTCAAGATGTAAACTGTCTAGATAAAATGATGCTTTCTCTTTTTCCACTGGTGAGTATAGAATGAAAGTTTTTCCTATTTTAAACTCATACACATATATATCAACATTTTTATGCTCATAGAGAAATTGCTCAATAGATGTAAGTTGACCTAAAAAAAAAGTCGGCATTGCTGTTTTGTATCTATATGAGATGGTGGATGCTAGCTAATCTTATTGTGATAATCATTTCGCAATATGTGTAAATCATTATGCTGTGCATCTCAGACTCACACAGTGATGTGTGTCGATTATATTTCAGTAAAGCAGAACGGAGGAAAAGAAACAAACAAACAAAACATGGCCTTCACTCCCAGCCTAAATATTGACTGAGAACCTCTGTTCTTGTCCACCCTCAGAGACTTCAGCCAAATTCTGGGGCGGTTAGCTTGGTTTCCTGGCTGGAATTGCAACACCGATGGGGCAGAGTGTCTTGTAGCTGCCGACAAGCCCGTGAACAGGGTGTCAGGAAGTCCGGGAAAGCATGAGTCAGCTTGGCCTTGGCACCCTTGGCACTGGGGCTCCAGGGGAAACTTGACCAGTAGCCGAAGTCAACACAGGGCGTCAAGCAAGTCGTGCAGATGCGGGGAGGCGGGGGGCAGGCAGCTGGCTCGTGAGCAAGGGCTGGGGAGGGCCTGCCAGTGTGTCCCCACGATCCCCACACAAGCACACTCCACCCTTCCCAGCAGAGCCAGTCCAGCCCTTTCGGCTCTGACCACAAAGGGTGGAATTTAACGACCTGGGAACTAATTTCTTGCTGGTTTTGGTAAACTAAAAATGATAGAATGAGTAATGCATTAAAATCATCTTTTTCCTAATTGAAAAAAAAATTTTTTTTTTTAAAAAGCATTACAATTCTGTTGGAGACTTGATGTCTTAGGAATACAGAATATAACTTTCTGGGAGATAATTTGAGATTTAAATATGCAAATGCTCTAATTGACTCATTGCCCTGAGCTGACACAGGACACGATTTCCAGAAAAGACTTCCAGGAACTAAGCGTCTCTTAGTTCTTCCCGCCTCCTCTCTGCCTCTCGGCTCACATGTGTAGGTATGTCTTTGTATTCTTGATTTCTTCTATCACTCCTCCCTTCTAGAATATTGCTGCCCCACCTTCGGTGTCGGCTTGAACACTGAGAATTATTTGAAGCTCTTGGTCTGGTTTTTTTTTTTTTTAAACACCTTGAACCTGATATATCTGCAGCCTGCCCCCAGGAGTGCAGAGTAATAGCAATTCAGACTTGGTAGACCATGGAGCCAGGGGAGCCTCCATCTTACAGGGCAGGGATTCACCCTTGTACCACACCCCTGGCGTTTGACCTCACTTCACCAGGTTCCATCTCTGCTTCTGCCTTTCTGCCCAGCTGGGGAGCCCAGATGTATAACTCTGCTGCAGAGGGGATGAGGAGGCAGTTAAACTGAGAGCAAAGTGAGAAAAGCCCACGATCTGGTGCGGGAGAGGAGCTGACATCAAGGGAGATCTTAGGAGAGGTTTTGCCTGCAGGGCTGCAGTCAGAGACTGGGGGGCTCCTAGCCTGGCAGGCTGGAGAGGTGGTTCCCCAAATGCTACCTCACCTGCCCCATGGCTCTTCCTTCTCAGACCCCAAAGATGAATCTATCAAGTCAGCCCATCAAGCATCTCTAGAAGTTTCTGGGTGTGCGAGGAACTTGTAGACCGAAACTTTGGCCTAAAAGCAGACTTCTCGGAACAATGTCGACACAAATAACAATTAGCTTGAAAAAGAATACCAAACTCCTCCTCTCTCTCTTTCCTCCCCCACTTGGCTTCACAACCCATCTCGTCTCTATTAAAACTTGTAAGTGGAAAAAAAAAAAAAAGCTAGTTTCACAAAGATCCCTGTTATAGAAAGTTTGGCTGTAAATTATCGACTAACTTGAGCATTTCTGCTTTACTGCTTTCACTGGAACTTATCACCTGTCTTTACATTCTGAGGCCGGGAGGTTAAAAACTAGAACAGGAAAAAAAGAAACAACCAAAAAACCCAATAAACAAAAAGACCCCAAAAGTAAGATTTTAGATCTTGAGAAATAGGACATAGATACTATCAAAACATTATGCAAAATTACAGAAATATTGCTACATTTTCCATAGGGTTCACTTTTGAGATGAAAAACTAATTTGGAACTTATGATTTCTTTGAAAAAAATTCCCTTAACCAAACCAAAGACATTTACTTGGGAGAAGAAAATGACTAACTTGTAGTTTTCACAATGAGAAACACATTCCCATGGCTTCTGGCCACTTTCTGTCATTACGTGATGGGCTTAAATTGCGTTCAGTTATAATGAGTTAAAAATATGAATGAAATCTTTAAATTAGTCAAAATAACGTCATGCCTTAAGCATCCTCCCCTGCAAAGAAAGAGAGGATGCTTAAGGCATGACGTTATNAATATGAATGAAATCTTTAAATTAGTCAAAATAACGTCATGCCTTAAGCATCCTCCCCTGCAAAGAAAGAGAGGATATTGGATGGCAATTTTCCTAACGATCATTTCTGAGGATTGATCCCAAACCTGACAGCCTACATTTAACTTCAAATCAAGTGATGCAACTTCATAATTTTAAAAAAAAGAGAAAAAAGAAAGAAATTTGCAGGCCTCTTATGGTTGCCATGAGATAGGGCAGTGTAATAGCTTTGAGCGTGTGTCTTCCTGCAGCGTATCTGGCCTTGAGTCCACAGAGGCCCCCCCCCCCAACCCCCATCGACATCAAAGGAAGCTGTAGGAGCTGGTGTGTGGAACCCCAGATAGCCCTGGGAAGGGGGAGGACCCATCCTCTGCCAAGAGGAATTGCTAAAATTAGATGGTGAGGTAGTCCCAGTGCTGGAAGGCATCTTGCTGATCATCTGCTTCCATCGATGATAGAACCCGTCAGACCTTCCAGACCTTCAAAGAGAAGGGCTTATGCAACCGGCAGGAATGCCTTTCTGTTGGAGATCCTTCCCTCCCTCTATCTTAAGCTCTTCATGCTGATATTCAAGTCAATTTCCTCTTGCTTCGAGGCTCAGTGCAGATGGCGGGCAGCCAGGCCCTGCATTTTCCTCTGGGCTTTCTAAGACAGTTTTTCTTTATAATCTGAGACCATGGTTTGCCTTCCCCCTTCATCTGGGATGCTGTCCTGCGGTCTTTATTTTGGTTTCTGGGTGCGTTTGGGATGCACACTAGATCCTGCAAGGACTGCAAAGGTCAGGGCCAGACTCACACTGGGGCTGAGAGCGCGAGTGCTCACGAGCCCAGCAGCATCTTTGTTCTTACTGTTCTGTCTCTAAGTTGTGTCCTACCCCGTGGACTGCAGCACGCCAGGCCTCCCTGTCCTTCACCATCTCCCGGAGCTTGCTCAAACTCATGTCCATTGAGTCAGTGATGCCATCCAACCATCTCATCCTCTGTCGCCCCCTTTTCCTCCTGCCCTCAGTCTTCCCCAGCATCACAGTGTTTTCCAAGGAGTCAGTCCTTCCCATCGGGTGGCCAAAGTATTGGAGTTTCAGCATCAGCGTCAGTCCTTCCAATGAATGTTCAGGGTTGATTTCCTTTCGGATTGACTGGTTTGATCGCTTTGCCGTCCAAGGGACTCTCAAGAGTCTTCTCCAGCATCACTATTAGAAAGCATCAATTCTTTGGCACTCAGCATCTTTATCTTCCCCTTATCTCCCTCTCTACCCGCCTTGCCTTGTCCTGGTGACAGTATCTGAAATATCTGTCACTTAAGATTTAAGCTCAGTGGTAAGCACTGCCCCTCCTTCTATGTTTCTCTTCAAAACTTTGGGTCTGCCAGGAAAGGGTTAAGTCCCTTAAAATTAATATCTTTGCTGCCCTGATTTCCTCTCTAGGAAATATTTAGGGCAGCAACATGGGCTGGGAGAGGGGATGGGGACGAGAGAAAAGGGACTTAGGAAAAGGGGACCTGAGTGGGGACCACATAGATCAGGCTCACTTCCCTGAGAATGTCCCTTGTGGCTTCCTCGGCAGGACCACACAATGTCCAGAGGCCACTGTGTGACTCGTAGAGATAACAAAGGCAGTTCCTGGCAACATCCGCTCCATCCTCCCCCCCTCCATCTTCCGTCTTCCTCCCCAGAGAATCTCTCTTTGGCTTGGGGCACCACGAACCTCAACTCTGCTGAGCGGGGACGGAGCCAGATCCTCGTGAGTCCAGTCTGCAGCCCATCTTGTCAATTTCTTTCTTCCCAAGAACCAAACAAACCACAAACCCTCTTATCCCCTGAAATATCCACCCATGAAGCACAAACACGGGATTCTTGTTCCAAAGCAAAACCTTTCTCTTTGAAGGGGCCAGCCTTTACTGCTTCTGCCCTCCAAATGGTAGGTTTAATAGACTTGACCCTGAGGCAGGCATATGGTAGTAAGCAGGTCTATTATGGGGTTGAATTGGTGACTTGTGGTGGCTGTCAAGCATTGGGGGCCTTGAATTCAGGCCTGTGGGTGAGCAGGGCACACACAGCTGGGCAAGAGCGGCCCTTAATCTTCTGCCAGCTGGACCCAGAGACAGGCCTGGGAGGCTGGATTGCTTCGGGCTGCTCTTGGCATGGGTTCCAGAAACAACTCTGGTGGCAATGTGGGGCCGTGGCTCCAGGCCTGCCCCAGCAAAACACACTGTCAGCATATGTTAACAGGCTGCCTTTCCTCCAAAGATCACAAAATGCATTCCATTTAGCGTCTGTTTTGCAAGTGTTACTATCTGTGTTTTATGGGCAGCAAAACCAAGACACAGCAAGGCCTTGAGCTCTGCTCTGTAAGGGTGAGTGCCGAGGGGCTGACCTGGGGAGGCCTGTGCTTCCCGAGTCTCAGGCGGTTGCAAAAACAGCTCCCTCATCCTCTCCAAAGTTCTTCCAGAATGGTCTTCCTGGCTGGCAGATCTCAGGGACTGGTGGGAGTTAAAAGGAACACGTGTGTTCCAAACTCCCTGGAAGAGAGAGTGGTATTAAAAACACACACACCCAAGCCAGTGTGCGCCATGTGTGGACCCGGATGAAAGGGGTCGGCTGCTTCAGTACTGGGCTTTGTGACCACACGTGCTGAGGCCTTCATGCCCCAGGAAGCATGTGGAAATGAACAGAAGGCCTGGCTCCTTCTTTCCTGTGAAGCATAAGACCGTGCAGATTCTGGTCTTTCTCCTGTGCAAAATGTGTGTATCAAGTCACTTCACTGGTGTCTAACTCTATGTGACGCTATGGACTGTTGCCTGCCCGCCTCCTCTATCCATGGGATTCTCCAGGCAAGATTACTGGAGTGGGTTGCCATGCCCGCATCCAGGGGATCTTCCTGACCCAGGGATCGAATCTGTGTCTCTTGAATCTCTTGCATAGGCAGATGGGTTCTTTACTTCTAGGACCATCTGGGGAACACTTTTGCAAAATGTGACCATCCCGTAAGACTCGATTTTCTTAGGAACTCACCACTGACACCAGTCAACAGAAAGAGGAAACTGCTGGTCTAATATTGAATGAAATTTTCCAGCTGGCTCTGTTTTATTTCAGCTGTCTCTGCTCACGTGGAACTTCATCTTCACTGGGCAAAACAAGATAGCCTTCCCTCCTAAGACCTCAGAGCCATATTTACAATATTTGAATCTTACACAAATTATTCTTTCATTGAAATGTAAGTGATCACTAGAGTTAGGAACTAAAAGGTAAGACACCAAGACATCTCAAACCGATAGGCTGAAAGATGTCTAAGGGGCCTTTACTCAGGGCAGTATAATAAGCTGTGTGTGCACTCGGTCGTGCCTGACTCTTTGTGATTCTATGGACTGTAGCCCAACAGGCTCCTCTGTCCATGGGATTTTCCAAGCAAGAATACTGGAGTGGGTTGCCATTTTCTGTCTCTAGGGGATCTTGCCAACCAAGAGATCAAACCTGAGTCTCCTATGCCTCCACACTGGCAGGAGGATTCTTTACTACTGTGGCACCTGAGCAGTCCATGGGTCGGAAAGAGTTGGACGTGATTAAGTGACTGTTTCTTACTCAGTGCAAGGCCATAATAAATTCCCAAAAAGGCAAATTAAATCTACTGACTTTTTCAAATCTATATGGAAGATGAGCCCAGAATTTTCACTGGAAACTAGCACTTACCAACCAATCAGCAAACATTTACCATATGCCTACTGTGTGTAAGGTTCTGTGGGCACAAAGATTTCATGCAGGTTTCCATGATCCAGTGGTTCCTGTTCTTTGCCCTTCTATAACTGGCAATAACTATTCTCAGTATTTGGGAATTCTTTGTTATCTCTCTCAACTGTGTCTCACATCCCTGTATTCTGGAGTGGCCTCCTAACTTGAGTTCTGTTCTGAGGGACCTGGAGTTTGGGGCAGCTCTTGATGATAGCCTTGCACATACAAGGAACAATTGTTAGTTACTAGCGCTGGAGCCGCTTCTTCCAGTGCCAGGATGAGGCTGCAGAAAGCAAAGGGCAGCCTCCAGTGTGTCTGAGCCTAAACTGTGGATCATTTCCTCCCAAATCTAGTCCTCCCATGGTCCTCCTTGCTTCTATACCAACTGTAACTTCCAAATGGTTTAGAAGAACATTTGCTTCTTCCATGCCTTTTTAATTTTTTTTTTGCTTATGCCCTCTATCCAAACTATCATCAAATAATGTTTTTAACCTTTAAATCATCCACTTTATCATTCCCACGAATTACTATAATTTCTTGCTTCCATTTGCGATATTCTCCTATTTGGCTTTTTAAAAAGTTTTTTCTTTTAATCTTTATTTGAGACATAATACAGATAAAATTCACCCAATTAAAGTGCAAAATTCAATTTTTTGTATACTATATTATTATTTTTTGAGTTGTAAAATATATGCAACATGAAGTTTTCCATTTTAACTGTTTTTAAGTAAATAATTCAGTGTCATGAATTATATTCACAATGGTTGTTGTGTGACCATTATAACTATCTCTTATCAAAACTGTTTAATCACCCCTAAACAAATACTCTGTAAACTAGGAATAGAAAGGACTTCTTCAACATGATAAAGACCATATATGAAACACCTACAGTTAATATCACACTCAACAATGAAAAACTGAAAGGTTTCCCTCTGCAGTCAGGAACAAGATAAGGAAGCCCACTTTTGCCATTTCTGTGTAACATAGTACTGGAAATTCTGGCCAGAGCAATTAGACAAGAAAAAAAGATATCTGCTCGTAGGTGACGCTATAACCCTCAAAAAATCTGCAAAGCCCCTGTTAAATCTAATAAATGGTTTTAGCAAAATTGCAGGATATAAAATCAGCATATCAAATTAGTTGTGTTGTTACATACGCTCAATTAACAATCCAAAAAGGAAATTAAAAGTCAATTCCATTTACAAAACTATCAAAAAGAACAAAATACTTAAGGGTCAATTTAACCAAGAAGGCAAAAGACTTATACACTGGAAACTGCAAAACGTTTTACTCAAAAAAATTAGAGGAGATTCAGACAAACGGAAAGACGTTTCGTGCTCATGGGCCAGAGGACCTGATAATAAAATGACGATGCCATTACCCAAAGCAAACTAGATATTCAAGGGAATCGATCAAAACCCCAATGGTGCTTTTTTCAGAGAAATAGAAAAATGCATCCTAGAACTCTGATTGGCCTTTCCCTTGCTATTTCCTCTGCTTGACATGCTCTGGCACCTGTTATCTGCCTGGCTCCCTGTCTCAGCTCCTTCAGGCAAGTATGATGGTGTCAACACCCAGGTCACATGTCATCAGCCATCTTCTTATCCAGGCCCTCCCTTCCTACCCTTGCACTCCCAATCTCCTATTTGCCTTATTTTTCTTCATTTTTCTTAATATCAGCTGCCCACATGATATACTTTACTTATTGTTTGACTTCCCTTTTTGAATATAAATTTCATGAGGCCAGGGAATTTTTTTTTTTTTCAGTTGGTTCACTGCTACATTCCTAGCACCTAAAACAGGTCAGGTGCACAGTAGGCTCTAAAGATAGATTGAGTGCAGGAATGTAAAACACACAAGAACAGTAAATACATTTGAGTCTATTGCTTTTGTCCTGAAACAAGAGCAATATTAACAAGAGTTAAAAACAAGTGACTACTAATGGGATTTTTGCCTCATGATCCTCCTAACAGAATTTAGCATTAAAGTGAAACACGTTGGTAAAAGAACAATACAGCTTCATTAAACAGCCAAATAAGTGGTGAGTTCATATATTTCCTCCTATTTGAATGTCATGTTCACTTTGGGCTGTTTTCAGACAATCAGTTCTCTTTCCAATGTACTGCTCCACAAATCTCAATATATTTGAAAATCACTTCCCAGTCTGAAAAAGTCATCAGGGTATCTTAATGCATCTTAATCTTCCATGGCAAAGGACCTGAGTGCGTCAAGAGTCAGTTATGACTATATCTGAGAGGCCAAGAACTTGACTTTGGCTGGGTGAGAGCAAATCTCGATACCGAGGGAGCAGGCAGACAGCTGGTAGGAAAATAACGGGAATGGACGCAAGTGAGTAAAAGAGAGCTGAATGGTAATGAGAGACTCCCATGAGTGGGAAACTTAGTACGTGTAGACACAACTACATGCCAAACAAATTTGCAATTTCACATACTTAAGTTATGATTTTCACTTTGATGATGATGAGCGAACAAGAAGGAGGAAAGCTGTCTGTTACAAGAGATGACTCATCTATGTCTTATATTACATCCATCTTGGGAGCGTTCTCCTGAATGACGTCACTGGCCTAATGAGTCCATGATATCTCCAATAGAACAGCACAGAACTCCAGTTTCAGTGGCAGGGTCAGTGCATTGGGACAACCCCCGCTCTCTGCAAGGCTCAATTCCTGCATTTCCATTCTCAGAGGGGCAGCTACTGTCCTGAGAAGGAGAAGCCTGCTGTCTCCCTGAGATCACAGATGAGCTCTTCCTATCCCGACACTGACAGGGCTGATGTTCCTGAAGTGATCATTCCATCAGTGGAACAGAATATTTAGAACACTTGTGAGGCAAAATCAATGAAAATAGAACAAATATGCTTTAGAAATTTTCTTTTAAATATGTTATTTATGTAGAGCACGAGTGTAGACCTTCCAACTTTGCATTTATCTATGTACCTATCTAGAGATTTTCAAAATAATCCGTTTGCACTCATGAATCCCATCCGTCTAAGGTTTCTTTAAAGTATATAAAACCATTTTCGCTACCATTTGCCATTGAGAAAATGAAGGTACGAGGTTGCCATGGTAGCCGCCTTCAGGAAATGGTCCAGTCAAAGAAGGAAGAACTTGCAAATACAGAACGGTGCTCATCCTGCGCTCTGCTAGCCATCATGCAGAATCAGTCACACCCATGGTGGTGAGACTCCACAGGCAGCACCACATCTTTGGTTGCAACAGATGCTTGTTGTATCAAATGATTCTAAAAAACCAAAAGACCTGGAAACTATAACTAGGACAGCCCCTTATTATGAATAATGAAAACCTCCCTTGTTTTGCAACAGCAGCTCTGGTGACAGCATGTAAGATACAGACCTTAGCATCAGGGCAAATCTCAAAGGACCCTGAGTGAAAACTGCTCTCTCTTTATGCTGCCTGAAGAATAAGACAGCGATCACAGGGCGCAGCTAAGGGCGTGTCATGAGTCAAGTCAGATAAAGTTCAGATCAGAACCCAGAAGTTTTGACCCTGTTCTTATCACCCTATCCATTGTAGAACTGGCCATGTAACTTTTCCAAATGGACCAGGGATTCTTTGAAACGGAGCCTGACATGGTCCCATCCCAGCTCCAGTTTATCCTATTGCTTCTACAGCTGTGGATCTCACCGAGTGCTTGGGTTGTGTCCCCGGGGAAATGGAAACACTCAGCTTTCAGGTTCACAACGGCAGGCAGCTTGAAGCCCAGCCCTTGTTGGTTGCCTGCCTCCTGGAGGGGTGACTTTCTTGTGCTCATCTGCAGCTAGGGTCAAGACCAAGACCCTCAAGGGCACAACTTGGCCATGATGCCCATAATTCAAATGCACATCACTTGCTCATCAGCAAGGGACTTTGGTTTGCCTCTTTCTAAAAGGGGATTGGGAAAGCTTTAGTTTTAGTTAAAATTTCTGTGCTTCAGGGTTTTAAGACTNATGATGCCCATAATTCAAATGCACATCACTTGCTCATCAGCAAGGGACTTTGGTTTGCCTCTTTCTAAAAGGGGATTGGGAAAGCTTTAGTTTTAGTTAAAATTTCTGTGCTTCAGGGTTTTAAGACTATCTCATTACTTTTTCCATTAACAGCAAAACCCTCAATACCTGATGTCTCTTCGTTTACAGTCACTGAAGTCCTGGCAGATTTTGTTGATCTACATAGAGGTAGAAAGCATGCTCTTCATTAGAGTAGCGCTTCTTACTTTTACCAGCATACGTGCCCCCTTTGAAAGAGTAATGGGGAAACAGGACAAACAGAAATGAGAGGAGGGAGGAAAGAGAGAGACAGAGACAGGTGGGGGAGAGACAGGAAGAGAGACAGACAAACAGACAGGGACAGAGACTACATTTTGCTTTTTAAAGACCCCCCTCCTTCCCCAAGGCTGTCTATAGTCTATAAACACCATTTGNAGGAGGAGAAGGGGATGAGAGAGGATGAGATGGCTGGATGGCATCACGGACTCGATGGACGTGAGTCTGAGTGAACTCTGGGAGCTGGTGATAGACAGGGAGGCCTGGCATGCTGCGATTCATGGGGTTGCAAAAAGTCAGATGTGACTGAGCAACTGAACTGAACTGAACTGAAGAGAAGGTGGCAAACGGATGCTGAACAGACAAAAACAGCAGCTGTCCACTCCATGTCCCATAACAATATTTTTAAATGCCCTTTGATGGCATTGGGGAATCTCCTGCCAAACACAGTCTTCCCCATCTCTGTGACTCTCAGTCCTTTGCCAGGAGCCTCCTATTCCAGTATCTTGGGCTTTTGCCCAGGAANTCTTCCCCATCTCTGTGACTCTCAGTCCTTTGCCAGGAGCCTCCTATTCCAGTATCTTGGGCTTTTGCCCAGGAAGTGAAACCCTCATCATCACCATCAACATCAACAGCTGTTCACTCCCAGAATCCTCTCCTTTCTCTTCCAAAGTCACAGTTATCAGCTGGATGAAAAGATGGAATACCACCTGTAGCCTCAAATCCTTCCAAGTCCTTCTCAGAACTTTAAACTTCCAGAGACATAATTCAGATTTCTTGTGACTGCATCATTCATCTACACATGAATCAGAAGTCATGGCTGGAGATTCTAAGCAAATATTCCATCATGCCTTCTTATCCGTGCTCCAAATTAAATCCTATATCTTGGAAATTCCCTAGTGGTCCAGTGGTTAGGACTTGGTGCTGTCTGGGAACACACAGTTTTGTTTGTTTCTTTAATACACGTACCTGGCATGATGCTGAGAGCACACTAGACGATGCATGTCCTGTTTCTATTCTTGCCCTTTCCAAGTGCCCTTAAAAAGAAAAAGAAATACTAAGCTGAAGATAGCATTAGGAAGGGAACGCTGAAGACTTCGTCTGTGATATATTTTTCAAGCTCAGAGGTGGGTATGTGAGTGCTCATTGTATGACTGGCTGGTCTTCTGAAGTACTTTATAAATTTAAAATTTCACAGGTTCCAGCTCAAGCTGGCAGATTGAAAAGCTAACCTGATCATATCACTCCCCAGCTTGGCTCCCACAGCCCACAGGATGGCATCCAAGGTCCTCACAAGGCTCACAAGGTCCAAGCTATGGCCCAGTCTTCCTTTCTTCCACCTGTGATGGTCTGAATGTTTGTGCCCCCTTCCCCCATTCATATGTTGAAGATCTAACTCCCCATGAGATAGTATTTGGAGGTGGAGCCTTTGGGAAGGGACTAGGATTAGATGAGGTCATGAGGGTGGAACGCCTATGATGGGATGAGTGTCCTTATGAGAAGAGGAGGAAAGACCAGAGCTCCCTCTCCACACCGTGTGAAAACAAGAAGGCAACCTTCTGCAAGCCAGGGAGAGCTCTCACCAGGCACTGAATCTACAGGCCCCTTGATCTTAGACTTCCCTGCCTCCAGAACTGTGAGAAATAAATGTCTGAGATATCATATTATTATATGAAGCCCTTTCATAGCCACTGCTTCATGCATCTTGAAGTGCAATGCTGTCTCTTGACTGGGTGCTTTGAAATCTGTCTCTCTCCATTTTCCACATGGCTAACTCCTATAAACTCATTGTATTTGGTAGAGTAGGCTAACGTAGATCCCAGAATGCAGTGGCTGAAAGAATATATTTCTTTCTATTCATGTAGCAGTTGTGAGATGAACAGTCCAGGTGAATGGAAGCTTTGCTCCTCATGGTTATTCAGAAACTCCGGTTCTTTCCAGTTTCTGCTCTGCCGACCTCCCAGTCCTCAAGATCATCTGCATGATGGAAGCCGGGTCACCATCACGTGCAGATNTCTCTAGCCAATATGGAAGAAAATTATCCGTGTGGCTCAGATGCTGAGAGCCTGGCAACTAGAGTCAGCCAGACCTGAATCTGAGTCCCTGTCCAGCGGTAAGTCAGGTATTCCCTCTGAACCTCATAAAGATAACAGTGATACCAATGTCAAGGATGTCACATATGAAGGGCTCAGCCCAGGACAGGACACATACACTCTCAGTATGTGTTAGTGGCATTGTGATATTAACATTTTCTTTTTGTAGAGTGGGAACAAGGTGCACAGAGGAGGAGTCATGTCAGCCAAAGCTTTGAGGCCAGGCCTCAGCTTGGTGCTTTAGACAGGCTGCCACTAAGATCTGAATCAATGCTTGGACACAGACCATTCCCTTTCTCTGCCAAACTGAAGGTGCTGGGGTAACAGGGGAGAAAACAAGAGGTCTTACCTGGAGCCTCATGTAGGATACCGCCCTTCCTGGTTCACCAGGATGGTCCTCATCTCTTGCCTTATCCCTCTCCCCTCCTGAAAGTGCCTCAGTTTGGAGGACAAATGATGTGTTCACCCTATCCTCAAACTACCTTAGGTAGCTTCCAGAACTGTGCTGTCTATAGCTGTGTCTGTGTGTGTATGCTCAGTCGCTCAGTCATGTCCAACTCTTTGCCACCCCATGGACTGTAGCTCACCAGGTTCCTCTGTCCAGGGAATTTTCCAGGCAAGAATACTGGAGCAGGTTGGTATTTCTTACTCCAAGGGATCTTCCTGACCTGGGTCAAAACTGCATCTCTTGTAATGGCAGGCAGATTCTTTACCACTGTGCCACCTGGAATAGCCACTCACAAATGTGGCCAATAAACCCTTGAAACATAGCTGGTCTGAACTGAGATGAACAACAAGTATAAAATACCCACTGGATGGCAAAGACCTAAAAAATGTAAATTATTACATGAATAATTTTCACAATACATGTTGAAATGACATTATTTGGCTATATGGGCTCAATAAAAATTCAAGCAGAATTTAATTTTACAAGTTTCTTTTTAATTATTTGATAGGGGCTACTAGAAAATTTGAGCTTCAGCTAGCTCCAGGAGATGGTGAAGGACAGAGAAGCCTGGCTTGCTACAGTCCATGGGTCACAAAGAGTTGGACAGGACTGAGTGACTGAACAACAACCAGAATATTGACTCTGTGCTCTTGCGGTTTATTCTGTTGGACAGTGCTCTTCTAGAGAGATGTGTGGACTGTGCACATATAATGCTCCTTGGACATATGCTGTGCCTGCCCTTGAATTTTCTCTTGAGCTTTAGGGGCCGTTGTCCTCCCTGCAGAACTGTGCCCTAATACCCTTGGCTGGCTGCATCTCCACTCCTAAATTCTTGCCTCCAGACCAGACTTCTCTCCTTTGCTCCTTGGTCACATGTCATCACATAGATATTTGAAAGGGACCCAAATTCAGTAAGTCCAAAACAGACCCCATTGGGCCCCACGTTCCACCTTGGTCTTGCTTCGCACCCTGGATAACTACTCTTTGGTTCACCAGACTCTAGACTTTCACATCACCATCTCTCTGACATCAAGTTCTTCCCTCCAGAGGCTAAGTCAATTGCCAGTCTCCTGGGTCACTTCCCTGTCACACCTCTTTCTCTATTCTTGCTACTACCCTCCATTGTCAGGCACCTGTATTCTTTAATAATAAGTGTTACTATTTATAAAAATATAATAATAAATAATATGTTGTTTCAATATTCTTCAAATGGATCCTCTAGCCTCTCTCATAATCACCATCCCAAACATTTTCCAAGCAACGTCAGCAAGGTCTTTATACAATCCAGAACTACTTCATACCTCAACTTAAAATATGTTTTTGACCTTTCATTGTATCTAAGCTACTCATCCTAACATTGAAAGCCCTTGAGAACCCAACCCCGTTTTATGGGTTCAGCTTAATTCCCTATTATTTTCCCTGCCTACCTGCCTNATGTTTTTGACCTTTCATTGTATCTAAGCTACTCATCCTAACATTGAAAGCCCTTGAGAACCCAACCCCGTTTTATGGGTTCAGCTTAATTCCCTATTATTTTCCCTGCCTTTCCTGCATACCCTCTCTACCTACCCTCTACCCTACCATTGCTAGACCACATTATTTTATATGAACATGCTCTTCCACATCTAAGTCTTTAATTGGTCCTGCTTCTTACCTCTGATGTCCCTGTCACTGCCTCATTCACTTGGGAGAGTTCTATTTAACTCAAGAGTGCAGTTAAAACCCACGTTCACCAAAACTTGCCCAGCTCCTCCTGCAGTGAGAATTGATGTATCCTCCTCCTTTCATCACGCTGCCATGATAGCACATTCACGCTGGGTCCATGTTAGCATCATGTATGTAAGTTTTCCCCCTTCCCAACCAACTAGAGCTGTACTTCTTTAATATTTATTTATTCATCTTCTGACCCTCCCTTCCCCATGACCACTAGCCCCACTTTCCAACAATCATTTGAAAGGCACTCAAAAACCTAGGGTGAGTTGGATCAATGACAAGTGTGTGCTTAGCGTGTTCTTTGGAGGGAATCACAGACCGGGTTTGTCTCAGCTCTGCCCTGAGAGAATTGCTTGAGGACAGAAGAGGAAGAGCCAGATCAGGGAAACATTTAAGGAGAAAAAAAGGAAAAAAATAGGTTGTGCACATCTTTCGAAGCAGATTTTCTAACTATGCTATACCAAAATATTTGCTGAATGTGAACTTCTAGACTCTCAGGGTCAATCTTCAGGAGCAGTGAGCCAAGGATGTGCTTTTTATTCCACCACTCACATTTCTTTTCCTTCATTATGACAGATGCCTAGAGGTGGACTCGGTTCTAACTGCACTGATGACGGGACAGTTATTAAAGGCCGTGAAAAAGCAAGGCTTCTGGAGAAAGATCAAATTGTACTTATATTAGGATGCCAAACTGGACTTTGCTTAGAAACAGCCATGCATCTAAAGGGAAAAAAATAAAGAAAAACAAAAGCAAATGCAAACTTGAGGCCCCTCCCTCCACTGCAATAGAGAAGCGGATGCTTGACTTTCAGGAGAGCTGGTCGCGTGTGTGTTGAATTACAGGCAGTTATCAGTGATCACTGAAGAATTTTGAACAGCATCAAAGGGAAACATGACCGACCAGAAGGGAAATTCTACTGCATCTTTTAACCCTGGGCCAGCTCTGCTGAGTTGATGATGTATTTTACGTTTGATGATGCATTTTATTTCCATGATACGTTTTGTTCTTGAAGTCTCACAAATAGTTGCTAGTGAAAGGCAATGTGAGGATAAATATCTCTCATAGACCAAGTGTTTGAACCATCCAAACTGGGTCTGTGACATAGCTGAGTGATTCTGAAATTAATCCGGCTTCGTGTGTTCTCTGCCATCCGGCAGTCAATCCACAAGGGAGGAAGTAGCGTTTTTGCATAAATTAACTGTGTGTTGCTCACCACCATGAAGCTGGGGTGCAAGACCATGCAGTTTGGTCTGATGCTTCAGAGAAAATGACACTCTGGTCAATGCAGCTTTAGTATTAATTATGCATCATCTTGTCTGGAGAATCCCATGGACAGAGGAGCCTGGCAGGCTATAGTCTGTGGGTTCGCAAAGAGTCCAACGTGACTTAAAACTAAACAGCAAGAGCATATTCCATTATATGATTATATTTCTGGGAAATGGCACATTGACCTACAAGCACACGAGGCAATGAACAGACATCTCTGAAACATAAGGGATACCAAGGTCGTTCAAACCCTTCCTTGAGCCAGGCCAGCTGGAGGGTAATGGGCATTCAGTTAATTCAGAGCCACCCGAGCTGATTAGAGGTCGCTTTGTTCAACTCTGTTTCCAGCCTGAATCAACAACTTCTGTTGAAGTAGATGAAATGAAGCTTACTGAGGAAGAAAATGGAAGATAAATGCTTCAAGAATGGCTGTTTCTAGGCTCCAGGTTGGATTAAAATCTATTTTCCAGGTTGGATTAAAATCTTGACACTAACTAAATGCGAACTGTGGCCAAATAGTTGAACATTTCTATGTTTCATTTCCTCCTATGCAAAAAAATGAGCATCTGAGCATATGCTGCTCCCAAATGTGAAAGTTCTATCCGTGGATGCTGAAGAACTATCAGTGGTTTGTTAGACAAACCACACTCNCATCTTTTAACCCTGGGCCAGCTCTGCTGAGTTGATGATGTATTTTACGTTTGATGATGCATTTTATTTCCATGATACGTTTTGTTCTTGAAGTCTCACAAATAGTTGCTAGTGAAAGGCAATGTGAGGATAAATATCTCTCATAGACCAAGTGTTTGAACCATCCAAACTGGGTCTGTGACATAGCTGAGTGATTCTGAAATTAATCCGGCTTCGTGTGTTCTCTGCCATCCGGCAGTCAATCCACAAGGGAGGAAGTAGCGTTTTTGCATAAATTAACTGTGTGTTGCTCACCACCATGAAGCTGGGGTGCAAGACCATGCAGTTTGGTCTGATGCTTCAGAGAAAATGACACTCTGGTCAATGCAGCTTTAGTATTAATTATGCATCATCTTGTCTGGAGAATCCCATGGACAGAGGAGCCTGGCAGGCTATAGTCTGTGGGTTCGCAAAGAGTCCAACGTGACTTAAAACTAAACAGCAAGAGCATATTCCATTATATGATTATATTTCTGGGAAATGGCACATTGACCTACAAGCACACGAGGCAATGAACAGACATCTCTGAAACATAAGGGATACCAAGGTCGTTCAAACCCTTCCTTGAGCCAGGCCAGCTGGAGGGTAATGGGCATTCAGTTAATTCAGAGCCACCCGAGCTGATTAGAGGTCGCTTTGTTCAACTCTGTTTCCAGCCTGAATCAACAACTTCTGTTGAAGTAGATGAAATGAAGCTTACTGAGGAAGAAAATGGAAGATAAATGCTTCAAGAATGGCTGTTTCTAGGCTCCAGGTTGGATTAAAATCTATTTTCCAGGTTGGATTAAAATCTTGACACTAACTAAATGCGAACTGTGGCCAAATAGTTGAACATTTCTATGTTTCATTTCCTCCTATGCAAAAAAATGAGCATCTGAGCATATGCTGCTCCCAAATGTGAAAGTTCTATCCGTGGATGCTGAAGAACTATCAGTGGTTTGTTAGACAAACCACACTCATGTATAAATATTCTAGATGAAAATCTCCCAAGCGTTCACACAGAGTTTCATAAAGAGCCGATTTTGAGAATGAGAGCCTACGTTAGAATAGTTCAGGGAAAGCATTTTAGTCTGCAATAGCCTGAATATTGCTTGGTGATATGAAGTTGGAGTCGCTTTCAATTCTGGCTTTAGGGCATATGAAAACCATATTGCATGGTCTGGTTTCAGGGTTTTATCTTCCCCTCTACATTTAGGCCAATAGCAAGGGATTATTGCTCCATAAACTTCAGGAAAATACTTTTTAAAAACACCCCATACCATAGATTTGGGGAGACTGATAACCGCTGCTGGAAATGTAATCTGTTCATTCATCTCCTTTTCATTATCTTTTCCATCATAATGTTTGAATAAGCAGAGGCCCAAAGCACTAACCATTCCTGTATTTAGAACATTCCTACTATACTTATCATATAAAGGCACAGTCTTTGTTTATAAGAATGTCTTTATCTGTTTGTATCTTGGAGTTCCTCCCATTCCTAGTCTCTGGAATACTTCCTGGTAAAGAAAGATGGTCAACAAACGTTTGTTAAAGGAATCAATAAATGAATGTACCATCCTGAGTAGAAAATACATACAAACACACACACACACACACACACACACACACACGCACAGCTCTATACAAGAAACGATTGATCTTGGCAACTCTGCTGAAAATCTGTCTCCTTGCTCAGCTCCGAGGCACAAGGAAGACCACTACTCATTCATGAGTTGTCACTTGGGGGAAAATAAATATATAAACCAGACATTGCTTTTCACTGGCCCAGGATATGTTCATGTGTTGGATTAAGGTAGATCGCTCAATAAGTTGAAATGGAAAAGAACTCAGAACAACTTGATGTTGGTCAAAGAAAGCAAAGGATGATTGGTGATCAACCTACATTAACCAAAATGCCAGAGAAGGTTTTCATGCCTCTGATAGTCACTGCCTCAGTGACTATCAAAAAAAAATTCCTGCTGATTGTCAAGTGGAATCTAGTATGTTCACATTTTAATCGTTTTAATAGCGAATGAAAGCAAAGGAGCATGTATTACCAGAAAGCAAAGACAAGGCTTGCTAACACCCCAGCCAGTTTGTTTCAAAGTATAGTAAAATTTTGGGCACTCTCGCTACCCCAACTAGTTTGTTTCCTTAGCTTTTATGTGGGCAGGGTTGCTGTAATTTCTCTGTTCAAATAAAGTCTGTAGAAAGCCACAAAAGGAGATCTGGACCCTATATCTTAACGAATTCTGGAAAGCAGCTGGCTTGTAACATGAGTCATTCCAGCCAAGGCTTTCTCTTTTGTATGTCTCTCTCTGACCTAAAGAGTAGGTTATTGGATGTCTTCTGGCAGGTGCTATGGGATTAAGGAGGGAGGTATTCAGAAACAAACTCTGAATTAGGATTTTTTTTAAGGGTTTACTAAAGTAAATAGGATAGTTAGCTTAATCTCCCATATCTAACATATCAAACATGAAGTTCACATTTAATAGTGAGGCTTAAAAATAGTGGTTGCTGTGTGGATCTATTATTTGTGTATAGATCTCTGTGCTTTTCTCTAAGAGTTCAAGTGTTAATGATGAAATATCTAGTACCTTTCTATTTATCAGGATCCAAGCATCCCCAAAGTTCAAATATTCACATACTTTTTCCTTTTCTGCCATAATGAGAGAAAATCAGCTGGAATATGAAAGAATTTACAGTGAGGTGGCAGGGAGGCTAAAGTCACTTTTAAGGGCTATGATAAGATCTGTGGAGATTCAGTCACCCACATCTATAATTCTGGGCCATGATAAACTAATAAATTTTCATATGATAACTCTCAGGTCTTTCTGGAGGTGACTCAGGTTTCTGAATCATGGAAGAAAGATTAACTCACATGCCAACTCTGTCAATATACTTAGGACTCCAATCTGCTTATTTTATATGCATATATATAAGATACAGGCTAGAACAGAATCTGCTTGTATATGTCACCACCACCAACACATCATTTANCAAATAGTTGCTAGTGAAAGGCAATGTGAGGATAAATATCTCTCATAGACCAAGTGTTTGAACCATCCAAACTGGGTCTGTGACATAGCTGAGTGATTCTGAAATTAATCCGGCTTCGTGTGTTCTCTGCCATCCGGCAGTCAATCCACAAGGGAGGAAGTAGCGTTTTTGCATAAATTAACTGTGTGTTGCTCACCACCATGAAGCTGGGGTGCAAGACCATGCAGTTTGGTCTGATGCTTCAGAGAAAATGACACTCTGGTCAATGCAGCTTTAGTATTAATTATGCATCATCTTGTCTGGAGAATCCCATGGACAGAGGAGCCTGGCAGGCTATAGTCTGTGGGTTCGCAAAGAGTCCAACGTGACTTAAAACTAAACAGCAAGAGCATATTCCATTATATGATTATATTTCTGGGAAATGGCACATTGACCTACAAGCACACGAGGCAATGAACAGACATCTCTGAAACATAAGGGATACCAAGGTCGTTCAAACCCTTCCTTGAGCCAGGCCAGCTGGAGGGTAATGGGCATTCAGTTAATTCAGAGCCACCCGAGCTGATTAGAGGTCGCTTTGTTCAACTCTGTTTCCAGCCTGAATCAACAACTTCTGTTGAAGTAGATGAAATGAAGCTTACTGAGGAAGAAAATGGAAGATAAATGCTTCAAGAATGGCTGTTTCTAGGCTCCAGGTTGGATTAAAATCTATTTTCCAGGTTGGATTAAAATCTTGACACTAACTAAATGCGAACTGTGGCCAAATAGTTGAACATTTCTATGTTTCATTTCCTCCTATGCAAAAAAATGAGCATCTGAGCATATGCTGCTCCCAAATGTGAAAGTTCTATCCGTGGATGCTGAAGAACTATCAGTGGTTTGTTAGACAAACCACACTCATGTATAAATATTCTAGATGAAAATCTCCCAAGCGTTCACACAGAGTTTCATAAAGAGCCGATTTTGAGAATGAGAGCCTACGTTAGAATAGTTCAGGGAAAGCATTTTAGTCTGCAATAGCCTGAATATTGCTTGGTGATATGAAGTTGGAGTCGCTTTCAATTCTGGCTTTAGGGCATATGAAAACCATATTGCATGGTCTGGTTTCAGGGTTTTATCTTCCCCTCTACATTTAGGCCAATAGCAAGGGATTATTGCTCCATAAACTTCAGGAAAATACTTTTTAAAAACACCCCATACCATAGATTTGGGGAGACTGATAACCGCTGCTGGAAATGTAATCTGTTCATTCATCTCCTTTTCATTATCTTTTCCATCATAATGTTTGAATAAGCAGAGGCCCAAAGCACTAACCATTCCTGTATTTAGAACATTCCTACTATACTTATCATATAAAGGCACAGTCTTTGTTTATAAGAATGTCTTTATCTGTTTGTATCTTGGAGTTCCTCCCATTCCTAGTCTCTGGAATACTTCCTGGTAAAGAAAGATGGTCAACAAACGTTTGTTAAAGGAATCAATAAATGAATGTACCATCCTGAGTAGAAAATACATACAAACACACACACACACACACACACACACACACACGCACAGCTCTATACAAGAAACGATTGATCTTGGCAACTCTGCTGAAAATCTGTCTCCTTGCTCAGCTCCGAGGCACAAGGAAGACCACTACTCATTCATGAGTTGTCACTTGGGGGAAAATAAATATATAAACCAGACATTGCTTTTCACTGGCCCAGGATATGTTCATGTGTTGGATTAAGGTAGATCGCTCAATAAGTTGAAATGGAAAAGAACTCAGAACAACTTGATGTTGGTCAAAGAAAGCAAAGGATGATTGGTGATCAACCTACATTAACCAAAATGCCAGAGAAGGTTTTCATGCCTCTGATAGTCACTGCCTCAGTGACTATCAAAAAAAAATTCCTGCTGATTGTCAAGTGGAATCTAGTATGTTCACATTTTAATCGTTTTAATAGCGAATGAAAGCAAAGGAGCATGTATTACCAGAAAGCAAAGACAAGGCTTGCTAACACCCCAGCCAGTTTGTTTCAAAGTATAGTAAAATTTTGGGCACTCTCGCTACCCCAACTAGTTTGTTTCCTTAGCTTTTATGTGGGCAGGGTTGCTGTAATTTCTCTGTTCAAATAAAGTCTGTAGAAAGCCACAAAAGGAGATCTGGACCCTATATCTTAACGAATTCTGGAAAGCAGCTGGCTTGTAACATGAGTCATTCCAGCCAAGGCTTTCTCTTTTGTATGTCTCTCTCTGACCTAAAGAGTAGGTTATTGGATGTCTTCTGGCAGGTGCTATGGGATTAAGGAGGGAGGTATTCAGAAACAAACTCTGAATTAGGATTTTTTTTAAGGGTTTACTAAAGTAAATAGGATAGTTAGCTTAATCTCCCATATCTAACATATCAAACATGAAGTTCACATTTAATAGTGAGGCTTAAAAATAGTGGTTGCTGTGTGGATCTATTATTTGTGTATAGATCTCTGTGCTTTTCTCTAAGAGTTCAAGTGTTAATGATGAAATATCTAGTACCTTTCTATTTATCAGGATCCAAGCATCCCCAAAGTTCAAATATTCACATACTTTTTCCTTTTCTGCCATAATGAGAGAAAATCAGCTGGAATATGAATGAATTTACAGTGAGGTGGCAGGGAGGCTAAAGTCACTTTTAAGGGCTATGATAAGATCTGTGGAGATTCAGTCACCCACATCTATAATTCTGGGCCATGATAAACTAATAAATTTTCATATGATAACTCTCAGGTCTTTCTGGAGGTGACTCAGGTTTCTGAATCATGGAAGAAAGATTAACTTACATGCCAACTCTGTCAATATACTTAGGACTCCAATCTGCTTATTTTATATGCATATATATAAGATACAGGCTAGAATAGAATCTGCTTGTATATGTCACCACCACCAACACATCATTCAATTTCCCAAGGGAAGGATCTTATGCAGAGAATTTGGGAAGGAATTGACACACAGTGGTTGGTAAAGAGACACAAAAGAAGGGGCAAAATAGAAAAGCTTCTTCCCTCTAGAAAGTAGAAAGCATCAGATTGCAGATCTAAAGTTCTGAATTTAAACTTCAGCTCCTCCTCACAGAAACTAAGCCTGATCTTGAACAAAAATCTAACCTTGAAGAGATCCATTTACACATCCATACACTGAGATGCGCAATAATGCCAGCTCTCTGTCCTGCAACAGTGAGGAATGAAGAGTGAAGCTCTCTGTATGCTTTTAAGTAGAATATAAATCAGGCGTGGGACACTTTCTTTTGGTAAAGTGCCAGCCAACAAATATTCTAGGCTTTGTGGATAAGGTCTGTACCAAAATGACTCAACTGTGAAATTTTTAGCAAGGGAGAGCCACAGACAACGTGCCAATAAACACCTATTCACAAAACCAAGTGGTGGTCATCCGTGCCCCACGGGTTACAGTTTGCCGATCCCTGATATAAATCATAATTCTTATTGTGACTGCACAACATAAGTGTCCACAGTATAGCATGTCTGCAAATGGATTATCCCAACCATAATGTACATTTTGACATCATTTCTGCTCATTAAAGATGTCCTGTCCTTTTCCTGTCCACGTGTGTTTGTAAGTAAATGAAACTGAATGAAAGTCTACAGGTACAGTGGAATTTTCATCTTGGTGCTCTCGGGCAGAAAGCTAGGCTCTCGGGCAGAAAGCATTTGAGAGCTGATGCTTGCATGTTTTGAAGTCTTATCTAGGCACAACTAATTCATAGACATCTTTAAATATTCCTATAAATCTAACTTCTAACTGAATATCAACTATTGTGTTCATTAGATACTTATTCATGGATCCATAAAGAGGAAGGAAAGGCTGCCACAATGAAAGAGCAACTCTGAGAAGCTGAAATGAGAGGGAAAGAGTGTCAGAGCTGAGTTATTAAAGGGCATCACCCCCAAGCTGCAGGCGGGCTATAATCAAAAAAGAATTTAAAAAAAAGTGAAGCGGGTGTCCAGTGATGGTAAATGGATTGGAATGCACTATGGGTTGGAACGTTCATTGGTGTACCCTTTCCAGAGGGTAATATGTCAGTATCAAAACCCTTAAAAAGTGCTTGGAGTCTCTGAAACAATGTACATTTCTAGGAATTTATTCTAAGAAATAATCAGAAATGTACTGAAAGATTATGTTCAGAAATGTTCACTCTAGCATCAATCATTATAGTGACATACTGGAAACAATCTGAATTACCAAAGATTTAGGGCTGGTTAAATAGATTATGTGTCATGCAATAAATAAAATAACTTTTTGAGTAATTTTTAATGGCCCAGAAAAGCTCATACTACTGTTTAAGATTATAAAAGTTAGTTTATAACAAAGTCCCACTGCATAGCAAAGAGAAACCTACTTAATATTTTATTAATACAGTAAGGACCCTATATTCAAATGAATTCCATTCCAAGAGCAAGTTCATAGGTACAATTTGTTCATAAATCCAACAAAGTTAGCTTAGGCACCCAACTAACATAATTGGCTATATAGTACTGTACTGTAATAGGTTTGGCTATATAGTACTGTACTGTAATAGGTTTAAATAGTTTTAACACAAATATTACATAACAAATATAAAAATTAAGAAAACATTTCAGTCTTACAGTACCTTGAAAAATACA
This sequence comes from Raphicerus campestris, assembly GCA_006410735.1. Taxonomy (NCBI): domain Eukaryota; kingdom Metazoa; phylum Chordata; class Mammalia; order Artiodactyla; family Bovidae; genus Raphicerus; species Raphicerus campestris. Next base: position 354,814 of record SJYW01008766.1, read on the forward strand.
TTAAAGTATATGAAAAAGCAGAGACATTACTTTGCCAACAAAAGTCTGTCTAGTCAAAGCTATGGTTTTTCCAGTAGTCATGTATGGATCTGAGAGTTGGATTATAAAGAAAGCTGAGCACCGAAGAATTGATGCTTTTGAACTGTGGTGTTGGAGAAGACTCTTGAGAGTCCCTTGGACTACAGGAGATCCAACCAGTCCATCCTAAAGGAAATCAGTCCTAAATATTCATTGGAAGGACAGATGTTGTAGCTGAAATTCCAATATTTTGGCCACCAGATGTGAAGAACTGGCTCATTTGAAAAGAACTGGCTCCCTGATGCTGAGAAAGATTGAAGGCAGGAGAAGGGGATGACAGAGGATGAGATGGTTGGATGGCATCACTGACTCAATGGACATGAGTTTGACTAAACTCNTTTTGGCCACCAGCTGTGAAGAACTGGCTCATTTGAAAAGAACTGGCTCCCTGATGCTGAGAAAGATTGAAGGCAGGAGAAGGGGATGACAGAGGATGAGATGGTTGGATGGCATCACTGACTCAATGGACATGAGTTTGACTAAACTCCAGGAGTTGGTGATGGACAGGGAGGCCTGGTGTGCTGCAGTCCATGGGGTCACAAAGAGTCAGACATGACTGAGCAACTGAACTGAACTGATACTACCACAGGTGGTACACAGGGGCTTGCATGGAGTGAACAGGCAAGAAGAGCTACTGACTGGAGGAGGGAGAGGAGGTGGGAGATGGCAGAGCTGAAGGGTCGTGAGCCATAGGAGACGGAGGGCAAGCTGCAGTGTCACTTGTGTCTGACATCGATGGCACAGCTCCTTGCTGGGATCGGATGCATATTTGCATCTTTGAAAGTTTGCAGCTTGAAGATTCACATGTAGGGAACTTACTGTAACCTATATGGGAAAAGGATCTGAAAAAGACTGCATGTATATACATCACTTTGCTGTACACCTGAAACTAACACAGTATATTGTAAACCAAGTATACTCCAAGATAAAATAAATAGGTTTTTAAGAAGGTAGTTTATAAAGTAATACTTCACACGTGATGTCAGCTAAAATGCGCTTTAAAGGACACCAAAATGTCAACAAGGAACACAAATAATTACTAGGTTTACAGACAAAGCAAACTTCTTTATACTTTTCTAATTTTTCACAATTTCTCCAATTAACTCTTAAAAAAATTTTTATTGAAGTATGGTTGATTTACCATGTTGTGTTAGTTTCAAGCGTACAGCAAAGTGAATCAGTTACACGTATACGTATATCTACTCTTTTTAGATTCCAATCAGCTTTTGAAATAAAAAAGAAAATAAACTTTATTTAGAAATCAGATTCAACTGAATTCTAATTAACTGGATGTTTTTTTTAAAAAAGAAATGGACTGTCTCTTCAGGTATTTAAAAGTACAGTTTACACATTGAGAACCACACAGAATCAGTCTAATATTTCAATCCTCTGCAGCTACTGAATTATATAGTGGTAAGTCTTGTTCCACTGATGCCATACAGACTGGCTTAGGAATCAGACAACTTTCCTTCTGGTCCAGGATCAAGTCTTAGCCTTAAGCACATTTCATAGATCATTATCTCAGCTTCTACACCTATAAACAGGAGCTGATCAGCTTTGCTCACTTTACCTCCAAACAGTCGGTATGTAAACATGAAAAAAAGACATAGAATGAAAAAATAGAACAGCGTCCTCTACCTCAATTGTTACTCAATACTATAGGTAGCACTTAGGCAGGAGATTGAAGTTAAAGATTTTAGAATGATGGTCGGAACAGGTAGAAACAAAAGTTTTCTGGTCAAGTTCAAGTCAACCATGCAATCCGATTTGCCTTCCTTTTCCTGCAGTTTCTACTGTGGAGGAAACTGTGGAGGAAAATGGGAGATGATAGCTCCCTTCCAGGAACCAGTGTTATACTGTCTTCAAACCCATCTACAAAGGTGAAAATGTTTAACTCCACCTCATGGTCAAATTCCAGCCTCGCTAATTAGAACCTGCCTAAAATTTCACCACAAGAGAACATGAAGACAAGTGGGAGGGTGGGAGGGGAGGCCCTGCAGGCTGAGAGCCTTGGCTGTGGTAAGGAAGGGATGGATCGTGGTCAGCTTAGCTCTCCACTCTCTGAAACAGTGACCAGTCTTGTCACTGCCACTCAAACCTTTCAAGACACTTCCCTATCAACCTCTCTTAGAGGCAGCTTGTTTGTTACATGGGAATCAGGATCATTAATGGTAGTTCTCCATTTTTTAACAAAATACACTTTCTTATCCATTCACAGACCCCCATAAGGGCTTCCCAGGTGGTGCTAGTGGTAAAGAACCCACCTGCCAATGTTAGAGATGCAGGAGACTCAGGTTNCCCTGCAGGCTGAGAGCCTTGGCTGTGGTAAGGAAGGGATGGATCGTGGTCAGCTTAGCTCTCCACTCTCTGAAACAGTGACCAGTCTTGTCACTGCCACTCAAACCTTTCAAGACACTTCCCTATCAACCTCTCTTAGAGGCAGCTTGTTTGTTACATGGGAATCAGGATCATTAATGGTAGTTCTCCATTTTTTAACAAAATACATTTTCTTATCCATTCACAGACCCCCATAAGGGCTTCCCAGGTGGTGCTAGTGGTAAAGAACCCACCTGCCAATGTTAGAGATGCAGGAGACTCAGGTTTGATACTTGGGTGGAGAAGAATCCCTGGAGTAGGAAATGGCAACCCACTCCAGTTTCTTGCCTGGAGAATCCCCCGGAGAGAGGAGCTTGGTGGGCTGTAGACCACGGGGGGTCGCAAAGAGTCCAACACGACTGAGGTGACTTAGCATGCACGGATGCACAGATCCCCATAAATGGTGATGCCGTTTAGAAGTCATTCACCATTTGAAGGAAGAAGATTTTCTTCCCCATCTCTCTGGAGATGTTCACCATGAATTCATTTTCAAATGAGAGGGTCAGAAAACAGATCTCCTTACGTATGATCTGTTCAGCTAATCCCAATGTGTGTGTGTGTGTGTGTGTCCTGGAGTACTAATAAAAGGAGGGTTTGTGGTTACAAACCCATTGGTTTGGGGAACAGAGTTAAAACAGAGAAAGCATTAATTCCTACAGACCTTCATAGAGCCTGTAATATATTCAATTGATGAAAAATTTCATTCAGTTTTTACATAACATTGTACAGAAAATCCAAACAAACTTTTTGGCCAACCCAATACCAATAGTTCTTATGACTCTTCCAGAGGGGCTTTGCAGGAAGCAGAAACATGTCTGCCATAAGCTTCTCTAGGAACAAGGTTCTGAGCACCCTTCTTTGGAAAACGTCCCTTTGGTGATGTGCCTTTCATCCTCTAGATGAGGAACATGCCCAAGAAGGCAAGGTGACTTGGCGGGACTCATAGAGCAAGTGAGTTGCAGAACCTGGATTGATGCAAAACCACTGGGAGGTATGTTTCCCGTTGCCCTGAAGATTTTGTCCCTGGGAGGAAAGTGTACCTTTTCTGTGGGCCCACTTTGAGTGAGAAAATATCCCTGTGTTTATGGAGGCTTGTCCCTACCTGTGTGTTTATCTGGTCTAAGCAGCCTCTTGATTGGACAACAGAGAAGGTGGTAGGACATTTGAGAGGTGGGTCCTTCATTTGATCTGAGAAGTTTGTCCCAAGATGGGTACTGGGACACTCAGAAGGCCCCAGGGAGGGGAGCCAGAGAGGCTAGTACAGGAGAAGAAAGAGGAGGAGAGAAGCAAACCACCCTATTATACACTTTGCCCCTGTTCTAGAAAGGGGGTGTTGCCACCCTTTCCTCCTTCAGCACATGGTAACTTTATTTCAGGAACCCAGATCTTCAGGGACTTCTGCACTTGGCGTATGTTGGGGACCATTCCATAAACCTGATTCCCATGTATAATCTGATTTTAATAGAAATGTATAACCTTATTTATGTTAATAGAAAACTTAACCCAGGTTCCAAATGGCTGACTCATCACTGCTCTTTAGGAGAGAAGAAACTGTTTACAAGAAGAGATGGACATCCTGCAACCTTTGCTGCAGGTCAGCCCTTCATCTTGAGGCCATCCCCCACATGAAGGGGATGGGGTCTTGGAAGAGAATGCCATGTTTAGAGCAAGCGGGATACAGTTAACTATAGCCAGGCCCACCCTTGCAAACTCGCCAAACAGACACTGTTTCCATTTGCCTAGCCCCCCAGTTCTGTCTCCTTCCCACCGAATGGCTCTTTGCAGGCTTCTGATGCCATCATTTGGGGATCAGGCTACTTGAGCTGTTCTGAAGCCTGAACCACCATCGAGGTTACCCTCAGTCCTCAAATAAAACTCACAACAAAGACAATTGAACACACACACTATGGTTTCTGTAATTGCTCTTGGGCTGCGTGGTATGGAGTGAAGCAGCTAATGGGTTGGAGTCATAAAGACCCAAGCTTAACTCTCTGCTGGGTCATGAAATAGCTCTCAACCTTGGGTGATCTCTGAACCTCTCTGAACCTTGGTTTCATCATCCCTAAAATGAGAACAACACCCACCCCATCAGGTTCCGGTGAGATGAATGGAAGATGATACAAGTAGAACACTCCTGTCATCCAGGGCTTAGAATACAGTAGATGCCCAAGAGATGCTGCTTCACTTCCTCCTTCCTGTATGATCATCAGGCACAGCCGGTAGGCCATCGACATCTGTCTAGGTAAACTCTGCCATCAGTTTTCTCACACTTGTCATGAGCACCAATATTTGACATTCACACCTGAGCTACCACTGCCTCCACTAGCCTCTGTGTATCTCATTACCAGTTAGTCAAGTTCTTTCTACCTAGGGTGGGGTGGAGAGTCTTAATAAAGCAGCCCTAGTCCTTCCAGGCCTACGAATCAAGGGCCAGTGTGGTCATTTCAGAACTTCATTTCTGGGGCCAGGAAGATCCAGCAATCAAAAGCTCAAAACAGGAGCCCGGGGGCCTCCCAGTGTCCCCCACTCCCAGAGTGCCCATGCATCCAGATCACTTTTTGCCCCCGCCCCCACCCAAGGGCTATGAGTGAGCAGCCTGCAGGGCTCTTACCACAGGATCTCTGGGGCTTAAGCCATGTGGATGGTCTCTATGTGTGTCTGGGGTTGGGGGGGTGGTGGTGATTGATGCAGCATCTCTGTGGCCTTGAGACAGAGTGGGGAGCAGAGAAGCTCAAAAAAGCCTGAGTGACAGAGCAGGCAAAAGGAGGGGAGGACGGATTCAGGATCTAGAAGTCACCACTTTGCAGATGGTAGGGGCATCACCCTTGGGTAGGNCATAGCAACAAAAGTAATTTAGCATGTGTTTTTAAAAGTCCTAAAGTTCTTTGGAAAATTCTTGAGATCACCTACACTTGGGCAAAATGTTCTGGAATCACAGTCAGTGAATGAGGCAAAATTCCTTGAGGTCCCAGGGTTTTGTAGGTCATATGGAGTCATATGGCACACCCCTGCCTCAGAAAGATGAGTAAGATGCTGTTCTCAGCAACCATCCAGGAAACAGGATTGATAGACAACCTGCCCAGCCAGCCTCTTGCCTGGTTAATCATAAGCCCAAACCTACAGATGCCAAGATCATCACCAGAACAAAGGACAGTTAATATTGCCTTTGGACTCACTGGAAAACCCATTTACTGCTTGGCTGACACAGAGCACCAACTTTCTCCTGCACCTGGAATGTTCTAGCAGAGGACTGCTTATCAGTCGGATGTCATTTTCATGGCAAAGCAGGCCAGTGTAAGCAGAAAATGAGCCGTTTGCACACTTTGGGGCATCCCGGGATCCTGGGGTTTCCCAATCTTAGATTTTCCAAACATACAAAACATCAACACAGCCGTGCCCTCTCCCTCAATGATTCAATACCGTATGTATGGCAAAGAAAGAGCTGAAAAAGTTATCACTCTGTAAATCCTTTGTATTCATAGGTGGTTTTGAAACAGAAACAATGTGACTTCTATTTCAAACTCCCTATAGAAAATTTTTGTCATTTCCTCCTAGACCTTATTCTCCAGAGAGCCTGGAATCACACAGAATGGTCTCTTGTTCACGTGTCATCACAGAAGTATCCATTTACCAGCACTCAGGAATCCTGAGCTGTGGCGGTGCCTGGTAGAAAACACAGTGATTTCATGGTTGGGTTGGGTTTGCTCTCATTTAGATTTCTGAGGGATGTTCCCAAGGGGCTTTGTCGTGTTCTTTGCAGAGTTGAGGACTGGGAGGAGAAAGTTAAAGGCGATGAGACTTGAATGGGTTTGGTTATGCAAGAGCATTTCCCTGTACCCCAGAGAAATGCCTTCTTAGCCTCACTGTCATCTTGATGATGAAAAAGAGGAAGCTAAATGTCCATCTCTATTTTAGAATTAAGCCAGGACTCATTCTTTGTGGGCTGGGCCAAGGTGTAGGTAGAAATCTTGATTTTACAAAAATAAGTGACTAAATTAATTGAGACTGAGAATGCCTTGAATCTGCCCTTAAATAGTAGCAGAAATACAATTAAACTACCACTTTCACTTTTATTTTTTTATAATTTGTATTGGAGTATGGTTGATTTTCGATGTTGTGTTAGTTACAGATGAACAGCAAAGCGAATCAGTTATACACAGACATCTGTCAACTCTTTAGATTCTCTTCTCATATAGACCATTACAGACTATTGAGCAGAGTTCCTGTGATATAGAGCAAGTCCTTATTAGCCGTCTATTTTATATATAGTAGTGTAATCTACAACTTCTAAACGAGGACTTCTATGGAGTCTCACAAAAGGGTCTGTCATGGCCTTTTGGAAGGTGATGGGAAGGCCATTATTTCTTCCCCGTATGAAGGGACTCCAGCTGGTTTGTGACTCACCACAAACCTCCCTGGGTCCAGATGGAGGTGGGGAATGAGGTGCATAGAGGACTTTGAGGTTTCATGTTATTCTCAGCTTACCTCCATGCCGGCTGACCCTGTCACCTGGGAAATAACCATGGGGGAGTTGGGAACATATGTGGCTTTTCTTGAGAGGTAACTCCATGGCTGGCAGAACCCCCTGGGTACCTTGTCCTTGGGGTTAGGGCTACACTTAGGCACTTGAACTTGAACCCAGGGGACAGCCTGTCTGAGCTGGAACTCAAAACCCTGGGCACTAGTCGGTGCCTCAGTTTCCTCATCTGTAAAACAGGGTTCACAACAGTATCTACCATGCGGATTGCTCTGAGGATGACATGAGTTCTCATCTGCAGTCATTAAAAAAAGGCCTGGCATATTACAAGCACTACATAAAGTTTGGGAACTGAAGTAGCTAAATGAGATGGTCCTAACCTTCTAGGCAGTAATCTTGGAGAAATTTTGTTTGGTTGCTATTTGTGAGGTAAGCAACAACCACAGAAACCCAAAAACATAGTCATGTAAATGGATCACTAAGGGGTATTCTGTGTATTTGTGGGTATGCATCCTTGTGGCTCAGTAATAAAGAATCCACCCTCAATGCAGGAGATGCAAGAGACAAGGATTTGATCCCTGCGTCAGAAAGATCCCCTGGAGGAGGGCATGGCAACTCTCTTCAGTATTCTTGCCTGGAGAATCCCCTGAAGAGAGGAGCTTGGCGGGCTACGGTCCAGTGGGTTGCAAAGAGTCAGACACGACTGAAGTGACTGAGCACAGAATATGATAGAAATATGCCAACTCAGTCAGTACAGCCCTCCCCACTTCAAACGCTAAAGTCGCTGAGAAATAGACCATAAAACCCAGTGGAGACATCAGGGGTGTTATCATTTTGCTTGTAGAGATGGGGCTTGTTGCTGAGACCAGGAGTCCAGCGAGCTTTCCTGTGGTCT
>SJYW01008766.1:393793-444765 GCA_006410735.1 Raphicerus campestris
GAAGCCCAAATGGTGGGGGGGGGGGGGAGGGGAAGGTTGGAGACAGAAGAGGGTGTTTCTTAAACTGTAATCTGCAGGAAAATTTTCCTTTGCAAGCCAACTGGAAAGTGTACACCAGTCACCAGCAGCTCTTGTGAAACCTGCAGACTCTGGTGGCTGCAGGTCTGAGACCCGCATCTGAGAGTCTGCACTTTTAAACCTTGCTCCCAGTGATGCTGGTCTGCTGGTCCAAAGACTACGCTGCGAATGGCCAGGCTCTGGGAGACTGCTATCTTGTTGCTCTCCGTGAGTTTCTCACCGCCAGTCTCTGTATAGGCTACAAGGTGCAAGCAGCGGAGCCCGCATTTAGAAGGAACCCTAATGCAGGCCATCCATCCAGTTTCAGCCCAGCTCTGTTTATTCCTGTGGCTTGGCTTTAACACTGGCCACATTGCTAATGGAGAAGAAACTTCCTTTGTGTTCCAGAGGGAAGGGAAGCTTGAATGAGCCAAGAGATTTCTTCAATCCTAATAGGCAACACCTTTAGGGATTCAGGGAAGATGATGTTCTGAGCCTAGAGTTAGAGGGGGGATGAAAGTGAAGTGAAAGTTGCTCAGTCGTGTCTGACTCTGCGACCTCATGGACTATACAGTCTATGGAATTCTTCAGGCCAGAATACTAGAGTGGGTAGCCTTTCCCTTCTCCAGGGGATCGAACCCAGGCCTCCCATATTGCAGGCGGATTCTTTACCACCTGAGCCACGAGGGAAGCCCAAGAATACTAGAGTGGGTAGCCTATACCTTCTCCAGTGGATCTTCCTGACCCAGGAGTTGAACCAGGATCTTCTGCATTGTGGGCAGATTCTTTACCAACTGAGCTATCAACGAAGCCCCGAGGGTGAGATGTAAAAACACAGCCTCCCAAACCCAACTTAGTCAAGGTTTCCTACTGATGGAAACATTTACATCTCACAGTTGGAATTCAACGAATGTCCACATTTTCCAGAAGCTGTGCATTTTTGGGTAGCAGTAAGAATTTAGAGCCCATATTTAAATATTCTAGACCCAGCTTGATCTCAGACTTCCTTTAGGATCTTGCGGTATGCTCTATAAAGTATATATTTTTGAGTCACGTTGAATTAGCACTAAGACTTAGACTTTGAGGGACTGGACTAGGAAATCCACAGCATGTGAATAAGATGGCAAGAGGGGGCTCACAGTCTAGAATGTGTAGGTCCTGCCAAAGGCGGTACTGTCAGATGTGGAAAAAATTTTCTGCTAAATTTTGCTAAGCCCTGAAATTTCATGAAGATTCCATTTTGACTTCATCAAAACCAGTCAAGGGCTCCCTGTTGCCGAGTATTTCTTCAAGTACGACTAAGATTACAGGGCGGTTAAAATGCAGACTCTTGGGTCCTTGAATCTTATTTCTCACAGCATCCAGGAATCTGCATTTTAACAGACATTCCAGGGGATTCTGAGGTACTGTCTGGTCTGCAAGTTCAAGTCCAACATTCTTAGGGCAGCGTTCAAAGTTCTGCCTTCGGTTTCCCTGTTCACCTATGCGCTGAAGTAGCCTCTTCGTTGCCCGTGAGCCCTCCTTGACTCACTCTGAACGGCTGTCTCCTTCTTTTCATCTCCTCCATCTTCCCAGCTCTGTATAAAATGACTTCTTCTTCCTCTCTGAGCCCTGCTCAGGTCGCGATGTCTCGTTCAGCAATCAGCTCTTTTCCTGCTCTGGGGTGACTCTTGGGTTGGGCTGGGCTGTTCCCTCCTCCTTTTGTTCACTGCCTGTTTCTGATGCTTGGCTTTGCGTCTCTCACTGGACACTAAGCTTCTGGAGAGACGTTTCATGCCATATGATCTTTGCATTCCAGGCCATTTTGTCAACACGGTGTCACCCACACCCCTCACGTGTTCAGTAAATTTACTGATGGGTCATTACTGACAGGTTTTACCGTGTGTGATAAACCTGGCACCCTAGAAGGAGCTGGGAAGGGAAAGGGTGATGAAAGCATCGAGAATCTGGTTCTGTGGTCACAAAAGACACAGAGGACGTGAGAAAAAGGGAGTGTGGACCCTCGCTCATCTGTCTGCTGTGTGACTTGGGGAAGGAATTTCCTTTTGTTAATATAGTTTTCGTTCTACTTGAAATCTAGACTATTAAATCTATGATCCAAGGGGTGGCTGTTTGCTTTTCACTCCCACTGCCCATTGCTAGATTTCTTGGGTGGCCTCTCCCCACTGTCTCTTGATCTGACTTTTTGTTTTTTGTCCTGTTGGTTGTGGTCAGTAGCCCAACTCCAAGCTCAAGCTGGAAGAGATTTCAGTGTATGACATATAGATTGAAAGAATGGTAGTAATTTAATGATTTAGCTGAAAGCTGTAAGCATACCTCCGTTTTAATCCTGACATGGCCAGGGTTATTACTGGTCATGAAATCTGGTTTTTCTTTCTTAACCTTTCTAAGCTTCTTAATGCTGGTTTTCATTATCTAAATCCTGAGCCTCCGTGTTTTTATCTTCAAAGTCAGCATAACAATAATAGTTCACAAGGCGCTGCAACAATGTGCGGAGACTGCCGAGAGGTTCGAGCCCCCAGCAGCTTCCGGTAACCCCTGGTTCCCTGCTCCCTAACCCAAGTCTGGATGAATGTCTGCTCATGTTCTAGGCCATTCCTTGCTTCCCACACCTTTACCATCATCTGAGTTTCAGACCCACTGCTCTCCTGGCCCACTCTGCTGCTGCCCTCCAGTCCACAGCTTCTCTCTTAAGGGAATCTTCTAACCTCTAAAAGAAAACCTTCCTTCTCAGGCTTCAGACACAGCCATGTCAGCATCTGGTCAACCTCAGCGTGGTAGTGCCCCTGACTCTGCTCCAAGAACTCCTCCTGGTTTCCTCTTTCCGGCCTCTGCTCTGGGGTTTCTCAGTGCTTCCCTGCTGGCTGGCTGGTTAAGAATCTGCCTGCAGTGCTGGAGACCTGGGTTTGATCCCTGGGTTGGGAAGCCCTGGAAAAGGGAATGGCTATCCACTCCAGTATTCTTGCCTGGAGAGTCTCATGGACAGAGGAGCCTGTTGGGCTGCCTCTTTATGACATGGGGTCATAAAGAGTCAAACATGTCTAAGTGACTAACACTTATGGTGTCACAAATGGCAGCTTATATTTTTGGAGGTTCTTCCCTGGTGGCTCAGATGGCAAAGAATCTGCCTTCTATGTGGGAGACCTGAGTTCGATTTCTGGGTTAGAAAGATCTCCCAGTGAAGGGAGTAGCTACTGACTCCAGTATTCTTGCCTGGAGAATCCCATGGACAGAGGAGCTTGGCGGGCTACAGTCCGTGGGGTCGTGAAGAGTCGGACACGACTGAGCAACCAACACTTTCACGTTCGATGTCCCTTCCATCTTGACTCTTCATACTCAGTTCTCTTCTGTCTTCTTCCTTTTCCTCTGACACTCAAAGGCCTTATGATAGTCTCCAGATCATCTCTTTACAGTAATAACTCCTTCCTCCACATAGAAAACCGATTAGAATTCCTTTTTATAATATTGAGTTGCCTACAGTGGATGCTGAACCATGGAAGTCCCGGAGATCCCAAAGTGACATAATTTCTAAGGCCTTACAGGTTCCCCATTTACCCTTTGACACATACTTGTTCTAAAGGCCCAGTCATTTCCCCAGTTTCAAAAAGCAAGGAGGGTTGCACTTTTTAGAAAGCAAAATGCTAAAAGGGAATAAAGGGCAGAAATATGTCTTTACAACCATCATTTTGGTGGTTGGATTTCTCAACTGTTCATATGTGGGACCTGATTATCCAATACTTGGCACCTGATGTGAAGAGCTGACTCACTGGAAAAGACCCTGATGCTGGGAAAGGTTGAAGGCAAGAGGAGAAGGGGACGACAGAGGATGAGATGATTCAATAGCATCATGGACTCAATGGAGATAAATTTGAGCAGACTTTGGGAGATACTGGAAGATAGAGGAGCCTGGTGTGTTGTAGTCCACGGGGTTGCTAAAGAGTTGGACACAGCTTAACGACTAAACAACAGAAGTGAATTCTTTGTTGACAGCGAGGATGTGCTGCGCCGTCATGGACGTTCAGTAGCTCCTCTGGTCTCACCCCATGGATGCCACTTCTGCTCCTCCCCATCAGCTGTGACCATGCAGGGATGGAACTTAGGTTTCCTGCACTGCAGGCAGATTCTTTACCAGCTGAGCAAACAGGGAAGCCCCAGAATGTCTCTAGACAGTGCCAAACATGTCCTGGGAACTAAACTACCCCTACACCTCTTACCCTCTCTCTCCAGTTAAGAACCACTGATTTAAGACAGTCAAAGGTGACAGGCATAGAGAAGAAAATAGGAGAAGTAAGGAGGAGGGACTACTCTGCCAAGAAGTTCCCTACATATGATCTCAATAAAAGAAAGGATCTGAGCAAACAAACCCATGAGGAAGAAACCAGGAGACCAAATGTTAAAGAAAAGTATGCCAATTACAAAGATAAGGCATTTATTTGAACAGAAGATCCACTAAGGAACATTCTTGAATGGAGCAAAGAATGAGGTCTAACCTTCAGGGAATTCCCCTCCTGCAAAGACATGGCTTATGGACAAATTTGGGTGCTTCCACGTGCCCAAAGTTCAGGCTTGGCTAAAGGGGATTTATGTGCAGAGGGACTTCTGGGGAATGGTTAGGGGTGGTTGGGAGTACCAGACCCTACAATTATTCACCAGATGCCCAAAGTCTTGGAATGGAAGGGAAAGCCACATAATACAACATCACCTGCCCAACATTTCCCTGAAGATAATGCTCCCCTGAATTGACAGATGGGTTTCCCTGGTGGCTCAGATGGTAAAGGATCCACCTGCTCATGCAGGAGATTCTGGTCTGACCCCTGGGTCAGGAAGATCCCCTGGAGAAGGAAATGGCAACCTACTCCACATTATTGCCTGGAAAATCCCATAGACAGAGGAGCCTGACTGGCTACAGTCCTGGTGGGTCGCAAAGAATCAGACACGACTGAGCAACTACGCAACAATAATCAATTGAAGGATATAGAGACATGGTGCTGGGCACGATGGGTCTGAGGTCCAGCAGGACAGTCTACATGCATGCCCAATCCCTGACTTCACCAAGACAGGCAAGACCTAGAACTTCAGGCAGAATCTACTGTGTGTTATCCACCAGCTGTTTCTGATGTTCCAATACTTCCCTCTTCCTAACGGGAAAATAGATAGTTAAGATTTTCCATTTAAAAAAGTTTCCTTGAGCAGATGACAGGAATACAGAGCATCTTTTCTGGTCTTTGTTTGCTGTTGTAGAGGTCATCCAGTGCGAAATGGACTGGACCTCATTTTCAGTCCTCTGAGTACAACTCTCTCGGTCATGAGCATTCCTCTTTCCACATATGTATCCTATTTAAAGCACAGGAACAGAAAGAAACCCCTTGACTATGTAGCATTTTTCAATGCTTCTTCTTACACTTGCCTAGCCTCCCACAAGGAACATCCATGGGACTTCTAGCTCGACACTCTTTGGACAGAAGCGGAACCAGCCCATGCCACTTTCTCTTCTTTGCTCCAATATGCCACACATTCCTTCCTGTTCTTAGCTGATCACAAGTCTTAAGGGGGAACCAAGTCTGGGTGGAGGTCCTAGTTACTTGCTCTCTGCCGTGGTTGTATAGGGTACAAAATCAGGTGTAGGAGGACAAATATGCTGTGGAGGGTTAAATTGTCACTGTAGACTCTTTTGCTTATACCTACTGGGGTTTCTACAGCTCAGCAGTAAGTACAAGGCTGATGGAGCACCAACGTTCTATCTACCCCTCTGTCCATCCATCTATTCATCCATCGGTCCACCCCTCAGTTCATCTATCCATCCATCCCACATTTGTTGAGTGCCTGCACACTGCCATGTATTGGGAATAAAGAGAAAAAAGAGAATGAGAAAAGCTTCTCTCTAGAAGAAGTTAGAGTCTCTAGGAGAATGCTCCCATGAGCAGGAAACTTTGAATTATTGATAACATTTCGGTGGGTGCTACAGTAGCTTCATGGGCTGAATAAACACCAGTCGGAACTAGAATGTGGTCTTTTGCATGCTCCTCTAGTGGGTATCCTAGAAGACTTGGTCATCAGAACATCACTGTGGCAGCCCTGTTGCTTCAGGGAGCAAACACAGATCGTGCCCGTTCATGTCTGTGGTGGGGATATGGGGAGACCTGCTCTAGTACCCAGCACCCACTATGGGCACATGTCTCAGCACTCATCACCTGCACAGTGACTTCCCACAATGATCCTGCTACCAGGAATTTGGGGTGTGATGGAAATTGTGCACAGCCGCATGGAGAAATATCCTTCTAGAAGGGATTTGAAAATAGTACGTAGAAAAGTGAAACTGAATGTGCTTTGGCAGTTTTGAAACTTTTGACCAAATCGTCAGTGATTAGTAGGTCCTTGGATCAGTTATTTGCTGGCATTTTTTATTATCTATTTTCTAGATTTCAAGAGCCTCATCAAAGACCTGCTAACTATCCCTTTACAAAAAGGGAAGGAAAATGAATTATTCATAATCAGGCACTGGAAAGAGTCAGACTGACAGTACCATGTGCTTCGACTCTTAACACACTGTTAGGAGTGTCAACAGTTAAGAACTCTTTCATCATCAAACCATAGTCTACCATCCCATGATGTCTGTAATTAGAGACTCAGATTACTCATTTTGAATTTATTCTGGACGATATGAGTGTCCAAGTTATACCCTCTCTAGAAGACTATCTCATAGAAAGAGGCACAGTTCAATAGTTACGTGCTCAAGATCCAAAACCAGACTACAGGTGAAATCAGCCTTGCCACTTCTCAGCTGTGGTGGCCTTGGACAAATCGCTTGACCACTCTGTGCCTTAGCCACGCATGTGTCAAAAAGGAGGCTAATTGTCTCTGCTGTCTAGGTGACGATGATGACATGAGTTTCTGTGTGTAAGGCACTTACAGCAGGGCCCAGCCCATGGAAAATGCTATATAATAGTGCTTGTTCAATAAAACTTGAGGTTCCAACAGTGCTTTCTTAGCACTTCTTATCAGCTTACTTCTGTTTTCTGAATTTAATCATTATGTACATTAACCCAGGTGGCTCAGCTGTAAAGAATCTGCCTGCCAATACAGGAGGCTCAGGAGGCTTGGGTTTGATCACTGGGTTTGGAAGTTCCCCTGGAGGAGGAAATGGCAAGCCACTCCAGAATTCTTGCCTGGAGAATCCCAGGGCCCCATGAAAGAGAGGAGCCTGGTGGGTTACAGTCCATAGGGTCAAAGAGTTGGATGCGACTGAACGCACACACGTGCACATTAACCAAAGCAAACCAGAGGCATTGTTCTAGGAGTACCTCATTTTCTCTCCCTTGCCCTAGTTTTTTCAGTAGAAGCACTATTAAAGATTGAGTTAACAGGCCCGGCTTCTGCAGGAAAGTAATCCTAGCATATTAGTTCTTTTTGGTTTGTCCTCAGTAGACTGGAATCATGGATGGTCTTAGTTTCTGCTTTTAATTATGAGGAATATGACAGATCATTCTGCTCTCAAGCTTCCTGCTCATAGACTGCTAGCTGTTACAGACAGCTTGAATCAACAAGAAGGGATGGGGGTAGGACCAGGGTTCAAACTTGGTGTAGGAGTACAACCATGCTGTGGAGGATCAAATCATTGTTGTGGTTCGTTGTTCAGTCACTCAGTCATATTTGACTCTTTGTGACCCCATGGAATGCAGCACGCCAAGCTTCCCTGTCCTTCACCATCTCCCAGAGCTTGGTCAAACTCATGTTCATTGAGTTGGTGATCCAACCATCTCATTCTCTGTTGTCCCCTTCTCCTCCTGCCTTCAGTCTTTCCCAGCATCAGGGTCTTTTTCAGTTAGTCAGTTCTTTGCACCAGGTGGCCAAAGTATTGGAGCTTCAACTTCAGCATCAGTCCTTCCAATGAATAATCAGGGTTGATTTCCTCTGCGGTTGACTGGTTTGACCTCCTTGTAGTCCAAGGAACTCTCAAGAGTCTTCTGCAACACCACAGTTCAATAGCATCCATTTTTCAGCGCTCAACTTTCTTTATGGTCCAACTTTCACATCCATACACGACTACTGGAAAAACCATAGCTTTGACTAGACAGACCTTTGTAGGCAAAGTAGTGTCTTCGCTTTTTAATACTCTGTCTAGGTTTGTAATAGCTTTTCTTCTGAGGAAAAAAATGTCTTTTAATATCATGGCTGCAGTCACCATCCTCAGTGATACTGAAGCCCAAGAAAATAAAGTCTGCTACTGTTTCCACTGTTTCCTCCTCTATTTGCCATGAAGTGATGTGACCGGATGCCATGATCTTAGTTTTCTGAAGGTTGAGTGAAAACATGCTCAGTCTCCTCTACACTTTTTAATTTCTTTGGCCCATAAATAAATAGGAAGTGACCGTAGTACACTGGTTCCTAAGGGATCTCTGGAGCAGTAGTTCTCAAACAGGGTAACTGTAGCCCTCAGGGACACTGGACCGTGTTTGCACTTTTTGTTGTCACATTTTGGAGAGGTGGAGTTACTGGCATCTGGTACTCTTGCCTGGAAAATCCCATGGACAGAGGAGCCTGGTNATAGGCAACACCTTTAGGGATTCAGGGAAGATGATGTTCTGAGCCTAGAGTTAGAGGGGGGATGAAAGTGAAGTGAAAGTTGCTCAGTCGTGTCTGACTCTGCGACCTCATGGACTATACAGTCTATGGAATTCTTCAGGCCAGAATACTAGAGTGGGTAGCCTTTCCCTTCTCCAGGGGATCGAACCCAGGCCTCCCATATTGCAGGCGGATTCTTTACCACCTGAGCCACGAGGGAAGCCCAAGAATACTAGAGTGGGTAGCCTATACCTTCTCCAGTGGATCTTCCTGACCCAGGAGTTGAACCAGGATCTTCTGCATTGTGGGCAGATTCTTTACCAACTGAGCTATCAACGAAGCCCCGAGGGTGAGATGTAAAAACACAGCCTCCCAAACCCAACTTAGTCAAGGTTTCCTACTGATGGAAACATTTACATCTCACAGTTGGAATTCAACGAATGTCCACATTTTCCAGAAGCTGTGCATTTTTGGGTAGCAGTAAGAATTTAGAGCCCATATTTAAATATTCTAGACCCAGCTTGATCTCAGACTTCCTTTAGGATCTTGCGGTATGCTCTATAAAGTATATATTTTTGAGTCACGTTGAATTAGCACTAAGACTCAGATTTTGAGGGACTGGACTAGGAAATCCACAGCATGTGAATAAGATGGCAAGAGGGGGCTCACAGTCTAGAATGTGTAGGTCCTGCCAAAGGCGGTACTGTCAGATGTGGAAAAAATTTTCTGCTAAATTTTGCTAAGCCCTGAAATTTCATGAAGATTCCATTTTGACTTCATCAAAACCAGTCAAGGGCTCCCTGTTGCCGAGTATTTCTTCAAGTACGACTAAGATTACAGGGCGGTTAAAATGCAGACTCTTGGGTCCTTGAATTTTATTTCTCACAGCATCCAGGAATCTGCATTTTAACAGACATTCCAGGGGATTCTGAGGTACTGTCTGGTCTGCAAGTTCAAGTCCAACATTCTTAGGGCAGCGTTCAAAGTTCTGCCTTCGGTTTCCCTGTTCACCTATGCGCTGAAGTAGCCTCTTCGTTGCCCGTGAGCCCTCCTTGACTCACTCTGAACGGCTGTCTCCTTCTTTTCATCTCCTCCATCTTCCCAGCTCTGTATAAAATGACTTCTTCTTCCTCTCTGAGCCCTGCTCAGGTCGCGATGTCTCGTTCAGCAATCAGCTCTTTTCCTGCTCTGGGGTGACTCTTGGGTTGGGCTGGGCTGTTCCCTCCTCCTTTTGTTCACTGCCTGTTTCTGATGCTTGGCTTTGCGTCTCTCACTGGACACTAAGCTTCTGGAGAGACGTTTCATGCCATATGATCTTTGCATTCCAGGCCATTTTGTCAACACGGTGTCACCCACACCCCTCACGTGTTCAGTAAATTTACTGATGGGTCATTACTGACAGGTTTTACCGTGTGTGATAAACCTGGCACCCTAGAAGGAGCTGGGAAGGGAAAGGGTGATGAAAGCATCGAGAATCTGGTTCTGTGGTCACAAAAGACACAGAGGACGTGAGAAAAAGGGAGTGTGGACCCTCGCTCATCTGTCTGCTGTGTGACTTGGGGAAGGAATTTCCTTTTGTTAATATAGTTTTCGTTCTACTTGAAATCTAGGCTATTAAATCTATGATCCAAGGGGTGGCTGTTTGCTTTTCACTCCCACTGCCCATTGCTAGATTTCTTGGGTGGCCTCTCCCCACTGTCTCTTGATCTGACTTTTTGTTTTTTGTCCTGTTGGTGGTGGTCAGTAGCCCAACTCCAAGCTCAAGCTGGAAGAGATTTCAGTGTATGACATATAGATTGAAAGAATGGTAGTAATTTAATGATTTAGCTGAAAGCTGTAAGCATACCTCCGTTTTAATCCTGACATGGCCAGGGTTATTACTGGTCATGAAATCTGGTTTTTCTTTCTTAACCTTTCTAAGCTTCTTAATGCTGGTTTTCGTTATCTAAATCCTGAGCCTCCGTGTTTTTATCTTCAAAGTCAGCATAACAATAATAGTTCACAAGGCGCTGCAACAATGTGCGGAGACTGCCGAGAGGTTCGAGCCCCCAGCAGCTTCCAGTAACCCCTGGTTCCCTGCTCCCTAACCCAAGTCTGGATGAATGTCTGCTCATGTTCTAGGCCATTCCTTGCTTCCCACACCTTTACCATCATCTGAGTTTCAGACCCACTGCTCTCCTGGCCCACTCTGCTGCTGCCCTCCAGTCCACAGCTTCTCTCTTAAGGGAATCTTCTAACCTCTGAAGGAAAACCTTCCTTCTCAGGCTTCAGACACAGCCATGTCAGCATCTGGTCAACCTCAGCGTGGTAGTGCCCCTGACTCTGCTCCAAGAACTCCTCCTGGTTTCCTCTTTCCGGCCTCTGCTCTGGGGTTTCTCAGTGCTTCCCTGCTGGCTGGCTGGTTAAGAATCTGCCTGCAGTGCTGGAGACCTGGGTTTGATCCCTGGGTTGGGAAGCCCTGGAAAAGGGAATGGCTATCCACTCCAGTATTCTTGCCTGGAGAGTCCCATGGACAGAGGAGCCTGTTGGGCTGCCGTCCATGGGGTCATAAAGAGTCAAACATGTCTAAGTGACTAACACTTATGGTGTCACAAATGGCAGCTTATATTTTTGGAGGTTCTTCCCTGGTGGCTCAGATGGCAAAGAATCTGCCTTCTATGTGGGAGACCTGAGTTCGATTTCTGGGTTAGAAAGATCTCCCAGTGAAGGGAGTAGCTACTGACTCCAGTATTCTTGCCTGGAGAATCCCATGGACAGAGGAGCTTGGCGGGCTACAGTCCGTGGGGTCGTGCAGAGTCGGACACGACTGAGCAACCAACACTTTCACGTTCGATGTCCCTTCCATCTTGACTCTTCATACTCAGTTCTCTTCTGTCTTCTTCCTTTCCCTCTGACACTCAAAGGCCTTATGATAGTCTCCAGATCATCTCTTTACAGTAATAACTCCTTCCTCCACATAAAAAACCGATTAGAATTCCTTTTTATAATATTGAGTTGCCTACAGTGGATGCTGAACCATGGAAGTCCCGGAGATCCCAAAGTGACATAATTTCTAAGGCCTTACAGGTTCCCCATTTACCCTTTGACACGTACTTGTTCTAAAGGCCCAGTCATTTCCCCAATTTCAAAAAGCAAGGAGGGTTGCACTTTTTAGAAAGCAAAATGCTAAAAGGGAATAAAGGGCAGAAATAGTACATCATTTTGGTGGTTGGATTTCTCAACTGTTCATATATGGGACCTGATTATCCAATACTTGGCACCTGATGTGAAGAGCTGACCCACTGGAAAAGACCCTGATGCTGGGAAAGGTTGAAGGCAAGAGGAGAAGGGGACGACAGAGGATGAGATGATTCAATGGCATCACGAACTCAATGGAGATAAATTTGAGCAGACTTTGGGAGATACTGGAAGATAGAGGAGCCTGGTGTGTTGTAGTCCAGGGGGTTGCTAAAGAGTTGGACACAGCTTAACGACTAAACAACAGAAGCGAATTCTTTGTTGACAGCGAGGATGTGCTGCGCCGTCATGGACGTTCAGTAGCTCCTCTGGTCTCACCCCATGGATGCCACTTCTGCTCCTCCCCATCAGCTGTGACCATGCAGGGATGGAACTTAGGTTTCCTGCACTGCAGGCAGATTCTTTACCAGCTGAGCAAACAGGGAAGCCCCAGAATGTCTCTAGACAGTGCCAAATGTGTCCTGGGAACTAAACTACCCCTACACCTCTTACCCTCTCTCTCCAGTTAAGAACCACTGATTTAAGACAGTCAAAGGTGACAGGCATAGAGAAGAAAATAGGAGAAGTAAGGAGGAGGGACTACTCTGCCAAGAAGTTCCCTACATATGATCTCAATAAAAGAAAGGATCTGAGCAAACAAACCCATGAGGAAGGAACCAGGAGACCAAATGTTAAAGAAAAGTATGCCAATTACAAAGATAAGGCATTTATTTGAACAGAAGATCCACTAAGGAACATTCTTGAATGGAGCAAAGAATGAGGTCTAACCTTCAGGGAATTCCCCTCCTGCAAAGACATGGCTTATGGACAAATTTGGGTGCTTCCACGTGCCCAAAGTTCAGGCTTGGCTAAAGGGGATTTATGTGCAGAGGGACTTCTGGGGAATGGTTAGGGGTGGTTGGGAGTACCAGACCCTACAATTATTCACCAGATGCCCAAAGTCTTGGAATGGAAGGGAAAGCCACATAATACAACATCACCTGCCCAACATTTCCCTGAAGATAATGCTCCCCTGAATTGACAGATGGGTTTCCCTGGTGGCTCAGATGGTAAAGGATCCACCTGCTCATGCAGGAGATTCTGGTCTGACCCCTGGGTCAGGAAGATCCCCTGGAGAAGGAAATGGCAACCTACTCCACATTATTGCCTGGAAAATCCCATAGACAGAGGAGCCTGACTGGCTACAGTCCTGGTGGGTCGCAAAGAATCAGACACGACTGAGCAACTACGCAACAATAATCAATTGAAGGATATAGAGACATGGTGCTGGGCACGATGGGTCTGAGGTCCAGCAGGACAGTCTACATGCATGCCCAATCCCTGACTTCACCAAGACAGGCAAGACCTAGAACTTCAGGCAGAATCTACTGTGTGTTATCCACCAGCTGTTTCTGATGTTCCAATACTTCCCTCTTCCTAACGGGAAAATAGATAGTTAAGATTTTCCATTTAAAAAAGTTTCCTTGAGCAGATGACAGGAATACAGAGCATCTTTTCTGGTCTTTGTTTGCTGTTGTAGAGGTCATCCAGTGCGAAATGGACTGGACCTCATTTTCAGTCCTCTGAGTACAACTCTCTCGGTCATGAGCATTCCTCTTTCCACATATGTATCCTATTTAAAGCATAGTAACAGAAAGAAACCCCTTGACTATGTAGCATTTTTCAATGCTTCTTCTTACACTTGCCTAGCCTCCCACAAGGAACATCCATGGGACTTCTAGCTCGACACTCTTTGGACAGAAGCGGAACCAGCCCATGCCACTTTCTCTTCTTTGCTCCAATATGCCACACATTCCTTCCTGTTCTTAGCTGATCACAAGTCTTAAGGGGGAACCAAGTCTGGGTGGAGGTCCTAGTTACTTGCTCTCTGCCGTGGTTGTATAGGGTACAAAATCAGGTGTAGGAGGACAAATATGCTGTGGAGGGTTAAATTGTCACTGTGGACTCTTTTGCTTATACCTACTGGGGTTTCTACAGCTCAGCAGTAAGTACAAGGCTGATGGAGCACCAACGTTCTATCTACCCCTCTGTCCATCCATCTATTCATCCATCGGTCCACCCCTCAGTTCATCTATCCATCCATCCCACATTTGTTGAGTGCCTGCACACTGCCATGTATTGGGAATAAAGAGAAAAAAGAGAATGAGAAAAGCTTCTCTCTAGAAGAAGTTAGAGTCTCTAGGAGAATGCTCCCATGAGCAGGAAACTTTGAATTATTGATAACATTTCGGTGGGTGCTACAGTAGCTTCATGGGCTGAATAAACACCAGTCGGAACTAGAATGTGGTCTTTTGCATGCTCCTCTAGTGGGTATCCTAGAAGACTTGGTCATCAGAACATCACTGTGGCAGCCCTGTTGCTTCAGGGAGCAAACACAGATCGTGCCCGTTCATGTCTGTGGTGGGGATATGGGGAGACCTGCTCTAGTACCCAGCACCCACTATGGGCACATGTCTCAGCACTCATCACCTGCACAGTGACTTCCCACAATGATCCTGCTACCAGGAATTTGGGGTGTGATGGAAATTGTGCACAGCCGCATGGAGAAATATCCTTCTAGAAGGGATTTGAAAATAGTACGTAGAAAAGTGAAACTGAATGTGCTTTGGCAGTTTTGAAACTTTTGACCAAATCGTCAGTGATTAGTAGGTCCTTGGATCAGTTATTTGCTGGCATTTTTTATTATCTATTTTCTAGATTTCAAGAGCCTCATCAAAGACCTGCTAACTATCCCTTTACAAAAAGGGAAGGAAAATGAATTATTCATAATCAGGCACTGGAAAGAGTCAGACTGACAGTACCATGTGCTTCGACTCTTAACACACTGTTAGGAGTGTCAACAGTTAAGAACTCTTTCATCATCAAACCATAGTCTACCATCCCATGATGTCTGTAATTAGAGACTCAGATTACTCATTTTGAATTTATTCTGGACGATATGAGTGTCCAAGTTATACCCTCTCTAGAAGACTATCTCATAGAAAGAGGCACAGTTCAATAGTTACGTGCTCAAGATCCAAAACCAGACTACAGGTGAAATCAGCCTTGCCACTTCTCAGCTGTGGTGGCCTTGGACAAATCGCTTGACCACTCTGTGCCTTAGCCACGCATGTGTCAAAAAGGAGGCTAATTGTCTCTGCTGTCTAGGTGACGATGATGACATGAGTTTCTGTGTGTAAGGCACTTACAGCAGGGCCCAGCCCATGGAAAATGCTATATAATAGTGCTTGTTCAATAAAACTTGAGGTTCCAACAGTGCTTTCTTAGCACTTCTTATCAGCTTACTTCTGTTTTCTGAATTTAATCATTATGTACATTAACCCAGGTGGCTCAGCTGTAAAGAATCTGCCTGCCAATACAGGAGGCTCAGGAGGCTTGGGTTTGATCACTGGGTTTGGAAGTTCCCCTGGAGGAGGAAATGGCAAGCCACTCCAGAATTCTTGCCTGGAGAATCCCAGGGCCCCATGAAAGAGAGGAGCCTGGTGGGTTACAGTCCATAGGGTCAAAGAGTTGGATGCGACTGAACGCACACACGTGCACATTAACCAAAGCAAACCAGAGGCATTGTTCTAGGAGTACCTCATTTTCTCTCCCTTGCCCTAGTTTTTTCAGTAGAAGCACTATTAAAGATTGAGTTAACAGGCCCGGCTTCTGCAGGAAAGTAATCCTAGCATATTAGTTCTTTTTGGTTTGTCCTCAGTAGACTGGAATCATGGATGGTCTTAGTTTCTGCTTTTAATTATGAGGAATATGACAGATCATTCTGCTCTCAAGCTTCCTGCTCATAGACTGCTAGCTGTTACAGACAGCTTGAATCAACAAGAAGGGATGGGGGTAGGACCAGGGTTCAAACTTGGTGTAGGAGTACAACCATGCTGTGGAGGATCAAATCATTGTTGTGGTTCGTTGTTCAGTCACTCAGTCATATTTGACTCTTTGTGACCCCATGGAATGCAGCACGCCAAGCTTCCCTGTCCTTCACCATCTCCCAGAGCTTGGTCAAACTCATGTTCATTGAGTTGGTGATCCAACCATCTCATTCTCTGTTGTCCCCTTCTCCTCCTGCCTTCAGTCTTTCCCAGCATCAGGGTCTTTTTCAGTGAGTCAGTTCTTTGCACCAGGTGGCCAAAGTATTGGAGCTTCAACTTCAGCATCAGTCCTTCCAAAGAATATTCAGGGTTGATTTCCTCTACGGTGGACTGGTTTGACCTCCTTGCAGTCCAAGGAACTCTCAAGAGTCTTCTGCAACACCACAGTTCAATAGCATCCATTTTTCAATGCTCAGCTTTCTTTATGGTCCAACTTTCACATCCATACACGACTATTGGAAAAACCATAGCTTTGACTAGACAGACCTTTGTAGGCAAAGTAATGTCTTTGCTTTTTAATACTCTGTCTAGGTTTGTAATAGCTTTTCTTCTGAGGAAAAAAATGTCTTTTAATATCATGGCTGCAGTCACCATCCTCAGTGATATTGAAGCCCAAGAAAATAAAGTCTGCTACTGTTTCCATTGTTTCCTTCTCTATTTGCCGTGAAGTGATGTGACCGGATGCCATGNGAAGTCTGTTGTTAGAAGGGCGTGAGGCCAGTTTTGCTAATCACCTGCTTCTGGGTGGAGTTTTTATCCCAACTATGGGAACAGCTGGATGTGAATGCTTACTGGGAGCATCACTGAAAACGCTGGCCGGAGTGAGGGTTTTGACAGGAGGGCTCCCAGAGGCTCCCTGGCTTCCTGAAGGATGGACTGGGGTCTGAGGTCCCTAATTGCAGGCGGAAGAGCGTCGTTTGGTGGGTTCTTCCATACGTGGGTCCCAGGACGTGGAAGGATGGGGCAAGAGAGGCACCTTAGATGCGGCATATAAAAAAAGGTGCTATTTAAGTCTTCCCAGTTCAGGGTCAGCTTTACATGAGTCTCAGAAACAGTGCTTCCTAAAGGTTTTTTCGGGAA
The DNA here is from genome assembly GCA_006410735.1 of Raphicerus campestris. Classification (NCBI taxonomy): domain Eukaryota; kingdom Metazoa; phylum Chordata; class Mammalia; order Artiodactyla; family Bovidae; genus Raphicerus; species Raphicerus campestris. The sequence goes on from SJYW01008766.1 coordinate 410,599, forward strand.
GTGCCTCATTGAATCAAACTAGTCTTACTCCAGACGAAGGGCCAGACTAGTAAGCTGACAGCTATCTGGTTGGGAAGAAAGGCTTAGTCACGGTTCGCCCCACTCCCACCCCCAGCCAGCCTATCACCAGCATCTTGGGGATGGGTGATTCTGATGTACATTTGTTTGAGCACTGCTGGCTTAGAGCGGCATCCTTCATGGGCAATCCTGGGGCCACCAGGACGTCTCTCTCTCTCTCGGGGGGCAGCTTTGATGGAGAGGGGCCCTGAGAATGTAGCTAGTGACCAGGGGAGGCATTCACACCAATGGTGGGCACCTAAAGCCACCAAATGTGTTCAGAGGCATGGCAGCCATCCAGGAGAGTGGACTTTGTCAGTGGACAGTGGCCACAGCTTGAGGCTCCCTGAGGTTCAACGCCCCCTCCCTACCTCCTCACAGTATCACCTTCTGTCCAGGGGCTTCAGCAAGTCTTTAGCTCCAAAAAGCTCAGCTCTCTGGTGTGTCAAACTGAGAGAACGGCAATAGCCACTCTTCTCCTCAGGCCCTGCAGAGAGAACCCCTCCATTTGAACCTGGCTCCCTCCTCTACCAGAAGCCTAACCTCAGGTTACCTCATCTCTGCACGCCACGCGCCCGAATAAAAAGAGAATCAGCAACGAGGTGACCTACTCATAGGTTTGTGTGAAGGATTTATCGAGGTGACACAAGGAAAAGCTGGACACAGTGCCAGGGCTGGCACAGAGCACATGATCAATAAACATTACCCGCTGCTGTGATCAGCTTTGCAGAGGGCCTCTGAGGTGACTCCAGTGGTAAAGAAGCTGCCTGCCAATGGAGGAGACGTAAGAGACGCAGGTTCAATCTCTGGGTCGGGAAGATCCCCCGGAGGAGGGCATGGCCACCCACTCCAGTATTCTTGTGGGGACTGAAGCGACTTAGCAAGCACGTGGTCAGCTTTAATATTTGTAAGCTCAGCCCTCTGCTGTGGAGCACTAAGACCACTTCTGCACTGCTGCGTGGAGAGAGAGGAAGAGAGCCAATTCTCCATTCTGCAATGTGATGCTCTTCCTGGCACAGCTGCCAGGCCATGTTCTGGGCTCAGCAGAGGCTCCTTCCCTGCCTCCATTCTAGATGCCTTCAGTGGCATTTCACACGGTTACTTTTCCTTATTGACTTTTCCATGTCCATTACTTTTTATATGTTATCTCCAATCCTTTTGACAACCATCTGGATCATTGCACCCATTTATAGTTGAGAAACCCAGGCTCTGCAAGGTTGGGGAAGCAGGTCAAGTTCACACGGAGGATAGGAACCAATCTCCTGGCCCCAAGCTCTGGGCTCCCTGCTTCCTGATCTACTGGCTGGTCAGGTCTGTCCACCTCGTGGCTTTTGCACCAATGACATTTCATAGAGAAGAGCCTGGGGCTCAAGAATACACAGGTCCTTCTGGAGTAGAGTTGATACTTCAACACCAGTGGGAGGTTGGGGGAGGGATGGGGTGGGAGATTGGGGTTAACAGATATAAGCTATTATCTGTGTAAGGGATAAACAACAAAGTCTGAAGGTAGAGAACAGGGAACTATATATATTGATTATCCTATGATGAAACATAATGGAAAAGAAGACAAAAAAGAATATATACATATATATATATATATATGTATAACTGAATCACTTTGCTGTACATCAGAAATTAGCATTGCTAGCCAACTGTATGTCAATAAAAAACCAAACCAAACACACCTATTGCAACTTTCAGCTGATATAAGCTGAGTCTCCGTGATTGTGAAATATATAGTCACCTGGGAACCTCCTGATTTAAACTGAGGTATTCATGCAGGAGCAAGAGAGGGGAAGGAAAACCATCATAATTTGCCTTTTGAGTTTTCATCTTATTTTAATTTCTATTTGGGGGGTGTGTTGTACACTGAGCATGCTATAATTATACAGTACAGTAGTGTGAGTATAGTAGTATAGGCGTGTAGTTTCTAAATAAATAAATATGCATAGGTTTAGGGGGCATGCTAAAATAAGCTTTACTTCTGTTTGATGTGATCAAAAGTGTTTGGAAGTGACTGCCTTGCTGTTCAGTGGTTACTGGTCCACTCAGAAGCAGCTTTGCTGAACTGAGTGCTTCAGACGAAGACGAGCCACTAGAATCCAGAAAGCATGGGACTTGAATATCTGCCTGTGTGTGTGTGTGTGTGTGTGTGTGTGCATAAGAGACAGAGAGAGAGGGACAGAGACAGAGACAGAGAGAGAGGGAAACAGAGACAGAGAGACAGAGAGACAGACTGATGTTTGTCCTGAGCGAGGCCACCTTTGAGAGTAAGCTTTGAATGCAGAGTGCCATGAGGACATATATTCTTGATGGGACTCATAGTTGGGTTCAAATTTGGTCAGAAGACAGCACCCCCCCCCACACTTCCCAGGGGCCCTTTGAGAACCAGAGGCTGGCAGCCTCGGCAGGACATCACCCTACACCCTCTGTCCCTCTGTGTGAACACAGGCACTTGCCCTTCTGCTGGTCGTCCAGATATCACAAGAGATGCTCATCAGAACCAACCTGGTTGACCGTAAAGTTGCCTCGGGGCTGGGGGGTGGGGGTGGGCACAGTTGGATGCTTGGCTCGGGTGGTGCTGGGTTTCTGGGTAAGAGATGAGACCCGGAACCTGGGCAGGAGAGAGCATCCAGGCTGCACTGTGGGGTGGCTCCACCTCCTGCATGCACCTGTGGCAGATCTGTGGGCCTGTGGGCTCTACAGAAATTGTCTACGTGATATTTTCACACAGAGCAAGGGGTTTAGCCTGACAAGAGCTGTGGCGTCTGACCGAGGTGATGGAATGAAGGGTGATAAGGAGAAGAGTCTGCTGAGTATTTAGGCTTCTNATAGTATTTTGTCAAAAGTCATTAGCTTTTGCCTTCATCTGTTTAAGAAGTCTCACCCAGTTGTTTCTGAATATCATCAAAGGAGAATGTCTCATATAGTGCGTGGGGCAGCAGTGGGGTCTGAGGGTGGTCTGTACCTGAAGCCCTGAAGTGGCATTCTCTTTCTGCTTCTGTTTTTCCTGCCTGAGTTTTTGCTGATGACCACTACCTTCAGAATTTCTGCTGTTGGGTGCACGACTCACAAGACTGTCCCAAGACAGTTGTCTCTGATGCTTCTGAAATCACAGTCCTCCTGGTACCAGAGAAAAGCAAGGACCATGCCGTTGCAAGTCATCAAGATTTCACTGTATTTCTTTTAAGATTTCTTTTTTTTTTTTTTTTAATATGGACCATTTTTAGGTCTTTCTGAATTTGTTCCAATATCACTTCTGTTTATGTTTTGATTTTTTGGCCACTAGGTATGTGGGATCCTAGCTCCCTAACTAGGGATTAAACCTGTACCCCTCGCGTTGGAGGAGAAGTCCTAAGCATTGGACCACTAGGAAAGTCCTCTCATATTTCTGAAAGAAGGTGGAGAAATCATCCTTTTCATGAAGTTCTAAGAATCTCATTCCAAATTAACTGAAGGTCTTTTCTCCAAGTTCAAGTGTAAGTCCATGTGGCCTCCACAAACACGACCAGGCCATCTGCACACTCACTGTTTCCCTTCTCATCAACTGAGGTTTCTTATCTGCAAAGCATCACATGACAATTTACAGTGGAGAATATATATATATTCTCCCTCTCTCACTAGACATACCTGACCCATCAGTAGTTACAGACCAAGTTCAATCTATACCCTCTTCTACAAAAACATGTCAAAACATATCTGTGAATTACACTAAGTGAAATGAGTGGGTGAAGATATTTTAGATAATTGTGTAGCAAGTTACTCGAGCATCAATATAGAATATGGGAGACTTGTTCCACTCATATTTTCACTTTCCATATTCTCAGTAATGAGCTTTACTTTATGCTTACATTAGTCATGGGAGAAATAATAAAAGTGTAAGAAAGATAAAAGCTGTTCAATTTGTGAATAATAAAAGCTCATTGTGTTTACAGTAGGTGCTATATTCTCATTTTATTGAAGTTAATCTTTATAATAAACTTGTAAGATAACTATTACTCCAATTCTATTAATGACCAAATTGAGGTTCAGTAGAATTCCTTCAGAAGATAGGGACATCTGTTTTTTTTTTTTCCTCTGATCTCTCTCCCTTTTACTGGAAATCTCATAATCCTTTGTGGGAAGTTATTCCCTCATTCCATAAGCTACCATTGATAATTTTGCTCATCTGGATAGTTAATTGGTCCAGGCGTGACCTGTGTTCAACCTACCAGACTCTTTTTCTGAGACATTTGAATTGATCCTACGGAGAGCACGCTAATCTCTCTCTGGTGGTCAACCTGTGAACTCCGAGGTTCTTCGAGGCTCATAATCCATTGTCCCCGACAGGATCTTATTTAACAGGAGGACTGTATGAAACCCAGATGCAGGGGCATAAGACAAAAGAGAAAAACCTGGCAGCACCCACACTTGTGATTTTCTCCAAGGCTCGGTTCCCCAGCAATCTCTTTCTGTGCCTCAGCTAAATCAAGCTGTCTTGATGTTTGCAACACTTGCCCTCAAAAAGCCATGTGCCATTTGACAGGTAAATGGAGAACCATCAATCGAACCTGTTTCCAAACCCCCAATCTTTACACAATCCTAGGCCACCTCCCACAAGTGACACAGGCGAGTACTCAGGGACAGAGGGAAGGGGTCAGGTCAGAGCCCTCCTTGCGGTTACAAGTCAGTGATCTTCGGATTAGTACCACTCCCTCTGGCTGGGCTTTTAAGATGTTATTTAGGCCACTTGAGTCGCATAAAAACTGACCTTAAAATGGGGTTCCCACTCTCAGGATTACATTAGTTTGCAAATTGAATTTCTGGTCCTTAGGTCTTCATGTCTTCACTGGCTCAGGAGATGAAGTGGTGTTTTTGATTGCAGAACAGTCAGTACAGCCATGAGGCCTCAGTGGAGGAGAGAGAGGTAAGCTGAGTCCTAGGAGGTGCTCCGTGATTTCTCAAGCCTCAGAAGCTTCTCTTTGGTCTGGCCTGGATCCTTGCCAAGCCTGGGGCACTGGTCTGTAAGTATAAGAAAGAGATCTCTGCCTTGACCCCTCTCTCTGCTACCCTCCACTCATTCCCTTCACTCCTGCTCTCATTTTCCTACCCTGCAGCCACCCAATCAGGTGACAGAAATCTGAAACCTTCCCCAGGAAGAAGTGGAATGATTCAGCAGAATCAGCAAGCATTTAGAAAATGGAGCAAATGTAGATGGGACCTCAGTCTCTTCCAGGAACCAGTCACTTGATCTTGATTAAGTTACTAGCTTGCTTTAGGTCTATTTTCTTCTCTAGAGAAAGAGTATAGAGTTAAGCTGCTAAAGCTATATCAAGGACTTTGCACTAGGCAATTCCCCTCTTCTCAGTTTGTTTCTGCCTAGAATTTTTACTTTTTCAAGAAATATTTGTTGAATGAGCAAACATCTCTGCTTGACCTTGTCCTACATGACCAGTAAGAGGGAGGCTCTATTGCCCTGAACTCTATGCTCTTTTCTATGATATTTACTGAGTGTGTGTGTGTGTGTGTGTGTGTGTGTTACTCAGTTATGTCTGACTTTTTGTGACGCCATGGACCGTAGCCCACCAGCCTCCTCTGTCCATGGAGTTCTCCAGGCCAGAATACTGGAGTGGGCAGCTGTTCCCTTCTCCAGGGTATCTTCTCAACCCAGGGACTGAACCCAGGTCTCCCACGTTGCAGACAGATTCTTTACTGTCTGAGCTACCTGGGAAGNACTTCTCTTTGGTCTGGCCTGGATCCTTGCCAAGCCTGGGGCACTGGTCTGTAAGTATAAGAGGTCTCTGCCTTGACCCCTCTCTCTGCTACCCTCCACTCATTCCCTTCACTCCTGCTCCCATTTTCCTACCCTGCAGCCACCCAATCAGGTGACAGAAATCTGAAACCTTCCCCAGGAAGAAGTGGAATGATTCAGCAGAATCAGCAAGCATTTAGAAAATGGAGCAAATGTAGATGGGACCTCAGTCTCTTCCAGGAACCAGTCACTTGATCTTGATTAAGTTACTAGCTTGCTTTAGGTCTATTTTCTTCTCTAGAGAAAGAGTATAGAGTTAAGCTGCTAAAGCTATATCAAGGACTTTGCACTAGGCAATTCCCCTCTTCTCAGTTTGTTTCTGCCTAGAATTTTTACTTTTTCAAGAAATATTTGTTGAATGAGCAAACATCTCTGCTTGACCTTGTCCTACATGACCATTAAGAGGGAGGCTCTATTGCCCTGAACTCTATGCTCTTTTCTATGATATTTACTGAGTGTGTGTGTGTGTGTGTGTGTGTGTGTNTTTGGGAGTCATAGCCATCTTGATATTTCTGAACAGTGAAGTCAATCAATAAGAATAAAACAGCAGAGTGAGTTTCTGTTCATACCCATCGGTGCCTAGATCATTTCATCGTCACTCATTCCCTCTATGTTACTAAGCCCAGGCTGCAAAGGCAGAGACATGACAGCAAACTCATAAAAGACATGGCTAATTTTTCCCTTCCTCTTAACTCCTCCAGACTTTTGCATGGGCTGTGTGTGTGTATGTGTGTGCACGTGTGCATGTGTGTATACTTCTATATGCAGTTTCAGAGTTTACAGATTGCATACTTTCAAAGTGGGTTAATGTCAAGTTCAGCTGTGACTGTTAGCGAGGTGGATGGGGCTGCACAGATGCAGCTTGCAGATGGTGTGGAGTGAGCGGCCTCAAGCACGTAGTTCAAAGTGCAAACAGAAGCTGTGTAATAAAACAGCAAACTGTGGTTGGCGTTGAAACTGCTCCTGGAAAAATGGCACCCAAACTAATGTATTTTTGTCTACATTCTCTTTTGCATGTTTTGAAGCTGTAATAAAAATGAACATCAAAGGTTGTATGTGATCTTTTTTTTTTTGGTGTGTGTTTATAGAAGATGGAAATTGTTCCTTCACTGAGCAATGAAAGATTTTCTGACACCGTGCTTAGCCTCTTTGAAAAAACTCCATTCACAACAGCCTGTGACCAACTAAGAGTGAGCTATGTACTCAGGGTTCTGACTTTATTTTTACTGAAGTATAGTTGTTTTACAATATTGTGTAGTTTCAAGTGTACAGCAAAGTGATTCAGCTATATGTGTGTATATGTGTGTGTGTGTGTGTGTGTGTGTGTGTATACATAGACTCTTTTCCATCATAGGTCTTTCAGACCCTTCATCATAGGTTATTACAAGACAATGAATATAGTTTCCTGTGCTATATAGTACATCCTTATTGTTTGTCTATGTTATATACAGTAGTGTGTATCCGTTAATCCCAGGGTTCTGATTTTTGCTTGCTCTTTTTAATATATCCCTATCTGGCAAGTTGATCACTGGAATATTTTCTAGTTCTTTCTTTAAGACATCCTACTAATTAAAAAAATCTGAATTCTTATACATTTTCAGAAAAACCTACGGGTGTTCAGGACCAATCTGGCTCTCAAAGAGAAGAGGAAATAGAGGCTTGCTTTGAGATCTGAAGCTATATTTGATTTGTGGCTCATATCTTATAATTTTGTTCCCTATCAGAAAGGGTTTATTTTTAGGAGTCCTAGTCTTCACAGAGGACATCCAAAAGACCAGGAGTAAAAATCAGATGGTTGGCAAGGAAGGTGGGCAGAAGTTTTGCAAAATGTCAGTGACATATTTCTTCCAGTAGACATGGCTTCAAGATTTAACAAGTTGAGTCCTTAGCTTTGAATCAGTTTTGCACAGGTGGCAAATTTACACAAAGAAGCATCAGTCTTGAAAGCAGCAGAGCCATTGAACAAGCCCAACTAGCCAACTGTGATTTTTATTTTGGGTCACCTTTTACCTTGGGGCCCCCAAACTGTCTGGGAGAGCCCACTCTTTAAAGAGAAGTCCATCTGAGATTAGACACAGAAGGGCCAAGGGCAGGGAGGCAGTGTCTTCCACAAAATCAACAATTCTCCGTGTTCACTCATCTTGCAGCAAAGCAGGATGAAAGATTTACACTATTTCTTATTTCAGGGAAAAACTGAATAAAGGCCCTTTTTTTTTTTTTTTTNAGGGAGGCAGTGTCTTCCACAAAATCAACAATTCTCCATGTTCACTCATCTTGCAGCAAAGCAGGATGAAAGATTTACACTATTTCTTATTTCAGGGAAAAACTGAATAAAGGCCTTTTTTTTTTTTTTTTTAAGGTATTGACTTTCAGGGAAGTAGATTTGCATCCAGACTCAGGAAGTACACAGGCTAGTAATTACGAAGCAAAAATAATCTGTAACTTGCAGAAATACAAGGTATGAATAAGTGTTCTATCTCCCAGATAGAAGGGTATTATCTGGTTGTTGTCTTTCAATCAGAGATAGAACATCCTTGGGTAAATTTAAGGAGGGTGACTTAAAAGAAAATTTCCCTCCAGAAATTCTGTAGAAAAGAATTCTCTTAAAAAAATTAAAGGTGTAGAGGGTTAGGTCGTAGGGTTTTGAGAATTCAAAAGAGTGAGGAAGAGAAAAAAGGAAATTATATCCAGTTACTAGTAGATACATCAACCCAGGGGCCAGGCTTTTATATAAGCAACCCTCGGGTCTATACAAAGCTGGCTGTTTTTTGTGACACTGTGAGAGTCAGCTGTGCTCCTGGGTTTCGACCCTGAAAACAGGTATGACCCTGACTCCCTTTTGACAGGCCCCCTGTCCCACTCCATCCCATCTCCTGCCTATTTTGCTATCAGTAAATCAAAAATGAAAGAGCATTCGTCAGTTCCATTTTTCTAGGTTCCATGTATATGCATTAACACACGATATTTGTTTTTCTCTCTGACTTCGTCACTCTGTATGACAGGCTTTAAATGCAGATGTAGCGAATGGACTTGTGAACACGGAGGGGAAGGAGAATGTGGGACGATTTGGAAGATCAGCACTACATATATGCACAATCGTGTAAAATAGCTAGCCAGAGGGAAGCTACTCTATACCCCAGGGAGCTCAGCTCTGTGCGCTACGATGACCTGGAGGAGTGGGCCGGGACGGTGGGAGAGAGCCTCAGGAGAGGGGACGTAGGGATACATCTATACATAGAGCTGATCCACTTTGTTGTATAGCAGAAACTAACACAACATTGTAAAGAAATTATATTCCAATAAAAAATACTGAAGTTGGGGAGGGATAAATTAGGAGCTTGGATTAACAGATCATAACCACTATATGAAGCAGATAAACAATGAGTGTCTACTGTATAGCACTGGGAACTACATTCCGTACCTTATAATTACCTAGGATGGAAAAAATCTGAAAAGGATATATATATATTCTCTATATATCTGATATATATATACACATATGTATGTATATAACTGAATCACTTTGTTGTATACCTGGAATCAACACACTGTAAGTCATCTATACTTCTGTAAAAAAAATTCAAGACCTTTACTTGAAGGTGCTTTCATTTTCTTTCATAAAGCAAAAAAAGAAAAAAAAAATGCCATCCTCCCCACCCCCAGGATCCGCTGGCAACTTCCAAGGACTGAAGGAATAACTCAGAGCTTCTCGGAGTGAGTTTTCTTCCTCTTTAAAAAGAAGTTTTCTCGGAGTACAGTTTCTTCACAACGTTGGTGATTTCTACTGAATCAGCTATACGTGTACACATAGCCCCTCTTTCACGGATTTCCTTCCCATTTAGGTCACCACAGAGCACTGACTGGGGTTCCCTAAGCTATTATAGCAGGTTCTCATTAGGTATCTATTTCAGACATAGTATCGGGGCTACACAGGTGGCTCAGTGGTAAAGAATCTGCCTGCCAGTGCAGGAAACTCAGGAGATATGGGTTCATTCCCTGGGTCAGGAAGATCCCCTGGAGAAGGAAATGGCAACCCAGTATTCTTGCCTGGAGAATCCCATGGACAGAAGAGCCTGATGGGCTCTCAGAGTCAGAGATGAGAAAGCAGACACGTATCAGTAGTGTGTGTATTTCAATCCCAGTCTCCCAGTTCACCCCACCTCGGGGTGTATTTTCAAAGCACAGCCCACATGGAGGACATAGGAGAAGGGACGCCACCAGGAATGCCAGGGTACCTGCCAGGGAACAATGTGGCCTGGCAGGTGTTGCCCTGGGCCCCCTGACATCACTCCCACCCACCTTCCCCTCTGCTTTCCTCTGCTCTGTGAGCTGATATGTGCCACGTCTGCTGCCCTGGGCACCATGTCACAGACATGATCCTGTCCTATGAGATACATAAGAGCGAGCTGGAAGAGAGGGGCTTCCTTTCTTGAGTAAAAAGACAGAGCTCCAAGAAGAAGGGTTTGAGGCCCCCATCTCCTTCCTGCCTGGACAGATCTGAGTTGCAGGCATCTCATGGTGGAACCAGAACACAAGAGCATCTTGCTGTCCCAGCTGTGGACCACTTACTCCTGAACCACATGTCACCCATGCTGGAACAAGGCCTGGCTGCTTGAGTCACTGTAGTTGATGTACAGCTGAACATACTTCTCACCGGTAAACCCTAGCAAGAGTTTGAGCCTCTTTATGTCACTGTAAGAAAATGCATCATTTCAGTCGTCTTTGAGGTGCATGGTTTTTCCACCTGAATTCCTTCTTTTCTTTCTCTGGCATCATTCAGTGTTGTTAGGACANAGAAAATGCATCATTTCAGTCGTCTTTGAGGTGCATGGTTTTTCCACCTGAATTCCTTCTTTTCTTTCTCTGGCATCATTCAGTGTTGTTAGGACAGTAAAGGGGAGGAGGAAGGGAGAGATTCAAGGAGCTAAGAGAAGATGAAAGGATGTCCCTTCACTGAAAAGAGAAGGTTGTGTGATCCAGGGGAGTGTGCAGCTTGCTTGTCCAGCAGGTGAAAGCTTACATGAGGCTTCNGTTGGACTATAAAGAAAGCTGAGCACCGAAGAATTGATGCTTTTGAACTGTGGTGTTGGAGAAGACTCTTGAGAGTCCCTTGGACTGCAAGGAGGTCCAACCAGTCCATCCTAAAGGAAATCAGTCCTGAGTATTCATTGGAAGGACTGATGCTGAAACTCCTGATGTGAAGAATTGACTCATTGGAAAAGACCCTGATGCTGAGAAAGAGTGAAGGTGGAGAAGGGGATGACAGACGATGAAATGGTTGGATGGCATCACCGACTTGATGGACATGAGTTGGAGTAAACTCCAGGAGTTGGTGATGGACAAGGAAGCCTGGCATGCTGCAGTCCATGGAGTTGCAAAGAGTTGGACATGACTGAGAGACTAAACTGAGCGGAACTCGTGTCCAGGAACCACCCATAGTTCTCTGAAAGCACTCTCTGATTATGTGCACGGTCTGCCAAGCTCTTGAAGGAGAAGCTCCCTCCCTTTCTACCACCCTGGGGCATCATACTGAATTTTTTTTTGAGGGAGATAACTAGGCCAAGTACGATATATTACTTGAGGCTGTTTTTACTCAGAAAAGAGGCTGAAGGAGGGGATTAGTGGCCTCGAGGAGAAGGGACAGGGTAGCTCAAGGAATAAAATTTTTGGAAAAATAATATTTTGCAAACTTTAAGGTCTAGGTAGAGGAAATGGCAACCCACTCCAGTATTCTTGCCTGGAGAATTCCACGGACAGAGAAGTCTGGCGGGCTACAGTCCGTGGGGTTGCAGAGAGTCAGACAGGGCTGAGAGGCTAACACTTTCTTTTCAGGTACCAGAGCAGCTTCTGGGGAGCTCTCTCAAGAATGGGCGCTGGGAAAAAAAATTTTAAGAGAATTTGGGGAAAATGCTTGCTATATGTGAAATGGTAGGATCACTGTTTTCCACTAGGAAATAAAAAATATATATATTTTAATTGCTTCATGTTTTTACACTGACACTTTGTGATGCGTTTTACAGTACCTCTCTCTGACATGTTCAAAGATTTTGAACAGGAACTCGGTCATTCGGAGGCAAGCTCGTCTAGAACATTATTAGTCCCTTTTGCAAAACTCAGATGAGACACGGAGACATCTAATGACTCATCTAGGTCACTAGGAAGTTACCTGAGAAACAGCAATTTCACTTGAGTTTCCTGCACGGCCTTCACTCCCACCCCCAACCTGACAAGCAACCAAGATGCCTTTCCTGGTGGTGGTGGTGGTGGTGGGGAAGTCGCTAAGCCGTGTCCAACTCTTGTGACCCCATATATAGCCTGCCAGGCTCCTCTATCCACTGGATTCTCCAGGATTTGACAAATACACAGAAATATCCCCAGAAGCATGGAGCCAGGGCGACCTGTGGAGGGCACCAGGCGAGGAGGTGGCTGTTTCACTAAGAAGGGACTTCAGGAGAATAAAGTGCTACCAGGACCCCAAAGAGGAGAAACTTCCATCGGGATTCCTGTCTCACGCCCCAGCTAGCTACGACGTTGAAAAGCTAAGCCCACCAAGTGACGCAAAGTGCCCTCAACCCTTTCTCTGTCCTCTTTCTCATAGAGCAAGAGAGACATGGTGTTGAAGGGACGGCTAATTTACTCCCCAAATTCCACGCCCCACTGGGCTCTAGCCGTGCTGCCTCAACCTAGGCTGGGCCTCCACAGCAGACCCCCTTCCCTCTCATCTTGGTTCTGACTCTCCACACCGTCCCCTCCCCACCCTGGGTCTTTGTCTTCAGGAGGCCTCTCCCGGGGTCCCCTGTGACCTCTCCTTTTGAGAGCAGACGGCCTTGACTAAGCGTCATCTGGAAAGCTGGACCACGTCACCATGGCCAACACTGACTGCCTGGCTTTCATGATGGCAACAAGCAGTGTCCTTGGGTTGCTTAATTTAGTCCTCGCAGCCACTTTAACAACAGGTCCTTTGGGTTGGCCAAAGAGTTCATTTGGGTTTTACCATACGGAAAAACCCAAATGATCTTTTTGGCTAATCTGATACTGTCTTCACTTTAGAGATGAGGAAACCAAAGCTCAAGAAAGAAGCTGTCCCATGCTATTTTGGCAAAAAGCCGGAAAAACTGAAATGAAAGGAAAAGGGCGTCACCGTACTAAGTCTGCCTGGCCCTTCTTCAGCCCTGGCCCCTTCGCTTTTTTCATCCTGGCTGCTCTTACAAGCTCCTGGGCTCTGTGTTTTAGACCAACACCGCCAAGCCTGTCTCTCTTAGATTCTGTGTGTGCAGTGGCCCAGCATCAACTCGCTTTCTCAGGAAAAGGGCAATCTTTTCAAAGTTCACAATTCAGGCCTGTTTCAAGAGAAGAGAGAAACCTCCTGGCGATGAATTTGCTTCCAAAAGCTCTCCCAGGCTGCTTGCTTGCCGGTTAGCCCCTGGCTCAGCTGTTCCTTCTAAAGTTGTTTCTGCTCCTGGCAGCTCACCGGGCCAGCCCTTGGAGTCTGAGCAGGTGCGGGGCCTCCTGTGGCCTGTCTCCCACCCCCAGGCAGGGGGCGTGCCTTGGGAAGGTCTGGAATTACAGAGACGATCCCTGGCAAGGCGGCAGGGCCAAGGAGGTGGCATCTCTTGGGGGACTGCTCTTTGCTCTTTTAAAGCTTAAACATTTCAAAATTGCCTTGTCATTTTCACAGGTCTCTCAGCATGCAAAGGAATTCAGTAGCAAAGGGTCTGATTGTGAGTTTAGATAGATTTTAACACCTTTTTTTTTTTCTTCTTCTCAGTTTCAAAATGTATGGGCAGTTTCAGAACGCAAGAGTTGCGTCTCACATTGGGGGAGCTGGGATCGGATTCCTCCACATCCAGAAGGGCACTTAGGAAAAGTACAGGTTCCTTGTGGGTCCAGGGGAGTCCGACTGGCTAAGACACACTGTCAGGGACTGAAGCGTGTCCTCCCCAAGTTCACACGTTGAAGTGCTAACTCCCTGTGCTTCAGAAGATGACTGTATTTGGAGAGTGGGTTTCTGCAGGGATCATTAAGAGTAAATGAGGTCCTCATGGTGGGATCTAATGCAATACGACTAGTATCCTTGTAAGAAGAGGAAATTATGACATAGATAATTATGAAGGAAGAGTACATGAGGCCACAGGGAGAAGACAGCGTTTATAAGACAAAGAAAGAGGCCTCAGAAGAAACCAACCTCCCAATGCCTTGAAGCCTTCCGAAGGCCAAAGCTACACCAGGATTGTCCGTGAGATTCTGGCCTCTGGAATCACGAGGCAGTCCATTTCTGTTGTGTAAGCTACTCAGTCTATGCTTGTTTGTTATGGCAAATGGACACGGAATTCACACGCTGTCTGATACCCAGTTGAATCAATGGCTTTGTGTGATCTTAAGCCTCCAGCAGAGCCAGAGATGTCTTCACAAATATTTCTCTGCAAAGAAGTGGCAAACTGAGACCCATGGAGAGGCACGCTTCACACTTTCAGCCTCTGCTCCTGCAATTCCCTTTGAGAGATAACCTCGAGAAGACAGCGGTGCGTCAGCCCCGCCGAGATTTTTACCTGTGGTTCTAGGAACTCGGAGGCATATTAGCATTCAGGCTTTGCATAGACCACTAAGCCACTTCTAAGAACACGGCTACCTGAGGCATTTTGCAAAAACACATACATGCGACATTCTTCCTCTGCACTCCTTCCCCACTCTGCAGGCCTGCACGTGGTACCCTGCCAGGGGACCCAAGTTTGGGTCCTGCAGGGACGGCGTGCCTTGAACCACGGGGGATCATGCCAGGGAATTTCAATCATGCCTCATCTTCTTGCCTGAGCACATTCAGTGAGAAGGCGCAGAGGCAGCCTTCTCTGTGGTAGACCACATTTGTTTTGCATNGACATTCTTCCTCTGCACTCCTTCCCCACTCTGCAGGCCTGCACGTGGTACCCTGCCAGGCGACCCAAGTTTGGGTCCTGCAGGGACGGCGTGCCTTGAACCACGGGGGATCATGCCAGGGAATTTCAATCACGCCTCATCTTCTTGCCTGAGCACATTCAGTGAGAAGGCGCAGAGGCAGCCTTCTCTGTGGTAGACCACATTTGTTTTGCATGCCAGGCTCTCAGACTCTCGCTTGCCTGTCACACAGAAGGGAACAATGGTTGGCTTGGTCCCACACCTCTCTCTCGCCTCCATTTCCACATGGGTATCTTGCTCAAAAAATGAGTTATGGGTTTCCTCCTGTGAGAATTGCACGCACTGATAAAGGGCCATCCCAGGAAGAAAACAAGATATTTTCCCTGCTCGCTTGGAGCTGCAGTTGGGGAGGGCACACATGCTATAAATTACAGGCGGCAATAAATGACCACAGAGCAGGGTGCTGCTCGCGGCCAGGCTGGGGGGACAGGGTACTGGCTGCAAAGAGAATGTGGACTTAAATAGAGAGTAGGATGATTCTTCTAGCATCGCGCTTTAAGACAGGGCCTACCTCATACCAAATGTAGTGACGTTTTGCTACCTCTCCAGACTCAAATGAGTGGTGTGGACCGCGAACCCAGATCATATAAACCCTCAGCCTGACGAATCACCTTGATAAACTGAGCCGTGAAAAATGGCCCAGATTTCACTCTGATTCTCTGAAATTCAGTCTCCGTATTATATTCTTGAGTGAGTGATTGTAATCATCCCTGAGTTCCTTTTAATGACCAGAAGGAAAGAAAAGACCTTTTCCCATGAGCCCTTCTGAGTCTTGGTTGGGGTGCCAGCGTCCCCTGCACAGAGTTCCTCTTGAAAGCTATGCTGCCCCCAGCTCCTAAACTTGAGGGGCAGGTCTGGTCAGTGTCCATCCTGGGGACACAGGGACTGTGGGGCTGGGTTAGGGGCTGAGCTCCTTGTATTTGCCGGCGTCTGAGCAGGTCACCAGGTCCCCCCTCACTTAGCTTTGCTGTCTCACCAGTAAGGACAGGAAGGCAGGCCAGCCCTGCACACCGAAATCCCATCTATTACCCAGTGGGATGTTGAAAAATTTCCTGAATCTGCCTTCCTGAGTTGATAGAATAGGAAACAATCATCGTTTGGAGAGAGTATTGAAAGCAGAGTTGAGGCAGGAAGATTTTTTTTTTTCCTTTCTGTTATTCTACAAATATTGCTTCCTTTGCTTGTCAGAGGCCCAGAGGAAATGCAGCGAGAAGGCCCTTCACAGCTTCTCACCCCCAGCGGCCGGCGTTTCTGCCGCAAAAGCTCAGCGCCGTGAGGATGTGTGACTCATACCCAGCGCATGACTCAACTTCACTAAAATGTCCTCAGCTGCCAGTAAAGAAGCACTTGAAAACCCTTTAATTTGAAGCTTTGAGTCGGTTAATGACTTGCTTTCTTCCCCTTCTCCTGAAATCCTGCTCTCCCTACAACACACACACACACACACACACACACACACACACACACATCTTTGTCAAGTGTTTAAATTTCAGGGACCCGGAAACACAGAGGCTCTGTGGCATCCACAATAGCGTTTGTTGTGACAAAGTGGCTGGCAGCCCTCTGCATTCTTCAGCTCACTTGGCTCGATGAATTAATAATGAGTCACAGACACTATTTGGGTGCGCGAGAGCATTTGTAGCTAGAAAATGAATGATTCTCACCCCCCACCCCCACCTCCCAGCCATCCCACTCCATCCCAGCTCTGCCAAAGCATTAAGCCCCTGGCTGTGCAGACGCTGGTCAAAGGGCTCGCCCCGACGCACACAGCAGTGTCTTGGGGACATTTCTGCGTTCTTCTTTGTGTTTGTTTAGGCGTGGCCCTCTTTTTTCCCAGCAAAGATAACCCCAGACGCCCATGCACACCACACACATACTCACACACTCAGAGCTCAACCACAGCTCGGCGCGTTTCAAGAGGCTGGTTGCCAACATGCAGGCAGGTACCCCGAACTAGCTGCTTCTGTTAGGAAGCACGCAATCTCAATGACTTCAGCTGCCACTTCAGACGCTTGACTTAGGCAACTTCTTCGTTGCTCTTGGCGGGAGAGACTTGTGTATGCTTCGCTTTCATTCTCTCTCAGAAGATGCCGGCAGCCTCTTTTGCATTGAGGCTGCAAGGAATAACCCAGCAAGGCCCCATTCTGGGGCTTTCAACCTAGACCAGTCTGTTCGGCTCCTCTACTCTCCGTCTTTCGGAGACAACTGACTTGCTACTTTGTCCCTGCGGTGTCCCCGCCTGGGCGGTGAGCCGACCTCTGCCTCCGCCCCATGCTGGCACCAGCCTTCTTGGCCAGCGATGCTGGTGTCCGCTAAAGCCCAGGGCAGGCTGGCATGTGGGCCACACTGCCTGCCCAGCGCGAGGCAACTCACCCACGGCCATCTCGGGCCGGAGGGCAACCAGAGAAAGCCCAGAGAGCTTCCTGCAAGCTTTATGATCTCTAGGATTTTAATCAGGAACAGCCCAACTGACTTGCCCTGGACAAAGTTCTCACCCACCGACGGAACCCCTCGACAGCTTAACTAAGTATTTATGAAAACATTTCTCAAAAGTGGCCATCTGATGAATAAGTAATCCAATAGCCTTGAAATCTTACACCCAAGGAGGTGTTTGAATTCCTCCCCACAAACAGACGGGAGAGCGGCAGGGGCTCTCTTCACCCAGTTACAACAGGCAGCCACTGTATTATCTACAGAGCCGAGCAAAAGTAGATATTAAAATCTCAGAGTGTACTCACCTCTCATGAAGCACTGTGGATATGAAGGAAATGACTCAAACATGCTGTCTGAAGCCATCGCTTCCTCCTGAAAAGGCACCCTCTTCTGAAGGCGGGGGATTCAATGAGCTCTTTTACCTTAAGAGCGAGAAACCAAGAAAGGTCACTGTTTTAACCTCACCCCCAGCCATGGTTCCCTACACGTCCTTTTTGTTTTTGGTTTTCCCTCGACACCTCTGGGGTTCCCTGAGCCCTAAGGAAAAAAAAAGAAATGTACCTTTGCAAAGACAAATATTCAAATTGGTAAAGATTTAAAAAAAAAAAAAAGCAGCGTCTTGGCTGTGGCTTGATGATGTTCAGAACTCTGCGAAGCCCTGTGGTTTCCAGTCAGAGTGATCCGTCTTGCCTGCTGACCACTATGCTGGGCTCAGACTTCTGACACTGCCAGGCTACCCAACTTGTGGTTCTGTGGTTGTTTATGAGGCCCAAAGAAGTTTTCACACAACCCAAATTACAAATTTAACTGTTCCCCTTTCCACAGCCCATCTTAATTGGTTCTTGCCAATCATGTGACTTTAGTGATGTCAATTTTTTTTTTTTTAACTTTCTGAGCAATGCCCTTCCTTCCCTCCACCTGCCCTCCCCCAAGCGGTGCAAGAAAATAGCCGAGGAGACTTTGCAAGAGAAAGAGAGAGAGAGAGACTGCAGAAAAAAAGTGACTCAGAATCTTATTATATCAATGATCTTTGCTGATTTAGTACAACTTGAGTCCGGTTGTTGTTATTTGTGGTTTTGGGAACCCCTGATTATTTTGATAAAGATTTCACTGCTGCTTATTCGATAGTAATTCAACCCTGGCATCGGGCTGCTGTGCAGACAGGATATGGAGCCCATCACTTCAGATGCTGGGCATCAGATCAGCAGAACTCAGCCCCTGGTAAAAATGATCACAGCATAAGTGAAACTATAAAAGGAAAAAATAATAAAAGGAAATATTTGGATGAGAATCTGACCCCTAAGAGGATCTAGCAACTTACTTGTATTTTAAAGCCTGCAAAGAAGAAAACATTTTAATTTTGTGACTAAAAGACCATTTTAATAAAAGCAAAAGTATGTGGTTTTCTTTCTCCTAAGTGGACATCTTTTCAATAAAGGGATAAAATTATGTTGATCTCTTACACACATACATACACACTGAACTCAGGAAGCTAAAGGAAAACGAAGAAAAGCGAAAGTCTGTACTTGGGGTCGAAGCAGCGGCTGCCTTAACACTGTTCACTTTTTGTTTCCACCCACGAAAGATCCCTGTATGGCCTTTTGCAAGTACAATTCAAATTAGTAGGCTAATTCACACCTGTAGGTAAAACTCAGCCCAGCACTGTGGCAACTGCACTTTGAGAGCATTAAGAAGACTTCACAAAATATAGGGAGGGCAGAGGGGCTGGTCCTCCAGAACAAGAACTGNAGTAGGCTAATTCACACCTGTAGGTAAAACTCAG
The DNA here is from genome assembly GCA_006410735.1 of Raphicerus campestris. Taxonomy (NCBI): domain Eukaryota; kingdom Metazoa; phylum Chordata; class Mammalia; order Artiodactyla; family Bovidae; genus Raphicerus; species Raphicerus campestris. Next base: position 429,615 of record SJYW01008766.1, read on the forward strand.
CCCAGCACTGTGGCAACTGCACTTTGAGAGCATTAAGAAGACTTCACAAAATATAGGGAGGGCAGAGGGGCTGGTCCTCCAGAACAAGAACTGACAAAATGCTAGACAGCTCATTCTGTAGCTTAGGAAGAAGACGCGCCTGCTCGGAAGTGCTGAAAGCAGGCTAACCTTGCCCGTGGGTCAGCCGTCTGGGGCGCACACATTTATTTTTCCTGCCCGTTGGTTTTGTTGTTGTTGCTCTGTCCTACTCTCTGCGACCCCATGACCTGTGGTCCATCAGGTTCCCCTGTCCATGGGATTTCCCAGGCAAGAATACTGGAGTGGGTTGCCATTCCCTCCTCCAGGGGATCTTCCCAACCCAGGGATTGAACCCACATCTCTTGCATTGGCAGGTAGATCCTTTGCCACTAAGCCACCTGGGAAGCTCCAGCCCACTGGTTTTACCAGCTCACTAATCAAATGTTGTTCATTTTGAAGTTCCAAAGTAAAATCTCCTTTCCCCATTAATAACTTTATTTCTTTTGCTCNAGCTGGTCAGTGATAGCCAGCAAAGACACTTTGTAATAAAGTCTGTACTATTAGAATAACTCCCTGGATTTTCCCGTCCCATTCTCTCAATTTCACCCCACACACCAGGGATAACACAGCCAGAGATCAGGGCACAGGGCTTTAAAAAGGAATAGACATGATTCTTTCTTACTCCTGTTTTGACTAAAGCAGGAATTGAAACTCCAGAGAGAGACTGCTTTCTCCCAGACGGGTGTGAAGTTAGTTTGCCAAAGCTTGACACCCTATTAGTACTTAGAAGGATAACAGCGTGTGCATTTCTTCAAATTTATGAAGATCTCAATGTCATGCAAGTTGCCTTGAGCTCTCCATGGAAATCCTCTGTTAAGATAATTACCAGTGTGTTTCTGGGCTCCCTGATAAAGTTGAGGCTGGTTAAACTCCATACCAGGGTCTTTTCTCTCTGCTACACTGAGTACTCCCCGGATGGACCTGCTGTAACATGCAGCTGCCACATTAGAGTCAGTTGAGACTTCATAATGACTTAGAAATTCAAGTGGTGATGCAACTAGTCCTTTGGGTATTCCATTCCAGAAACTTCCCAGAAAATTTTAGCCTGAAGTGTCCAGATGCTCAATGGGAGAGTCTGGATGTACCCGTTAAATGTCCAATTTCTTGGCTTTTCTCTGCAGGCCTAGTTGCAGTCGAGTATGGATCTTTCCCAGTGGGATCTTCCTATGGCAGGTCATGTTTAAAGATGAAAGTAAAGCTGGAATTTGCAGAGGTCTCATGGTTTGTTGTGGGCTTCCCAGGTGGCTCAGTGGTAAAGAATCTGTCAAGATCCCCTAGAGAAGGAAATGGCAAAGCTACTCCAGTATTCTTGCCTGGAGAATTACGCTAAAAGAGCCCAGCGGGCTGCAGTCCATGGGGTCTCATAGAGTCAGACACGGCTGAGCACCCACGCACACGCACACGGTTTGTCGTAGTCATCTGTGACCCTTGGGGCTGGAGCTGCCACGGAGCAGCAGCGGGCAGTCTGAAGGCCTGCGTGCTAGCCTGGAGTTGCTTTGCTCCAGGTTATCTGCCGTCAGTTCAGTTCAGTTCAGTTCAGTTCATTCGCTCCGTCGTGTCCGACTCTTTGCGACTCCATGAATCACAGCACGCCAGGCCTCCCTTTCCATCACCAACTCCCAGAGTTCACCCAAACAAACCCATGTCCATTGAGTCAGTGATGCCATCTAGCCATCTCATCCTCTGTCATCCCCTTTTCATCCTGCCCCCAATCCTTTCCAGCATCAGAGTCTGTTCCAATGAGTCAGCTCTTCGCATGAGGTGGCCAAAGTACTGGAGTTTCAGCTTCAACATCATTCCTTCCAAAGAAATCCCAGGGCTGATCTCCTTCAGAATAGACTGGTTGGATCTCCTTGAAGTCCAAGGGACTCTCAAGAGTCTTCTCCAACACCACAGTTCAAAAGCATCAGTTCCTCAGTGCTCAGCTTTCTTCACAGTCCAACTCTCACATCCATACATGACCACTGGAAAAACCATAGCCTTGACTAGATGGACCTTAGTCAGCAAAGTACTGTCTCTGCTTTTGAATATACCGTCTAGGTTGGCCATAACTTTTCTTCCAAGGAGTAAGCGTCTTTTAATTTCATGGCTTCAGTCACCATCTGCAGTGATTTTGGAGCTCCCAAAAATAAAGCCTGACACTGTTTCCACTGTTTCTCCATCTATTTCCCATGAAGTGATGGGGCCGGATGCCATGATCTTCGTTTTCTGAATGTTGGGCTTTAAGCCAACTTTTTCACTCTCCTCTTTCACTTTCATCAAGAGGCTTTTTAGTTCCTCTTCACTTTCTGCCATAATGGTGGTGTCATCTGCATATCTGAGGTTATTGCTATTTCTCCTGGCAGTCTTGATTCCAGCTTGCGCTTCTTCCAGTCCAGCGTTTCTCATGAAGTACTCTGCATATAAGTTAAATAAGCAGGGTGACAATATATAGCCTTGACGTACTCCTTTTCCTATTTGGAACCGGTCTGCTGTTCTATGTCCAGTTCTAACTGTTGCTTCCTGACCTGCATATAGGTTTCTCAAGAGGTAGGTCAGGTGGTCTGGTACTCCCATCTCTTTCAGAATTTTCCACAGTTTATTGTGATCCACACAGTCAAAGGCTTTGGCATAGTCAATAAAGCAGAAATAGATGTTTTTTCTGGAACTCTCTTGCTTTTTCCATGATCCATTGGATGTTGGCAATTTGATCTCTGGTTCCTCTGCCTTTTCTAAAACCAGCTTGAACATCTGCAAGTTCACAGTTCACATATCGCTGAATCCTGGCTTGGAGAATTTTGAGCATTACTTTACTAGCGTGTGAGATGAGTGCATTTGTGCAGTAGTTTGAGCATTCTTTGGCATTGCCTGTCTTTGGGATTGGAATAAAAACTGGCCTTTTCCAGTCCTGTGGTCACTGCTGAGTTTTCCAAATGTGCTGGCATGTTGAGTGCCATAACAGCAGATAACTCCCTGAGGCCACAGTGGGAGTGTTTCTGGGTATCTTCCAAGTCATGACAATAATAAAGACTAAGCCAGCTGCTGGTGAACTTGGCCTTACCACTCCCTTAGGAGTCTGAGACCAAAGGACAAGTGTGCCATCCATGAAGCGCCTAGGGGGACACCTTTGACCGTCTCTCAGCTAGCACTGTTCAGGATTCTTTAAGTCTGTGCACTAACCCACCCCTCTGTCCTGCTTCCTCCAAGTGGCTCAGGCTCTGGGCTGCCGGCTCAAGACTTGTACCCAAGTGGCTGCAGCAGATGTGGCTTTGCTGAGTAATTGGATGGCAGTTTTCATCCTCGCTCAGATTGGCTGCAGCTTCTACTGGGGGACAGATACACTCAGGTGTTATTTTTAGTGGCTCTCTATAGCAAAGGTGGAAAGATGTGTATTTGCATAATTCTATAATTAAGGTATATACTTCTGTGTGCAGTTCAATGCAATTCAAACTGAGACTTTTTCATTTCATGATTACTGTACATTATCTCTGAACCTGCTTAGCATTAAGATTCTCTGGCCAGAAAATGGAGGCAAAAAAGATCCCCCAAAACTGTATAGAGTTTCTATAGAGTTTATATATAGTATTTATATGGTCTGTGCGTAGTCTGTATCTAGTTTCTACATAGTCTGTATATAGTCTATATATATAGTCTATGTATAGTCTATATAAATAGTCTGTGTATAGTCTGTATATAGCCTCTATGTAGTCAGTATATAGTCTATATCTGGTCTTTATATAGTCTGTGTATAGTCTGTATATAGTCTATATATAGTCTTTCTATAGTCTTTATGTAGTCTTTGTATAGTCTGTATATAGTCTCCATATAGCCTGTATACAGTATATATGTAGTCTGTATATAGTCTAAAATCTCAGGAGGACAAATAAGCTCTCCCTAGCACACTCTCTTTTCTAAGTCTTTGTATTCCAACATAGGTGCTATCCAGAAACTTCCATGCCATGCTGACAATGAACTCAGTGGTGATTTTTTAAAAATTAAATTAGATATTTTTTTAACACCAAAAGAATTTTGTGTTGTGGTATAGCTGATTAACAATGTTTAATAGTTTCATTTGAATAGTGAAGGGACTAAGCCATATATACATGTGCCCATTCTCTCCTAGGGCTTCCCCGGTGGCTCAGAGGTTAAAGCGTCTGCCTCCAATGCTGGAAACCCGGGTTTGATCCCTGGGTCAGGAAGATCCCCTGGAGAAGGAAATGGCAACCCACTCCAGTATTCTTGCCTGGAAAATCCCATGGACAGAGGAGCTTCTTAGGCTACAGTCCATGAGGTCACAAAGAGTCAGACACGACTGAGTGACTTCACTTTCACTTTTCATTCTCTCCTAAACCCTGCTCCCAACCAGGCTGGCACATAACACTGAGAGTTCCTTGTGCTATACAGTAGGTTTTGTTTGTTATCCATTCAAAATACAGCAGGTGTACATGACCTTCCCAAAGTCCCTAACTATCCCTCCCCCACCTCAGCAACTTTGAGTTCATTTTCTAAGTCTGAGAGTCTCTTTTTGTTTTGTAAGTACGTTCATTTTTATCTTTATTTTTTTTAGATTCCACATACAAGGGATGAATGATGATTTTTAAACTGGGACATGGATGACAGAGCTTCATGGAAGGATTATAACCTGCTCTTTGGCAAATCCAAAAATTTAAAACAACTGGAGAGTTCTGCAGACCCGAACATTAATGATTTTGTCTCCTGGACCCTCGTGGTGGGGTCCAGAGTAGAGACATCTGTCTTGTGCACAAGGCCCTCAGGATAAGTGTACAATTCAAATTTAAGAGGATAGTTTTTTTGAAAATTACTTATTTTATTTATTTGGCTGCACTGGATCCTCACTGTGGCGCGTGGGATCTAGTTCCCCGACCAGGGACTGAACCCAGGTCCCCCTCATCCAGAGCATAGCATCCCAGCTACTGGACCACCAGGGAAGTCCCAAGACTTAGTTTTATAGACAGGCAAGAGTTTCAGTGTTTATTTCTTAACCTTCCTGAGATGAAGACACATTGCTCAATGGGGAAATAGGAATTTTTTTAAAAAGGCATTGAAACCAACCCATCAAATGAAAGCTATCTAATGGTATAAAGAGCTATTTAATGACACTTGTTTCAAATATAAGAGGTTACGCTACTGAGCTACTCAGAGTGGCCCATGGACCAGGAGCACTAACATTACATAGGAATTTGTTAGGATTCAGAATCTCGGGTTTCCCTCACTCCCCAGCCTACAGAGCCAGAGTCCAGAGTTTCATAAGATCCCATGGGGAATTCCTCCACCCAGTCAAGTTGGAGAAGTATGGCTCAGAGCGAAGCCTTGCCTCTGTAGGAATTCAGTAAAGAAAGAATGTTTTAATTTCTCACATATTTTGAGATCAGTTTTTTCCTTTGCACTTTCTGAAAGGTCTGACTTTTCTTCCTCGCTTCTTGTTGAGTTGCTCAGTCGTGTCTGACTCTTTGTGACCCTAAGGACTGCAGCATACCAGGCTTCTCTATTCTTTGCCATCTCCCAGAGCTTGCTCAAACTCATGTCCATTGAGTCGATGATGCCATCCAGCCATCTCATCCTCTGTCATCCCCTTCTCCTCCTGCCCTCAGTCTTTCTCAGCATCAGGGTCTTTTTCAGTGAGCTGGCTCTTCACATCAGGTGGCCAAAGTATTGGAACTTCAGCTTCAGCCTCAGTCCTTCCAATGAATATTAGGGGTTGATTTCCTTGAAGATGAACTAGTTGGATCTCCTTGCTGTCCAAAGGACTCTCAAGAGTCTTCTCCAGCACCACAATTTGAAAGCATGAACCTTGGCGTAACTTGATAAGCCCCGGACGTTTCTAGACAGCAGAAACCCCCAAGAGGCATGGCTTGTGTCCAACAAGATGGAGCTTTCTTAAACAGCTACTCGAACTTCTCAAGCGCCGGATTTGGGTCACGTTTCTGAGGCTTGACCTACAGTGTAGGAGACTCCTGTGTGCTTCCTCTGCCGGACTGGTAGTCACATGCATGTAAACAGAAGGCGTGTATATATATATATTTTCCTCCAGGGACATCAGAGTGTCAGTTTCCACCTTGTTCACACTTTGGAAGCACATTCCTGCTCCGAGGGAAGCCTTGCCTGTGACCCCACAGCGGCACAGCACAAGTTCACGCAGCGCAGCACTGCAGGTGGCTTCGGGGTCCCAGGAGGGGCTGCCCCCTCCCCACTGGTTACCTGCCTCTGCCATCCAGTCACAGCCTTGCCAATGTCACACCCAATGCTTTGTTCCAGAAAAAGGGATCCAGCCTTATACTGTACCTGCTCATAACAGCCAGACCTTCCAGAATCCAGAGGCCCCTTTTACACAGGCACCCAGGAGTTTGGCGACTTCAATCAGATCCATCTGGAGCCTTTCAGGCCTGCCTTGGGCCAAGAATCTTGTTTGGAATAGCTTCTCCTTACAGCATTTTGGCTCCTCTGCTTCGGGTGCCATTTGAAACCAGGAGGGGTAAAGTTGGGAAACTTCAACAAACCCTCTTTGAATGTTAGAAATGTTCAGTATTCGAGGTTTGGTCAAAAGATGGAAAACATTTTGGGTTGGTCCTGAACTTTCCAGCTCCTCCAACCTTGAGGTTAATTTTAGCATGAGATCCAGGCAGAGAAAGCTAAGAGGAATGAGCAAACTAAAATTATTCTGAGTGAGAGATGCCAGAATTCACATTGGTGAGATGGTGGAGGATTCAGTGTTTCAGTTTGGGTGGCAAAGAATGATGCACGTGCCCAGCCTGAGCAGAGCACCTGGCGCCAGGAACTTTGGACTTTTATTGTAATTGCTACTCCTTTTCCTGGTGATAGGCAAATCAACAAACTTCCACATGACTCGTTAGAAGCATGAAGCATAATACTACCTTTTTCACTAGGGTGCTGTGAGGAGCACTAATTTTTGGACTATGCAAAGTGGTTTTGAATGGAATAAGCGAGATCTGTGGTTGATGTTTCAATATGGAAAAATGCAATATGTGAATTTTAATACTTGCACTTGCCAGTGTCATAAAGACATGGCATTGGGCCCCTAAATTAGAGGTCTGGGTAAGAATGAGTCGCAAATCTCCTCTGCAGAAATAAACCCTTGGTGTTCATCACTTAATTACTGAATTCAATGTTCTTTTGGAAGAGTATCATTCAGACTTGCAGATGCAGGCTGCAAATTCTTACAGAACCTCAAAATGTCAAAATGAAAAAATATCAACTTTACTGAGAAAACAGAATATCACACTTACAGTTTGTGGTGTGTGCTTTAATTTCCTCCTCCTCAAATTCCCTTCCCCTCCTGCTGCCAGTTCAGACACTGGCTGGATTTCTGGGAGGAGGGCAGGAAGCAAAATCTTGTTCATGTTCTGGTTCTCATTTCATCTTCTTCTAAAGTTTTGAGTTTATTCAAAAGCAGAAAGAAGAAACCAAGGTATCACTTTATGCTACTCCAGCTACATCCAACTAACAGACCATGACTCCCTCAGCCTCTGGGGCTGTCTGTGAAAAGGGGGTCATGTTACATCATTACTGGAACCTGGGGTCTTTAGAGATACATATACACACAGAGATTTTATTGAAGATACTGTTTCTTACATAGGATTTATATCTGGGATAATGTTCCTTGCAGGATAAGGACATTTCCAGGACTGGCGAGTGTTGGCGGAACTAAAGGATTACAGAGAGGTAAAACAGAGGCACGTTCATCTGGGTTTCCATCATGAGGGCTGTCAGCGATCTTCCCTTGCAGGACACGTCAGAGCCTTCATGAATCTCAATTATCAGGGAGGTATTTCCCTTAGTTGGTTTCCCTGTGCTTTTCCAGATTTTACTAATGTTTGTTTACAATTTTCAAATTAACATTGAAAATGAAGACTCAAGACATTAGCTTTTGCCCATGTGGTCAGTATGGTATGAACTATAACTCCAGAACTTACTGAAGTAGTTGTCCAACGAATGTTAGGGGTTTCAGAAAGTCAATCTAATGAATGTTGGAAGGCCTGGAAGTGAAGTGAAAGTTGCCCAGTCGTGTCCAACTCTTTGCGACCCCATGGACTATGGAGTTCTCCAAGCCAGAATACTGGAGTGGGTAGCTGTTCCCTTCTCCAGGGGATCTTCCCAACCCAGGGATTGAACCCAGGTCTCCCACATTGCAGGTGGATTCTTTACCAGCTGAGCCACAAGGGAAAGGCCTGGAATTGTACCTAAATCATCTGGGGCTCTTAACAAATCCTGAGTTCCTTAAGAATATTGGTTCTTATGTCTACATTGGTGTCATTGTCAATGAAAAGCCTTACAGGGAATAAGCACTTGGCCAGATTTTGCAGATGTTTTCCTGCTCTGCCTTTGTCTTTGTTAAACAAGAACCCATCATTGCCCTTCTGATTGGTCTTTTCTTAATCACATTTTTGTGATGTCATGGCTTCCCTTCTCTTGATCCCTATCTTGGCTATGGCCATAGTCATGCATGTATTTAGCTTTATCCTCTGGAGAAGGGAATGGCAACCCACTTCATGCCTGGAGAATCCTATGGACAAAGGGGCCTAGTGGGCTGCAGTCCATGGGGTCGCAGAGCTGGGCATAACCTAGCAACTAACGCTACTACTACTCATTCGAAAACTCAGGTCTCCCTGTGTCTGCGGGTTTTCCCATCTACATGAATTTACATCTGGGCCCTCTTTCTCCCCTGCTCAAACTCACGATTTTTATGCTTCTCTTCATCCAGCGAGCATCACACCTCTCAAGGTTGCTACGTAACATAGCAGGGTTGCTTTCTTTTAACTCATATGACAAAATGAATTGACTTGTCTTCATCTTTGGCAGAATTATCCAATCCCCCCTTATTACCAAATATCAGGAACACCTTACTTTCCCTGCAACTTTAGTTATAATATTCCACTGAGTATTTCCTAACCTTGGGTGAGGCAGACTTGGTACTGTTAGAAGAAGATAGTCTTATGAACCATAAACCTTAAGAAAGGAAATGAATAGAAGATATCAAAGTGATAAGTATGGCCAAGGCAGGGACTGGGGAGAGGTGAGTGAGGCTCCCAGGATGCAATGTTTAAGGAAGCACTGACTGTACTGTGGTGGCATTGACTCTGAACTGATGGTCCATGACCCCATGAGTGAGCGCTTCCTTAAATACTGACTCCTAGGCACCTCATTTGTCTTACCCCATCCAGGACCCTAGGTCTGGCTCAGAAAACTGAGCAGGGACTGTGGGCTGGGGAGAAGGTAGTGTTTGAGTCAGGAAGAAACTACGTGACCGAAAAACCTGTAGCCATGGAATAGCAGAGTCCTGAACTGGACATTGGCAGATATGGGTTTCATTTTGTTTCACTAGATACATCCACTTTTGATAGGTAAAAGGACAAATGAAGCAGAGTTATGAGGCTGAAGGCAGATCAGAAGTAAACTTAGCCTGCTTGGGAAATGGTGAGAAGCCCAGAAGTCAATGAGAGAGGAAAATGACGGGGACCAGAGAAGGACTCATATAGAAAGAAAATTCCTGGGACACATAAAGGAAAAGCTCAAAGCCAGGATGAGGAAATCTGCTTTTATTCTGTAATAATGGGATGCTGTAAAAAACTTTGGGCCATGAAAGTGATGGAGTGCAGTTGGCATTTTTGGCAAACTGATCTGGGGGTGGTACCTCTGGTTATTTAGTTCATCTGTTGACTCTTGAGAGTAGGGTCTTGACTATTTTTGATCACTATTATATCTCCAGTGTCTATTGCTATGCTTGATATGTGGAAACTTTTTGAGTGAATGAATGGATGGATGGATGAACAGACGGATAGACAGATGGATAGATGAGACTATGTTAAGACAAGATGCTGGGGAGTGCCACATAACGTGGTCCCTCCCACTCTGACCCTGAGCTCAACCATATAACTTGCTTNTGCTGAATGCTGAATTTTGTTGTATAGTTACTGCATATTAGCTTGATCCTCTCGAGTCTTTTAAGACAAATCTAGAGAATCCTTTATTCTAGAGCAAATTTGGCACCCCTTCCAAGTTATGCTTCTTCTGGGAGTCTCTACTGAATGTTCATATAGTCAGTGATGCCTCTCCTCTCTAGCTGGAGAGAAGTCAAATGATTTCTGGCCCTGAGTGAGCACTAAGAGTTACTCATTTTACAGCTTCTGCTGCTGCTAAGTCGCTTCAGTCGTGTCCAACTCTGTGTGACCCAATAGACGGCAGCCCTCCAGGCTCCTCTGTCCACAGGATTCTCTAGGCAAGAATACTGGGATGGGTTGCCACTTTCTTCTCCTTTACAGCTTCTGGTAATTGCTATCTCCTGGGAAGTTGTTATAGCCTGGCTTTGTGGCTTAGAATTTAACCAAAGCCTCAGGCTGTGAGCTAAAGCAATGTAAGGTTAATTTCATTTACTTCTCTTTCGTTAGATCAAAGTCCTGTCTCGCCTATTGTCCAGTGTTAAAAACAGTATTTTCATGTGTTTCTATCTGGTGTTCTAGCTGTTGACAGCAGGATAGCAATTCTCACAGCAGTTAATGCTTTGTGGATACATGATTTGAATTTTTACATAAAACATAAAAAGCAGAGTCATACATCTCTATTTATTCTTTCCAAAAGGACAGTCTGAGTTTTCTAAGGAAAATGAAGCCAAAATAGTAATATAAAGTTAATACATAGTATGTACTATCTAAAGTTTTCAATATCTAAAATAACTTGAAATTTTTGTCATTTTCTTTCTCATTTTTAAAAGAATCCTTAGCCATCCATTGCTTCTTTAAAGTCAGAGACAGTAATGTTAGGGGAAGTGCGCTGATTGAAAACGCCCACCCTGGCCAGGCACCAGAGTAACCATTTGTTTTACGACAGGAGGTTCTGGTAAGGAATAGGGAACTAATAAGCCTCCACCAACCAGGAGAGTTCAAAGAAGGTCAAAAGGAGACACAACCTGTCCGACCACCTCCCAGAATCCTTCTCTCTGGCATCCATCTTGGCTACACGACCAGGAAGGACTCTGAGTCAGAATGATTGACTAAGGACAACCCAGAAACTAATCCCATCACCATAAAACCCGAGACTGCAGACCATGTGGCAGAGCTGTTCTCCGGGGTTCCCTTACCCTCCTGCTCTCCACCCGGGTGCCCTTTCCATGTGTCTCCTTGGACAATTCATTTCCAAGTGTTAGACAAGAGCCCAGTTTCAGGCCCTGGAAGGGGATCCCCTTCCTGCAACAGTAACATAAATATCCTTATTTGTTTTATAAACAAATGATGATCATTTTATAAAAAATGATGATGGGGGTCATAAAATTAGGTGATTAACTTGTCTACCTGGTGTTCTCCCTCACCACCATCCAGTCTTCTTTCTACATGTGAAAATATTCAACCACAGATTTCAAGTAGTAGTCAGAGTTAAATTAAAGTAAAAGACAGGAATCTGTGAATCTTAAACACATGAACTATAGGAGATTTCACTAATATATCAGTTTCATGGGTAAGTGCTTAGGGATTACTGTTTCAAAATAACTGAGACAAACAGACAAAATTAAGGTTTTTATCACTCAGTTTAAGATTATGAAGTTTTTATTTATTTTTTAAAGATTATGAAGTTTTTAAAAGGAGTTAAATATGAAAGCTTTGAAAAACTTGGCATAGATAGCACATTTCAGAACTAACAACTCTTTAATATAATACCGCTTTTGAAATAAATCCCCAGGTCTCCTTCTTTCCCACACACTCAATTGTAATGCAAATATTAGATTTCTTGTTTTGCAACCAGAGAATAATAATTACCAAAGTTCCTCAAGTTTAATAATATACAAAATGGCTGTTGGTTGTAGTGAAGTCACAGTGGGAATTTACAAGCTAATGACAGCTGTCAGCTACTATTCTCTAGAGTTAAATATTCTTTTCAAATGTAAATTACAACAAGTAGCTTTCTGGTTGGTTAAAAAAAGTCTTTTGCTCTGATTTCCATTTCAATAAATAAGAAATAATCTAAAGTATGTTCTGGAGCAGTGTACCTCAAAGAAATCTAGGAATTATGGGGCATCCAATATAAATACGGAGAGACAAAATATGACAACTGAAGTAGGAATAAAAATTAAAAGGCAAGGAATTTTCCAGAGTTAAAAAGAGAACTGCAAGGACAACAGACATCAGATTAAAGAAGTAATATATTAAATACAAGTTTTAAAATGCTTGGGAGAACTGTAGAAAAAGTCCAATGGTAACAAATGCTTGTTATTTAACCAATTGTTGAAATTCGTAGGAGGAACATTAATCAGTGTTAAAAATAATTAGCAAAATCTCCTCTAAAATATATACTTTTATAAACACTGTGACTGAACACAAGTTTGTGTGCCTGATACACAGAGAGGTCAAACAAACTGACATGTCAAAGTCTGGTACAGAGAAAGGTTTATTGCAGGGCCAATCAAGGAAAATGGGTAGCTCAAAAATCCCACTCTCCCCAACAGTTTAGGGGGAGAAGTTGTTGGGTTTTTTTGTAATACTATTAATGATTTTTTAATTGAAGGATAATTGCTTTATAGAATTTTGTTGTTTTCTGTCAAACATCAACATGAATCAGCCATAGGTATACATATGTCCCCTCCCTCTTGAACCTCTCTCCCCTCTCTCTCCCTTTCCACCCCTCTAGGTTGATACAGAGCCCCTGTTTGAGTTCCCTGAGACATACAGCAAATTCTCATTGGCTATCTATTTTACATATGGTAATATAAGTTTCCATGTTACTCTCTCCATACATCTCACCCTCTCCCCATGTCCATAAATCTGTTCTCTATGTTTCTCCACTGCTGCCCTGCAATTAAATTCTTTGGTACCATCTTTCTAGATTCCATATATATGTGTTTGTTAGTATATCTTTCTCTTTCTGACTTCACTTCACTCTGTATTATAGGCTCTAGGTTCATCCACCTCATTAGAATTGACTCAAATGCATTCCTTTTTATGGCTGAGTAATATTCCATTGTGTATATGTACCACAACTTCTTTATCCATTTATCTGTCAATGGACAGCTAGGTTGCTTCCATGTTGTAGCTACTGTAAATAGTGCTGCAATGAACACTGGGGTACAGGTGTCTTCAATTTTGACTTACTCAGGGTATATGCATAGGAGTGGGATTACTGGGTCATATGGTGGTTTTATTCCTAGTTTTTTAAGGAATCTGGGGGAGGGCCTCAGTTCCTGCAGAAGAGCTCAAAAATATTATATGGATATACATTTAATTCATATGATATGTATATACTGCCCCAGAGCTGCCCTATTGTTTTTTGATTGCGCCTCCCGTGTTTCTGCATTCCCTCTGCTTCCTGATTAGCAACTGTTTGAATCAGCCCTTTGGAACATAGAAGGCTGAATGAAGCTTATTTTCTATAAACCAGAAATGGGGACCCAGAAAGGATTTGTACACAGGAGACCCACAGGGTCTTGCCTGGTTTCAACAAAACTGTATACCTCTTAAAGATTTGAAAAGGAATAATAAGGAAGCACATTTAGGGTGTTCTCTGCAGAAATACTTAGAACTGAACTTTATATGATAGATGATTCCAGTGGCTTATGACTTTGCCACCATCTGTTTCTTTTCTTTCTCTTTTTCTCTACTATTCTGCATTAAGAATATGAAATACAATAACATAATTTTAGTGTTGGAAGGGTTAAAGAAATCATACAGACTATAAGGGTCATTCTTCCATGCTACTGTTGCTTAGTCATGAAGTCGTGTCCAACTTTTTTGCAGCCCCATTTCTTTTACCATGGGAAATGGTGCCATTTCCTTCACCAGGGGATCTTCCTGACCCAAGGATCAAAGCCATGTCTCCTGCATTGGCAGGTGGATTCTTTACCACTGAGCTAGCTGGAAAGCCTGCCCTTCTTCTATAGCTAAGAACAATAAAGTACAAGGTTAAATGATATTCCTAAGGTCCATCCATGTTGTCCCAAATGGCAAGATGTTATTCTTTTTTATGGAATATGCTACTGTACATATATACCACCTCTTTATCTATTCATCTATCTGTGGACACGTAGGTTACTCTGATATCTTGGCTATTGTAAATAATGCTACAATTAACATAAGGGTGCATGTATCTTCTCAAATTAGTGTTTTTATTTTCTTCAAAAAAAAAAAAAATTCCTGGAAGTAGGACTGCTTAATCATATTATAGTAGTTCTATTTTTAATTTTTTTGAGGAACCTCCATACTGGTTTCCATAGTTGCTATACCAATTTACATTCCCATCTTTTCTTCACATTCTCCGCAACACTGTTATTTCCTTTTTGGTAATAGCCATTCTGACAGGTATAAGTGGTATCTCATTGTAGTGTGATTTGCATTTTCCTGATGATCAGTGATATTGAGCATCTTTTCATGTGTCCGTTGGCTATCTGTATGTCTTCTTTGGGGAAACATCTATTTAGGTCTTTTGCCCAATTTTTAATCAGGTTGTTTGTTTATTTGATGTTGAATTGTACGAGTTCTTTATATAATTTGGATATTAACCTCTTATCAGATAAAGCATTTGCAAATATCTTCTCCTACTCAATAGGGTGCCTTTTCATTTTGTTGATAGATTCCTTTGTTGTGCAAAAGCTTTTAGTTTGAAGTGGTCCCATTGTTTATTTTGCTTTTGCTTACCTTCTCTGAGGATACACATCCAAAAAATATTGGTAAGACCTATATCAAAAGTGTACTGCCAATGTTTTCTTTTGGTTATTTGGGGTCTTTTATATTTCCATATGAAGTTTAGAATTATTTGTTCTAGTTCTGTAAAAAAAAATTGCCACTGGTATTTTGATAGAGATTGCACTGAATTTGTAGATTACCTTGGGGAGTATGATCATTTTAACAAGATTAATTCTTCCAATCCATGAGCATGGTATATCTTTCCATTTGTTCATGTCATCATGAATTTATCAAAGTCTTATAGTTTTCTAAGTATTTACCTCCTTGGTTAGATTTATTTTTAGGTACTTTATTATTTTTGATGCAATTATAAATGAGATTATTTTCTTAATTTCTCTTGATAGCTCATCATTAGTTTATAGAAACACAATAGTGTTTGCTTTTTTTTTTTT
>SJYW01008766.1:458146-471806 GCA_006410735.1 Raphicerus campestris
TGGTGCAGCCACTATGGAAAAGAGTACAGAGGCTCCTTAAAAAACTGAAAATAGTGTTGCCATATGATCCTGCAATCCTATTTCTGGGCATAGATCCTGAAAAGACAAAAAACTCTAATTTGAAAAGATGCCCACATCCCAGTGTTCAAAGCAGCATTTCACAACAGCCAAGGCATGAAAGCAACCTAGGCATACTTCATGGATGAACAGATAAACAACATGTGGTGTGTATATATACACAGTGGCAACAGCATGGATGGAAATAGAGATGATCATACTAGGTGAACTAAGTCAGACACAAAAAGACATATTATGTGATATCACTTTTATGTGGAATCTAAAAGTAGAAATGAACTTATTTACAAAACAGAACGACTCACAGACATATAAAACAAACTTATGTTTACCAAGGGGAAGAGGGTGAGAGGTATAGAGTGAGAGTATGAGATATAGAGATGCACTCTACTACCTATAAACAGATAAACAGCAGGGATTACTGTATAACATAGTGAGAGTCACTCACTTGTGTCCGACTCTTTGCAACCCCATGGACTGTATAGTCCTTGGAATTCTCCGGGCCAGAATACATTAGAGACATCAAATAGAATACTAGTTAAGGGGAGCTGAGAGGAACGGGGGTTGGGGAGTCATTGTTTAATGGGTACAGAGTTTCACTTTGGGAAAATGAAAAATCCAGAGACGGTGGGGATGGTTGCCTTTCCTTTCTCCAGAGCATCTACCCAACCCAGGGATCGAACCTAGATCTCCCGCATTGCAGGTGGATTCTTTACCAGCTGAGCCACAAGGGAAGCCCAAGAATACTGGCGTGAGTAGCCTATCCCTTTTCCAGGGGATCTTCCTGACCCAGGAATGCAGGTGGATTCTTTACCAGCTGAGCTATCAGGGAGCCCGTATAGCATAGGGAACTATATTCAATATCTTGTAATAAACTATAATGGGAAAGAATGGAAAAATAATATGTAGGTGTATGCAGGTATATAATCGAGTCACGTTGCTGTATACCTGAAAATAACACAGTATAGTAAATCAACTATACTTCAATGAAAAGATCAAAATCATATATTTTGTCACAATAAAGAAAAATCAAGTGGTTCTTATGATTGGACCCAACTAATTCCTTGTGTTCAAAACAACGTCACATTCATGGCGGGACTTTTGCATGTGTGTGGTGGTTAGTCCCTGGCTAGTCATGTGGCCTCAGCTTATTGCAAGGAAGCCTGGGAGGTGTGATCACTTTTCCCAAGGAGGAAGGTTGTTGTTGTTTAGGCACTAAGATGTGTCTGACTCTTTGCGACCCTATGGACTATAGCCTGCCAGGCTCCTCTGTCCATGGGATTTTCCAGGCAAGAACACTGAAGTGGGTGGCCATTTCCTTCTCAAGGGGATCTTCCCAGCCCAGGGACTGAACCCTCGTCTGTTGTACCTCCTGCGTTGGCAGGCAGTTTCTTTACCACTCAGCCACCAGGAAAGCTCAGGACTCTTGTATATTTGTTCACAAAACTCTAGGGTAAGGAGCAGTGAGATTTCTTTATTTATCATTGTTGATTCCCCTTAGCAATGATGGGTCAGCCAGTTTAGAACAGATACATCCCAGTCATACCTCATTTTACAGTGCTTCCATTTATTGCACTAAGCAGATATTTCAGTTTTTGGAAAATCAAAGGTTTGAGACTGTGTCAAGCAAGTCTAATAGTGCTAGCTTTCTAAAAGCATTTACTCACTTTGTGTCTCTGAGTTGCATGTTGCTAATAATTATTACCAAGTTATCACCATCTTTCAAACCTTTTCATTATTATTATATTTGTGATATGAATCTGTGATTAGGATCTTGATGTTACTGTTTCAAAGAGTTACTGTGCTCTGAAGGCTCAGATGATGGCTAGCGTTTTTTAGGAATAAAGTATTTTTATTGAGTGTATGTACATTTATTTTTTAGACATAATGCTTAATGGACTACAGTATAGTGTAAGCATAGCTTTTATGTATGCACTGGGAAACCAAAAAAGTCATGTGACTCCCTTTACTGACTNACCTTTTCATTATTATTATATTTGTGATATGAATCTGTGATTAGGATCTTAATGTTACTGTTTCAAAGAGTTACTGTACTCTGAAGGCTCAGATGATGGCTAGCATTTTTTAGGAATAAAGTATTTTTATTGAGTGTATGTACATTTATTTTTTAGACATAATGCTTAATAGACTACAGTATAGTGTAAGCATAGCTTTTATGTATGCACTGGGAAACCAAAAAAGTCATGTGACTCCCTTTACTGAGTAATTTATCATGATGGTCAGGAACCGAGTCTGCAGAACCTCCGAGTTCTGCCTGTATAGACAATGCCTTTAGGTAGCTGGGTCAGTCAGTGCAGTGTATCTTATGATTTGAGTCTCTTCAGAAGTTTCCTTTAACTCCATGTGCAACACAATTGAGAGAGTACTGATTATCTGACAGGCACTTACTGAATCTTTATTATTTCTCTGATCACTGGAAGAAATCAGAAGACTTCCCAGAAAAATGCTTCTTCAGAAAGTTTCTGACTTTGACTGCATCTTACATGGTCTAGACTTTTCCCTTGCTTATAGAAGAATCTAGAGCTCTATCTTGAGAAAAATGAAATTTAAGATTTTTTCCAGAATATGGTAGTTTGTACCAAATTTTGCTTCAAAAACTAGATAGATAAAAAAGAGAGATCCATGCACTCCAGTGCATACAAGTACACACACACACACACACCTGAATTCAGGATACTGATTTCACTTTACGATCTGCCCTTGCTTGGCCACCAATGTGGGAGCAAGCCCAAACATTATCTTTCGGTGTTCCTCATTCCTGTAGCTAGCAGACCACACAGAGGGCAGACCTGGAGGAGAGAGTCATTTTAATGATAAGCCAATGCTTAATCCTCTTGCTGCATCATCTTAATATGCAGACAGTATCTTGTTTGATGCCTGAACTGTAAATACATTTCCACTTGTGATTAATCCTAACAGTACCTATTTTTTCCATGGATCTAGTCAAGGATTCACCATCAGCCTCCTATGTTTTCAGCTCTCAGGTCAATCAGGTGAACCCATGAAGACATGCTGATTAAACTGTTTTATCCTTTTTGGACTGACCTGACTCCAGTGAACGCTTTGCAGAGGTGCCAATGGAAGCTGACAATCAGGGAGGGAGGGATGACCTGTGCTGACTGTTATGTCTCCTGTGCTGTGCTGTCCCTGGACTGTCTAGGACCTGGTTATTAAGGTGATGAGAAGGAGGCAATGACTTCTTTTCAATTCAGAACCTCTCACCTATTGAAATACACACCTTTTAACTCCAAGACTTCCATTATAATTCACATCCCTCACCCAATGAGTAAATCAATTCTAGCTCATTCTCCCTTTTAGGATGGACTGGAAACATTTGGAACAATTAAGTATTAATAATTTCACTGTACTTTCTTAAAGCTCTAACCATACTGGATTAACATATCGCTTACTGTCAAGTTCAAGTTTACCTCTATGCTCCTGTCATGCTCTGGTAGGGTTGATAGATATAGCAATACAAAATAAACAAATAAAAAAGGATGCATTGTTATCTTTGAATTTTAGACAAGAAATGAGTATTTTTTGTCTCAAATACTGCATGGGACACACTTCTAGGAAAGGGCTCTTCACTGTTTAACCCACATTCAGATTTAACTGAGTGACCTGCATTTTACCTGGCAGTTCTCACTGATGGTTAAGATGTGACATATGGATCTATACACATATCACCTAAGGAGCACCTTGGGAGTAAATTTAAGCATAAAGGAGAAGATAGTAGAATACGCCAATGGCCTTCAATCTCAGCAGGCTGGCACGGATTTTGCTGTTGTTATTTACCCTTTTTCTTGCAGCCCGTTAAAGGTCCAGGAGGAGCACTTAAAACCAGGCTCACCTTGCTAGCGATTTGTCCATCGGTAAAGAAACAATGGCCAAAGGGATCATTTACCTTATTTTTTTCCACGCTGGACTCACCTGCCTTCTTGTCCAGGAGGACTGGCTGCGGCATTGTTCTTCTGTGCTCCTTTTCCAAAGGAGAACCCAGGCGTGGTAATTGCCGGGTGGCAGCTCCGCTAAACGGAGGTGGACGACAGCTGGGAGTGAGGCATGTTCTAGAAGGAGAGGTTTGGGTTTCCATTGTAGTCAAGTCATAATCTTGCACCCCTCCATCTGCACTAACTTTTGTTTTTGGTCTCAGGCAATTGGCTAGTGCTGAAAACATAAACACCCTCGTGCGCTTGCCCTTATCATTTTCCTTTTATGTTGGTTTAGAAAATACACCTGAGAGACCAAAGGCACACAATGAACCCAGCAATTACCAACCACTACGGGCAGGAGGCAAACGCTCAAGTAAGACACCAGACACCGGAGGATGGGCCGCTGCTGGCTTCTGACCTGCCCCATGGTGTTGGGCGCCCCTCTCGGGGGCCAGGCTCCGGATCTGAGTCTAAGGCTCCCTCTCACTTCTGTCCTGGGACAGCTGACTTCATTGCTGCCCAAATATGGGGAATTTAGTAACTTTCTCTCCGGATTTATTTCAGGTAAACACCAGGTAAACACAGTGCTGGGAAAAAGATTAAATAAACGGAAAGAGGCAAGACATAAGTAGTTTGTCATCTATGAAATGCTTTCTTGAGAAATTGTTAAAAGGAAAAATAGATCTCTTTTTCTCCCCAGGTATGGCTTTGACAGAAAAGTCCCAGAGGGCATTAGGAAGTGGAGGGGAAGGAGGGGGATGGAGAGACACACTTGGAAACATCTCCTCCTTTTCGCAGCGCAGGGACTGAAACTGCCACGCATTGAACAAGCATTTATTCAGCATATTCTGCATGTCTGGCACTGCTGTAGTGAGCAAGATAGACAAAACTGCCTGTTCCGGGGCAAGGCAGCCTACAATAGAGGTTAGAGATGCATGCGTATATATGTACATACAGTTTCCCAGGGGGCTCAGTGGTAAAGAATCCACCTGCCAATGCAGGAGATGCAAGAGATGAGGCTTCTATCCTGGGGTTGAGAAGTTTCCCTGGTGAAGGAAATGGCAACCCACTCCAGTATTCTTGCCTGGGAAATCCCATGGACAGAAGAGTCTGGTGGGGTACAGTCGAAGGAGTTGTAGAGTCAGACATGACTGAGCACGCATGTGCATGCACACAAGCACACACACACACATTTTTCCGATTCTTTTCCACTATAGGTTATTACAAGATACTGAGGATAGTTTTCTGGGCTATGCAATAAAAATAAGTTCTTCCTTTAAGTAATTCTTTAAAAATTATCAGAATGACATCAATGATATGAGCCAGCTTTCAGAACATGTAGAAAGCACATTGACCATCCTGAACTAGAAATCAAAATTATCCTGTTGGGTGGTTAGACTGAATTCTTGTCCAGAATACTCTCTGAGGTCCTCTGGGCCTCACAATCACATGTAAAATCCTTCTTTGCTCGGTCTGCCCTGAGCTTGGCAGCAATGGGGCTGCTTTTCAGCAGACAAGGAGCAGAACCACAGCCAACGTGTAGCTGGCAAACAATGTGGGGAAGAACTCAATTGCTGTGGTCATAAACCTTGAGATGTGGGTAGTCTGTGGCCATGACCTAGCCCATCTTGTCTGATACAGTGGCTGCAACCAATATCCACCTAACTCGTGGTTGTCTCTCTTTCTTTGAGGTCAATCCTTCCTTTTGTGTTAGTTGGTTATAATACAGAGTGTAAGTTTGATGTACTAAAAAATAAGAGTTGTGTCTAGAACAACCCTTGTCCCCTTACTAAATGATTATGGATCCAACACTCATGCATTGATTTAAGTTCACCATTCTTTCACTTATTCACTGGACAGACCTTTGAATAACACCCAGTCTATAGTACTTTCTGGGCTGAGTGCTGGGGGAGGCAGAGAGGCAGTTCAGAAATGTGTACAAGTCAGGGTTCCTATCTTCCAAAGCTTATCAAGACAGCAGAAAACATTTGTTTTAAGACACATTAAAATTTTAGACGTTTATTATGTGCTGTGTAAGGTAACATTTTGCTTAGCTTTTGCCATCTACCCTCCACTTCAAGCCCTGGCCCCTAGTTATAATATTTCATAAGGTGCTATTGACTTATAATATTTTATAAGGTGCTATTAACTTTCCTGGTCGCTCAGAGGGTAAAGCGTCTGCATACAATGCAGGAGACCCAGATTCCATCCTGGGTCGGGAAGATCCCCTGGAGAAGGAAATGACAACCCTCTCTAGTACTCTTGCCTGGAAGATACCATGGATGGAAGAGCCTAGTAGGCTACAGTCCGCAAAGGTTGCAGAGAGTCGGACAAGACTGAGCGACTTCACTTTCACTTTCATTGACTTAGAGGTTACCCTAACTAGTAACCTTTATAAGGGTTACAACTTAAATCACATCCCTCCATCCTTAGCTTTTCATGATAATCAGGTGCCTTTAATTAAAATAATCTTTCCCCAGTGTCCCCTCTATCTTCTCAATACTGTTCAGTTCAGTTCAGTCGCTCAACTGTGTCCGACTCTTTGCGACCGCATGNCTTCTAGGAAAGGGCTCTTCACTGTTTAACCCACATTCAGATTTAACTGAGTGACCTGCATTTTACCTGGCAGTTCTCACTGATGGTTAAGATGTGACATATGGATCTATACACATATCACCTAAGGAGCACCTTGGGAGTAAATTTAAGCATAAAGGAGAAGATAGTAGAATACGCCAATGGCCTTCAATCTCAGCAGGCTGGCACGGATTTTGCTGTTGTTATTTACCCTTTTTCTTGCAGCCCGTTAAAGGTCCAGGAGGAGCACTTAAAACCAGGCTCACCTTGCTAGCGATTTGTCCATCGGTAAAGAAACAATGGCCAAAGGGATCATTTACCTTATTTTTTTCCACGCTGGACTCACCTGCCTTCTTGTCCAGGAGGACTGGCTGCGGCATTGTTCTTCTGTGCTCCTTTTCCAAAGGAGAACCCAGGCGTGGTAATTGCCGGGTGGCAGCTCCGCTAAACGGAGGTGGACGACAGCTGGGAGTGAGGCATGTTCTAGAAGGAGAGGTTTGGGTTTCCATTGTAGTCAAGTCATAATCTTGCACCCCTCCATCTGCACTAACTTTTGTTTTTGGTCTCAGGCAATTGGCTAGTGCTGAAAACATAAACACCCTCGTGCGCTTGCCCTTATCATTTTCCTTTTATGTTGGTTTAGAAAATACACCTGAGAGACCAAAGGCACACAATGAACCCAGCAATTACCAACCACTACGGGCAGGAGGCAAACGCTCAAGTAAGACACCAGACACCGGAGGATGGGCCGCTGCTGGCTTCTGACCTGCCCCATGGTGTTGGGCGCCCCTCTCGGGGGCCAGGCTCCGGATCTGAGTCTAAGGCTCCCTCTCACTTCTGTCCTGGGACAGCTGACTTCATTGCTGCCCAAATATGGGGAATTTAGTAACTTTCTCTCCGGATTTATTTCAGGTAAACACCAGGTAAACACAGTGCTGGGAAAAAGATTAAATAAACGGAAAGAGGCAAGACATAAGTAGTTTGTCATCTATGAAATGCTTTCTTGAGAAATTGTTAAAAGGAAAAATAGATCTCTTTTTCTCCCCAGGTATGGCTTTGACAGAAAAGTCCCAGAGGGCATTAGGAAGTGGAGGGGAAGGAGGGGGATGGAGAGACACACTTGGAAACATCTCCTCCTTTTCGCAGCGCAGGGACTGAAACTGCCACGCATTGAACAAGCATTTATTCAGCATATTCTGCATGTCTGGCACTGCTGTAGTGAGCAAGATAGACAAAACTGCCTGTTCCGGGGCAAGGCAGCCTACAATAGAGGTTAGAGATGCATGCGTATATATGTACATACAGTTTCCCAGGGGGCTCAGTGGTAAAGAATCCACCTGCCAATGCAGGAGATGCAAGAGATGAGGCTTCTATCCTGGGGTTGAGAAGTTTCCCTGGTGAAGGAAATGGCAACCCACTCCAGTATTCTTGCCTGGGAAATCCCATGGACAGAAGAGTCTGGTGGGGTACAGTCGAAGGAGTTGTAGAGTCAGACATGACTGAGCACGCATGTGCATGCACACAAGCACACACACACATTTTTCCGATTCTTTTCCACTATAGGTTATTACAAGATACTGAGGATAGTTTTCTGGGCTATGCAATAAAAATAAGTTCTTCCTTTAAGTAATTCTTTAAAAATTATCAGAATGACATCAATGATATGAGCCAGCTTTCAGAACATGTAGAAAGCACATTGACCATCCTGAACTAGAAATCAAAATTATCCTGTTGGGTGGTTAGACTGAATTCTTGTCCAGAATACTCTCTGAGGTCCTCTGGGCCTCACAATCACATGTAAAATCCTTCTTTGCTCGGTCTGCCCTGAGCTTGGCAGCAATGGGGCTGCTTTTCAGCAGACAAGGAGCAGAACCACAGCCAACGTGTAGCTGGCAAACAATGTGGGGAAGAACTCAATTGCTGTGGTCATAAACCTTGAGATGTGGGTAGTCTGTGGCCATGACCTAGCCCATCTTGTCTGATACAGTGGCTGCAACCAATATCCACCTAACTCGTGGTTGTCTCTCTTTCTTTGAGGTCAATCCTTCCTTTTGTGTTAGTTGGTTATAATACAGAGTGTAAGTTTGATGTACTAAAAAATAAGAGTTGTGTCTAGAACAACCCTTGTCCCCTTACTAAATGATTATGGATCCAACACTCATGCATTGATTTAAGTTCACCATTCTTTCACTTATTCACTGGACAGACCTTTGAATAACACCCAGTCTATAGTACTTTCTGGGCTGAGTGCTGGGGGAGGCAGAGAGGCAGTTCAGAAATGTGTACAAGTCAGGGTTCCTATCTTCCAAAGCTTATCAAGACAGCAGAAAACATTTGTTTTAAGACACATTAAAATTTTAGACGTTTATTATGTGCTGTGTAAGGTAACATTTTGCTTAGCTTTTGCCATCTACCCTCCACTTCAAGCCCTGGCCCCTAGTTATAATATTTCATAAGGTGCTATTGACTTATAATATTTTATAAGGTGCTATTAACTTTCCTGGTCGCTCAGAGGGTAAAGCGTCTGCATACAATGCAGGAGACCCAGATTCCATCCTGGGTCGGGAAGATCCCCTGGAGAAGGAAATGACAACCCTCTCTAGTACTCTTGCCTGGAAGATACCATGGATGGAAGAGCCTAGTAGGCTACAGTCCGCAAAGGTTGCAGAGAGTCGGACAAGACTGAGCGACTTCACTTTCACTTTCATTGACTTAGAGGTTACCCTAACTAGTAACCTTTATAAGGGTTACAACTTAAATCACATCCCTCCATCCTTAGCTTTTCATGATAATCAGGTGCCTTTAATTAAAATAATCTTTCCCCAGTGTCCCCTCTATCTTCTCAATACTGTTCAGTTCAGTTCAGTCGCTCAACTGTGTCCGACTCTTTGCGACCGCATGAATCACAGCACGCCAGGCCTCCCTGTCCATCACCAACTCCTGAAGTTCACTCAGACTCACGTCCATCGAGTCAGTGATGCCATCCAGCCATCTCATCCTCTGTTGTCCCCTTCTCCTCCTGCCCTCAATCCCTCCTAGCATCAGTCTTTTCCAATGAGTCAACTCTTCGCATGAGGTGGCCAAAGTACTGGAGTTTCAGCTTTAGCATCATTTCACCTTTAGCATCATTCCTTCCAGGGCTGATCTGATCTCCTTCAGAATGGACTGGTTGGATCCCCTTGCGGTCGTTAGTTACCTCTTATTGGCTATTCACTCCTCAGTAACTTTTCTCTTCTGGGAAGATATCTAAAGTAACCAAAATCTTTCCAGGTTTTGATACTCTATTATTTTTTTTGGAAAAGAAGATAATTTTTTTCCTTCCAAAAAACATCCAAGTAATAAACACTGAAGACATATTTCTGGTTGCCATTAACATCTGGCTAGAACTTTCCAGATAACAGGGTCAGTCTTCTATTTCTTTTCCCTCATCATCCACTTGCACTTGGGTTGTTATACACACTGGGTTCCAGAAGTAGGGGAATAAAATTCCTTAACTTTTAAAGTAAAATTTCCAGGAACCTGGGTATATTACACATTAATTGCCAGATGACTATGCTTTTAATAGGTCTAAACTCTTAAACTGGAGAAGGAAATGGCAACCCACTCCAGTATTCTCGCCTTGAGAATGCCATGGACAGAGGAGCCTGGCAGGCTATAGTCACATAAGGTCACAAAGAGTCAGATACAACTGAAGTGACTTAACACAAAACTCAAAAACAAATATATGTAATCTTTCATGTAAGTATGGACAAATGAAGTTTGTATCTCAATCAGAGTAAGGAATTAGACTAAAAATATGATGATGATAACAAGAAGTAATTTTTCTTCCTCTGGTGGCCATTTTTTCACTAGGAATGTTTTCTTCTGTGAACGGAGAAGGAGAAGAATGATCATGTTTATTTCCATTGTCAAATTAATAACCTTTGATAATTTAAAAGCTCTTCATTTATAAAAAATTAAAAATGAAATAATAGAAAAGCACTTGACATGTCTTTGACACATATGATATGTGACAGGTGACATGTTGATTTCATCAACAGTAGAATCCATTGTGTTTAATAATTTGAGTGAGTGAGGGAGGGAAAGTCGCTCGGTCATGTCCGACTCTTTGGAACACCATGGTCTGTTCATGGAATTCCCTAGGCAAGAATACTGCAATGAGTTGCCATTACCTTCTCCAAGGCATCTTCCAGGACTGACCTGGGGATCAAATTAGGGTATCCTGCATTACAGGTGGATTCTTTACCATCTGAGCCACAAGGGAAGTCTATAATAGCAACGATCTCTGTTTGACCCCTGCTAAGTGCTTTACACTAATTTAATTCTCACAACCCCATATTTAGCCCCATTTTATAGATGGGAAAACTGAGGCATAAAGAGACTAAGCAATTTATAAGACCACACAGATAGAAAGTGGGGGAGCCAGAGTTGCAAACCTAGGTAGTCTGGCTCCAAATTCCATGCACACCTTCACTATAAAATAGTGCTCAGAGTATTCCAAGCCTTCATTCTTACTGTTTTTATTCTCAATCCAAGAATCAGCTAAGATTAGGAAAGAGAAGATTTGTTTCAACAGGAATTCAAACTTCACATGCTTTGTGGATCAGCACTAGGATCATTTGCTTGAGGTTAATAGAAATATTTTCACTCAAGTTCAGAGGGTTAGTAGGAGGTAGTTCCCACATTTTATTGTCTTTCTTGTCTCCACAATATGCATTATTTACAAGATGTTCAATTACACTACAAAGGGGTCATATGTTCCCTTTGGAGATTTAAATAGCATTTTTCAGGGATAATATGAGTTTACCATGCCCAGGCCTGCATGTGTCCTTGTCTTTATAAAACAGAGGATGAATTCAGGTCATTTTAGATCTTGTTCAACAAGGAAAGAGGATGATTTAGCAGTTAACTAGATTGTCTGTGAGGTAATTAAAAATGAAATCTTTCCTTCCTCCAAATTATGTGGGCACTTTTAAACCATTCATGCGATGAATATTCTGTACCACCCTGGCTACCCATGCCCACACCTTATCTTCGCTGACAGACTGTAATATGAGACTTGCAAAGGGCCTGTCTCAATCATTGTTATGGTACCTTTAGGTCTTAGAAAGTCATAGGGTCCCATTGCTTCTTTGTTGACCAGTATGGGAAATGGCAGCCCACTTCAGTACTCTTGCCTGGCAAATCCCATGGACAGAAGAGCCTGGCAGACTACAGTCCATGGGGTTGCGAAGAGCTGGACATGACTGAGTGACTTCAATTTTCACTTTCATGCATTGGAGAAGGAAATGGCAACCCACTCCAGTGTTCTTGCCTAGAGAATCCCAGGGACAGAGGAGCCTGGTGGGCCGCTGTCTCTGGGGCTGCACAGGGTAGGACACAACTGAAGTGACTTAGCAGCAGCAGCAGCCTGTCCATAATTAGGCTGAATTAAAAATATCCTCCCATCCCGAGTGCCTTAAGCAATGAACGTTTATCATTGTTCTTGGGCCTGTGAGTCAGTGGCGCTCGCTCACTCATGCAACTTCTATCAGCTGCAGGTTGAGTGGGGAGCTTTACCTATCTTGGCCGGACTCTTTCTTGTTGGGAGCTGGCTAGTCTAGGAGAGCCTCAGCTAGGATAGCCAGGCTCTCTTCCACGTGGTCCCCTGTCCTCCAGGACACCCACCTAGGGAGGTTCTCATGGAGACGACAGTGACAGAGAGCCAGAAAAAACACACCTAGCGGGGAACTGGCAAGTTATCATTTCTACTGCATTGTATCAGCTGAAACAAGTGAGCAGGCCGGCCACCGTTGAAGGGGTAGGGGAGTAAGCTGCATATCTCAATGGGAAGAGCAGCAGAATCCCGTTATAAAGGACATGTCCACCAGGAGGGGTGAAGAGCTGTGGCCATCCTTGAAATCAATCTGCCACCACTGGAATAAATAAACAAAAATAAATGGTGTCATGAAATGGGGAAAAAAGGAAAGGGTGGAGCAGCTGGTTAAGATCTTTGCCCTTTCCATAGATGCTGGATCATGAACATGTCATACCTTGCCGTGTCATGCCATGTCATTCCCCCATTTCCTCAAGGTTGTTGGGGGAATCGAACGGAATAAAGAATCCTGAATTGTTTTGTAAATGATAAACCTCAATGCATCGAACGGAATAAAGAATCCTGAATTGTTTTGTAAATGATAAACCTCAATGCATGTGTGAATCGTCAGTGCTGTTATTTTATTTAAGGTTGAGCAGCCTCTCGACAACCTGAAAGAACCTTGTTATTGACAGATGCTGAATAGCACCCGCAAAGAATATGTAAATCTCCTTAAGCTGCCTTTTTTTTCACTTTCCTCCTGAGAATCAGGGATGGTGCTGCCTCGTGTAGGGGGCGTCACGGGACCCCTTCTGAAAGCTGTCACGCTCACCTCTCATATGCTCCTGCCCTGGGTGCCTCCCACACCAAAGGACAGAGGCACGCAGAACATCCGACTTCTCTATTTGTTTCTGCTTGAAGGATTAACAAGCTCTGTAAAGAAAGAAGGTCACAGCTTCTCCTCTTCCAGATTTTGTGAGGCCACATCCCTCTTTACTGTGGTTTAGGATGATTTTTACGGCCCTTGTGGAAGTGAGAAATAGTCTCTGGTGATATTGAAACAGTTCTCCCTTGGTATCCATAGAGGACTGGTTCCAGGAGCCCCCGTGTGCGTGTACTCAGTCACTAAGTCATGTCAAACTCTGTGTGGACTCCATGGACTGTAGCCTGCCAGGCTCCTCTTCCATGGGATTTCCCAAGCGAGAATCCTGGAGTGGATTGCCATTTCCTTCTCCAGGGGATCTTCCTGACCCGGGGTCAGAACCTCCCACAGATACCAAAATCCACGGGTGCTCAAGTCTCTTTTTTAATTGCCCAGTTGAATATAAATGAATATAGTCAGCCATCCATACGTGGGATGCAAAATCTGAGGATACATGTACAGAGGGCTAGTCAGTTGTATTTACCAGTTGGATTTGAATGGGTGGATTTCCCCTTCTTGTGACAGCCCTTGTGATTAAAATCGAGATGCATTTTGCGTGAA
>SJYW01008766.1:472418-489731 GCA_006410735.1 Raphicerus campestris
ACCTACCCCCCCCCCTCCCACCCCGCCGCCCTGGGGAATCTGGCCCTGTTTATGAGCCAAGTGTGAATGCAAATATTTAACACATTGCTAGAAATGACATTCAGGGGAAATAAGCCCAGCACTGATTTCCTATGTGTAGGGAACTGCCCTCGCTGTTTTTCCCCACATTCAGAACTCGAGTCAGCAACTGAGGCCTCTGAGAGGCTCCACGGGGTGTTTATGGTACCTGAGAGCATGTGTCAATTCAGTCCAGTCGTTCAGTTGTGTCTGACTCTTTGCAACCCCATGGACTGTAGCATGCCAGGCTTCCCTGTCCATCACCAACTTCCGAGAGAGTGTGTGTGTGTGTGTGTGTGTGTGTGCGTGTGTGTGTGCTAAGTTGCTTCAGTCGTGTCCGACTCTTTGTGACCCTGTGGACCGTAGCCCACCAGGCTCCTCTGTCCAGCAGGATTCTCCAGGCAAAGATACTGGAGTGGGTTGCCATGCTCTCCTCCAGGGGATCTTTCCAACCCAGAGATCGAACCCAGGTCTCTTATGTCTCTTGCACTGGCAGGCAGGTTCATTACAACTCAGCCACCTGGGAAGCCCAAGTGCCTATGTGATTCCAAATTAAAAGACTTTGCCAGCAAGAGAGGCTAGAGAGAATTTGTTGCTCTGGATTCCCCAAAAGATTTACCATGGCCTGTAAAAATCCTAAATCCCAAATTACCTTAAGTGGCAGTACACACTGTCCGTAAACCAATGGGACAGGCAAACCCACAACCTGCTTTTTTATCTCCGGTCTTCCTGGCACTGACATAACCCACACACTCCAGGAAGTCCAACCTGCCATTCATTTATTAACCAAGCCCGAGGCAAGGGCTGTACCAGTTCTGCACAGACAATTGTTAATTCCTTTGAAATGGAGCTGCTTCTTTCACTGGGGCTGCCTTAAGGCAGATGGGGAAAAAAAGCCTGCTGGCTTTTGACTTCCTAAATCACAAGCCAACACTTACCTTTTCCTGGCTCCCTGTCCCTGTGCTGTCTTGGCAGAGGGGCTGGAGTTCAGAAGATGGCCTTGGAGGAGCAGGTCATTCTCTTGACTTCCTTTGAGCGCCATCGTGCTGTGTTGTCAAGGCGAACCGTGGGAGGGGAGGGTGGCGGGGTCTCTGGGGGTGGATGGGGGCGGATCCCAGAGCTGCTGGACCCTCTGGCCAACAGCAGCAGCGAAGTCGTGGAGAAAAGACAGCACTGTCCTTTTTTCATTAAGTGTATTTATAAACATACCGAACATGAAACATTCTTCCTTTCTTCACAGTGATGGATGATTATATGTCTATGAAATGTTTTCATTTATTTGGCGCCAGGGTAATCAAAATCAGTTGAAACTGTCCCACTGAAGGGAAAGAAAACAAGGAGGCGTGGGACAGCCCATGTTCCTTGCCTCCCGCTCTGCAAGGGTAGTAGCTGGCAGAAGCGCTGGCCTCTCAAGGAGCACCCTCTCCAACTGGTAATTACTCCCAGTCGCGTTCAGGGCTGTCATCCACAGAGGCTGCGGCTCTACAGGGCATTCAAAGCCGTCGCCTCCTCTCTGGGAGCTGTGTGGGAGCGCCGGGGCCAGCCTATGCGTGACTCTGTTTAGGCTGAGAAAGAGCTGGTCCCCAGAAACCTTTGTGAATGAAACTCTCGTGCTTTCAAGTCTGCCCTGGCCTGTGTTCTGGGTCAGCCGTCCTGATCTCCAACATCCTGTTTAAACTGGTGTTTTCCACTACACGCAGACAAAACGATTTCTATTCTAAGCTCGCAATGATCCTGCAAAGACAGGCAAGGGGATTAGGTGGGGAAGTGGGGTTGACCTGGTAGGGAGAAAAAATACAGGAAGCAGAGGCCTGATTCCTTCTTTGGATGGGGCTCCTAGGACAGCTAAGGAACTTGGTTCTTTGTTTTGCAAAACCGACGTTCCTGTGGAAAGGCCACTGTTTCGGTGAGCTTATCCAACCTAAACCACAGAAGGGTTTTGCTAACTTCTGGCTATCTCTCTGCTTTATGGATTGTGATACAGGCCAGTTGAGAAGCAGGAGGGCTAAGATCCTCAGTGGGTAAAGAAAACACGATTTCCCTGATCCCAAATCATCATCACCTTTCAAGAAAATCATTTGAATACTAGAACAAGGAAGAGACTTTCATTTCTTGAATAGATGTGAGGATTTTTTAAAGTGAATTGAAAAAAATCCCTTTAGTATATATATATATATATATATATATATATGATTAAAACAGGTAGAGTCCTGAGTGATCCTTTCAAAGCAGGCTCAGGAAGGCATGACTCTTAACATGTTGCCTCCAAAGTTACAAGATGAAGAAGGATTTGGAGATGGTCTTTCCAGAACTTATGGGTGTGTGCTAAGTCACTTCAGTCATGTCTGATTCTTAGCGACCCTTGGACTGTAGCCCGCTAGGCTCTTCTGTCCATGGGGATTCTCCAGGCCAGAATACTGGAGTGGGTGGCTGTGCCTTCCTCCAGGGGATCTTCCTGACCCAGGGATTGAACCTGAGCCACTTGATTCTCCTACACTGGCAGGCAGGTTCTTTAAAACTAGGCCCACCTGGGAAGCCTATATCTAGTTTAAAAAAATATATCATTTCAGTTACAGTGTAGAAACCACTGTCCTAGATAAACAGACTGCATTTATTCTGTAGTCGTTAGCTACAGGAAATGAGTGACCTCTCCTAGGACTTTTAAGATTCTGACATTGGAGTTCCCAGATTCTTCATGTAAGAGACGATAATTACTTGATAAACTTGACCTACAAGGAAGCAAAGATTTTACCTTTGTGCCATGCCAGGGCATGAAGTTGGCATTTTTTCGTATGAAATCTGAATAAAAATTATAAAATTAAAAATTTCCCTGGGGATTCAGTGGCTAAGCATTTGCCTTCCAATGCATGGGGGATGGGTTCAACCCCTGGTCAGGGAGCTAAAATCCCATATGCCTCGGGGCCAAAAAAACCCCAAAACATAAAATGAAGCAATATTGTAACAAAGTTAATAAAGACTTTGAAAAATGTCCACATCAAAAATATTTTTTAAAATTCCTCTATCTGATATGCAGACATCTTTTCTGTGGGGAGCAAGGGGAAAAAGTGATCACTGAATAACCAATATTCCTCCCTATTGTTTTCATACATTCCCATGTTTAGGTATAAACTTTGGAGGTGCCCAATTTCTAAAAGTAAGCCAGCATAAATCTCAAATAACACAGTGCATTATTGGAGATGTTTAAAATTACTTCTGGAATTTTGGAGCAGTTTGAAAAAGACAGATACAGGAGTGGCAGAAGGTATTCTGTTTCATCTTATCTTTCCATAATTAAGAATTAACCACTGTGGTTAAAAAACACCTTGGTAATACTTATAAAAGAAGGTGTGAGGAGACTCTGGCTCGAAAAGAGGTGGTTTGAAAAATGCATAGGGCGTCAACCCTGATTTCAAATGTTTAGCTCTTCAATTACTTGATATGAAATCTGTTACTTCACTAAGAGAGGAACTGATTAATTCAGAAACTGGTAGCAACCAACTTCCTCCCAGTGAGTTGCAATGATATCACCCCCAAGGTCCGAGGGTATGCTAAATACAGTTTCAAAATAGCCAATCACATCGGCTGAGATGAAATGGCCACAGCCAACCACCATCGCTCATCCTTCATCGTCCAGCCCCATGACCTCAGCCTTCAGGAAGCATCAGAGTGAGCAAAACCAGGGGCATGCAGCCAAGTCTTAAACAAATCCCTGAGACGCCTTTATCTCTGGATGAATAGATCATGTTAAGGATTTCTATGGCAGAAATGGATCCTTATAGAATGTATAGCTTTGGTGTCTTTTTTAGGTAATATGTTTCCTTCCTGGACAGAGCCCACTGATTTATTCTAGAATAAGCATTTTCTATTTTTATAGATTTTTTTTTTTCCATTTTACTTAGAATTTTATCTGAAGTGTGAGCAAACCCTCAAATGTTTTACTCAAATTGAGAGGAAAGAACCCTTTAATCACAGTTTAACTAACTGGTTTTATTTGCCAACAGATTACATATTTCACAAAGACAGCCGGCTGCCACCACTCCCACTTGGTTAGTTCCCAGTGGGTTCTAATCCCTTCATTTCTGCCTGTAGCTTCTTTCAGGTTTAGCCAAATGTACTTCCTTCTCCCATTCACCAGCAATCATTCTTACTATAAAAGGCTCAATTTCTTTCAATATACACAAGGCCTCATACACACTGTCACTTATATTCAGGAGAGGCTATATAATTTATGAGGCCTAGTTCAAAGTGAAAATATGGGTCCTTTGTTATAAAGAATTTCAAGATGGCCATGAACTTATTAAGAATTCTAAAATGGCAACAACAGAATTTCAAGAGCATTAAACCAAGAGCGAGGGAGGCCCTGCTGAGATGAGTCCTTATGGGTTGCCTGCCTGTGACACCAGCCCCAACATTCACACACACACATCTCCTTACAAGTGCATAGCAGAGAACATGGATGCAACAATGAAATGTTTACTTCGTGCTAAAGCTTTCCTTTCAGCCCAACACCAGTTACCCAAAACTTAGTTGTTATGTGAGCAACAAAACTTTGATTTCTTACATTAAGATTTCTACGACATTTATCTCTATTTTTCCCTTCAATCTTCAGAAGTTACTATGCCCAATGTGCCAATATGTAAACAGGCAAAGTCACTTACTCAAGGCCACACTCAATATTTTTTTCTGATTATAAGGATATTCTACAGAACATTTGAAAATTGTGAGAATTTAAAACTCTTAATGTACAGTCAATTAGAGATAGCCACTATTAAAGTTTTGGTGATCTTCATGACCCAGATAATCACAACGGTGTGGTCACTCACATAGAGTCAGACATCCTGGAATGTGAAGTCCAGTGGGCCCTAGGAAGCATCACTATGAACAAAGCTAATGGAAGTGATGGAATTCCAGTTGAGCTATTTCAAATCCTGAAAGATGACACTGTGAAAGTGCTGCACTCAATATGCCAACAATTTGGAAAACTCAGCAGTGACCACAGAACTGGACAAAGTCAGTTTTCATTCCAATCCCAAAGAAAGGCAATGCCAAAGAATGCCCAAACTACTGCACAATTGCACTCATCTCACACACTGGTAAAGTAATGCTCAAAATTCTCCAAGCCAGGCTTTAGCAATACATGAACCATGAACTTCCACATGTTCAAGCTGGTTTTAAAAGAAAAGTAAGAGNCCTTTCTGCTCCGTTGAGACGGCCGTGCGCGCCTCTTCTCCTTCTTCACTCTGCTCCTGTGGTGCGTCTTGACTCCTCCGCAGCAGGGTCGCCTGACACTGGCCAGCTGAGCCTTGCCTCTGGGACCTGAGCAGCGCCACCAGCACAGCCGCACTCAGAGCCCGGCACCCACGGAGGCCCCCTTCTCCAACACCAGTCGTGTCTGCCAGCCCTGTGCTCGAGGGGTCAGAGCAGCGCAGAACAGAAAGCCGCAGAGAAACAAGGGTGGAGGGGCCAGGGCANGCCGCACTCAGAGCCCGGCACCCACGGAGGCCCCCTTCTCCAACACCAGTCGTGTCTGCCAGCCCTGTGCTCGAGGGGTCAGAGCAGCGCAGAACAGAAAGCCGCAGAGAAACAAGGGTGGAGGGGCCAGGGCAGCAGAAGCCGGACCAGCGCCAGCCCACGCCCCGAGGAGCACAGGCGGGGCCACAGAACCCCGCTGAGGCAAGCTCCAGAGAGACGGTGCCCCAGGGGTCCAGGACAGGAGCCGCAGAAAGACCCCAAGCCTCCCACCCCCAGCCATCTGCACCCTCAGGCTCGGTCAGCGCATCCTGGCATCTCAAGAGCTCACACCTGCACAGGTGTAGACACCCCCGCCCCCCGCACGGGTTGGGTGATGAGTGGAGTTTAAAAACATTCCTCAGGGCCCTTCACCTCAAGAGACCCCAGAAGACATCAGATCACAGATGACCCAAGAAAGAGGGCAGGTTGAGGGTCTCATCCAAAGACTACTTCCAGCTGAACTGCTGAGGGAAGTGTGTCCTCAGAGGGGCCGGCTCCTGGGGGCCCGAAGAAGGAGGTGGCCAGCCCTGAGCGGGGCCACGTGGGAGGACCCTCGCCCCACCCGAGTCTGGCCCCCGATAGTGAGAGGGGCACTGTCCACGGTGCTGAGCAGCTCAGCTCTGGCCACAGGAAGTCTCACACAGTCGCGCTCTAAAGCCTTACGGGTGACACAGAGCTGGGATGGACTTGGGGCGCGCAAGGACATGCCAGCAGAGAAAGAGGGGTACTTCCACAAGATATGGGGGACGATGGGGCTCACACAGATGGGGATCCTGCTGAGCCCCTGTTCTCGGGGTCACGGGGCCTGAGGAGTGCAGGCACCGCCCAGGAACTGACGGGACACAACTGTCTGCCCACAGCCACCAAACCACCAGCAGCCCCCAGGCCCTGGCTTCCGCCCCCTCGGGCGAGGCACCCACGAGGCCTGAGCTCCGGCGGGGCAGTGCAGCGCTGGACAGACCCCGAGCAGAGGGCCAGCAGCGGACAGTGGGGGCTTCAAGCCACGTGAGAGGAAGGCCAGGGGAAGACGAGCCATGCGCATCCATGAGAGTTGGCAGCGAGGGCCCAGGGCAGTGGTCAAGGGAAAGGGGAGCCACTGGCTGGGCAGCCTTGCTGGGCTTCAGCTTGGGGAAAGAAGACATTTTCTGGGTGACAGAATTGTGCAGAAACAGACCAGGCGCCTCTGTGAAGGAGCAAGCTGCCTGTCCGCTCTGCAATTTCAGGAGCTGGCAGGCACCTCGCATTAAGCCACAAAGAAGGGTGGGTGCCACCTGGAGAGGCAGGTGGGCCATGGTGTCCTTGCCCCAACGCCATCCTTGGCCTCTGGGGCCTGGGGCCTGCCTGCACCCTGACCCTGGAGCCAAGGTTCTGCCACTGTT
Source organism: Raphicerus campestris (assembly GCA_006410735.1). Taxonomy (NCBI): domain Eukaryota; kingdom Metazoa; phylum Chordata; class Mammalia; order Artiodactyla; family Bovidae; genus Raphicerus; species Raphicerus campestris. The sequence continues at coordinate 479,366 of SJYW01008766.1, forward strand.
GGCGGTTTGCAGCTGTGTGTCTATACTGGCTCTCCAAGCCCAGCTATTTATAACCCCTTCCAAACGGAACTATAAGGAAATGTGTTGGCAATTTTGTCTTTATTTCATAAAACACAGGATGAGGCCAAATGGGAGTCGGTTTCCGAATGAGCACAATTACAGATCTGAAAAATCGAGTTCACTTTTAGCTGCAAATATTATTTAGAGGAAATCTCTTGTTTTGTGAAAAGAAGCTGCGTGTTGACAAATTCATTTGCCTCAGATTCTGGAGGGTTTAAAGCTCCCAGAGTCAGGGCTCTACCTTGAGCTGGGGGCTTGTATCCCACCCTCCGGGGACCCTCTCCCCTTTGGGGCTGGTCCAGGGTGACATCACCAGGTCACACGCAGCTGGAAAGGAGTGCTCCTCGCCGCCCCCCCACTGCCCCAGGAAGACCAGACCGTCCAGCGTCAGGTTCATGAGCGTGCTCCCGTCCCCGCCCCACAGCTCAGCCCCTGGCCCCACCATGCAGATAGAAGCAGCCCTGCCCACCACCCGGAGACCCACCAGCTGCCCCCTCCTTCCAGACCCGCAGTCAGAGCACCTTGCCCCCTGTCTCTTATACACATCTTCCCCAGCTCCCGTGGGAACTGCCTGGCCTGACTGCATTTTGTGGTCACGTGGCCCTGTGTTGGTTGTTCCAGGTCCTTTCAGGCTTTGAATGCAACTGACNCACCTCCTTGTTAATTCCTCAGCATTTCAATCTTTCTGATGCTATCATAAATGGAATTGTCAACTTCCTTTTGGATTGTTCACTATTGCTATACAGAAATGCAGCTGACTTTGGGGTGCTGATTTTGTATCCTGCAAATCTGCCGAATTTTAAAAGAGCTTTTGTGGAGTCTTTACAGCTTTCTACATTTAAAATCATGTCATGTGCAAACAGAGGTTAATTTTACATCTTCCCTTCCACCTCGGGTGGCTTTTACTTCCTCTTCCCCCTAATTGCTTTGGCTGGTACTTCTGTGCTATGTTGAACTGAGGTGATGAAATTAAGCTTCGTGACCTGTTCCTGATCCCACAGGAAACACTTTTCTTCTTTCTCCATCAGTTATGTTGCCTGCTGTGGGTCTTCTCATGTGGCCGTTGTTGGGGCACGGTAGTTTAATTCTATTCCTAGTTTGTTGAGTGCTCTCCTCAGTTAGATTTTTAACTGAAATGTAATTGACACACAGTTCTGCTTTACTTTCAGGTGTACAACACCGGCATTTCACATCTGCATACAAGGCGGTCATCGTGAATGCTGGGTATTTTCACCGTGAAAGTGCCCTTTCTGCTCCGTTGAGACGGCCGTGCGCGCCTCTTCTCCTTCTTCACTCTGCTCCTGTGGTGCGTCTTGACTCCTCCACAGCAGGGTCGCCTGATACTGGCCAGCTGAGCCTTGCCTCTGGGACCTGAGCAGCGCCACCAGCACAGCCGCACTCAGAGCCTGGCACCCACGGAGGCCCCCTTCTCCAAGACCAGTCGTGTCTGCCAGCCCTGTGCTCAAGGGGTCAGAGCAGCGCAGAACAGAAAGCCGCAGAGAAACAAGGGTGTGGGGGCCAGGGAAGCAGAAGCCGGACCAGCGCCAGCCCACGCCCCGAGGAGCACAGGCGGGGCCACAGAACCCCGCTGAGGCAAGCTCCAGAGAGACGGTGCCCTAGGGGTCCAGGACAGGAGCCGCAGAAAGACCCCAAGCCTCCCACCCGCAGCCATCTGCACCCTCAGGCTCGGTCAGCGCATCCTGGCATCTCAAGAGCTCACACCTGCACAGGTGTAGACACCCCCCCCCCGCACGGGTTGGGTGATGAGTGGAGTTTAAAGACATTCCTCAGGGCCCTTCACCCCAAGAGACCCCAGAAGACATCAGATCACAGATGACCCAAGAAAGAGGGCAAGTTGAGGGTCTCATCCAAAGACTACTTCCAGCTGAACTGCTGAGGGAAGTGTGTCCTCAGAGGGGCTGGCTCCTGGGGGCCCGAAGAAGGAGGTGGCCAGCCCTGAGCGGGGCCACATGGGAGGACCCTCGCCCCACCCAAGTCTGGTCCCCGATAGTGAGAGGGGCACTGTCCACGGTGCTGAGCAGCTCAGCTCTGGCCACAGGAAGTCTCACACATTCGCGCTCTAAAGCCTTACGGGTGACACAGAGCTGGGAATTTAGTGATGGACTTGGGGCGTGCAAGGACATGCCAGCAGAGAAAGAGGGGTACTTCCACAAGGTATGGGGGACGATGGGGCTCACACAGATGGGGATCCTGCTGAGCCCCCATTCTCAGGGTCACGGAGCCTGAGGAGTGCAGGCACCGCCCAGGAACTGACGGGACACAGCCGTCTGCCCACAGCCACCAAACTGCCAGCAACCCCCAGGCCCTGGCTTCCGCCCCCTCGGGCGAGGCACCCACGAGGCCTGAGCTCCGGCGGGGCAGTGCAGCGCTGGACAGACCCCGAGCAGGGGGCCAGCAGCGGACAGCGGGGGCTTCAAGCCACGTGAGAGGAAGGCCAGGGGAAGACGAGCCGTGCGCATCCATGAGAGTTGGTAGCGAGGGCCCAGGGCAGTGGTCAAGGGAAAGGGGAGCCACTGGCTGGGCAGCCTTGCTGGGCTTCAGCTTGGGGAAAGAAGACATTTTCTGGGTGACAGAATTGTGCAGAAACAGACCAGGCGCTTCTGTGAAGGAGTGAGCTGCCTGTCCGCTCTGCAATTTCAGGAGCTGGCAGGCACCTCGCATTAAGCCACAAAGAAGGGTGGGTGCCACCTGGAGAGGCAGGTGGGCCATGGTGTCCTTGCCCCAACGCCACCCTTGGCCTCTGGGGCCTGGGGCCTGCCTGCACCCTGACCCTGGAGCCAAGGTTCTGCCACTGTTGGCGGTTTGCAGCTGTGTGTCTATACTGGCTCTCCAAGCCCAGCTATTTATAACCCCTTCCAAACAGAACTATAAGGAAATGTGTTGGCAATTTTGTCTTTATTTCATAAAACACAGGATGAGGCCAAATGGGAGTCGGTTTCCGAATGAGCACAATTACAGATCTGAAAAATCGAGTTCACTTTTAGCTGCAAATATTATTTAGAGGAAATCTCTTGTTTTGTGAAAAGAAGCTGCGTGTTGACAAATTCATTTGCCTCAGATTCTGGAGGGTTTAAAGCTCCCAGAGTCAGGGCTCTACCTTGAGCTGGGGGCTTGCATCCCACCCTCTGGGGACCCTCTCCCCTTTGGGGCTGGTCCAGGGTGACATCACCAGGTCACATGCAGCTGGAAAGGAGTGCTCCTCGCCGCCCCCCCACTGCCCCTGGAAGACCAGACCGTCCAGCGTCAGGTTCATGAGCGTGCTCCCGTCCCCGCCCCACAGCTCAGCCCCTGGCCCCACCATGCAGATAGAAGCAGCCCTGCCCACCACCCGGAGACCCACCAGCTGCCCCCTCCTTCCAGACCCGCAGTCAGAGCACCTTGCCCCACCTCTGCCTCACAGGACCCCCGAGGGCCCTGGGGGTCCACAGGCTCCTTCTCTACTTGGGACAAATGTCCTCCGTCCACCTCCTCGTTCCCGGTAGTCCCTCCTCAAAAGTCACCCCCTCACAGCCCTTGTCCGCCGCCTGAGACACAACCGCGCCTGCTCACACCACTGACTCGCCAGCCCCTGCCCGCGTGTTTCCCACCCCAGGAACCGCATCCACACTGTCCATCTCCCCACCATGTCAGCTGCCTCTCCCAGTGCCAGCTGCAGCCCAGGAAGACTTCCTGGAGGCAGCATTTTCAATGTCAACCTAGACGCATGAAGAGAGTGGTTACTGTCTGGGCTCAGGCGCTCCTCAGTAGTGGGAACAGGATACAGAGGCCTACGGGCCTGTAGCTAGACCACCCTCCCCCGTGGACAGAGACACCTGTGGCCCATGCAGGCGAAGGGACGGTCAGAGGCCAGATGAGAGCCCAAGGCCAGAGGAGGGGTGGAGCTGCCCACCACCCACCTCTCTGCCAGAGTCAGACCCACCTTCGCAGGACCTGGGGCCTAGGAGCTCCCCAACTGCTCGCCCTCCTGCTGGCCTAGGAGTCCTGCCCTCAGGGCCCGTCAGCAGGTGACCCTATGTGGAATCTGTCTTGAGCACACCCTTGAGGACCAGCGGGGTGTACAGGAGAAAGCCACCAAACATGGGCCCTAGGTCCTCACTGTGTGGCCCCAGGCAAGTCACTGAACTCCCCTGGGCCTGTCTCCTCTCCTGGAAAATGGTCAAGAGGACAGCTCTGGGCTGTGGTATGAAAAGAAGCAGCTGCGTGGAAGTCAGCTGGCCAGGTGTCTGGAACACAGTAGCCCTTAATCACGTGGATGTGTGGGTGGGTCATCAGACAGTGGAGGAGAGGATGGTGGGTGGTGGGTGGTGGGTGGGTAGCTGGGCAGATGGAAGAATGGGTGGGTGGATGTGTGAGACAAAGGGGTGGATGGATGGAGGGGTGGATGGGGAGATNTTAAGGAGATTTGTCATTGGATTCAGGGCCTGGATAATCCAGGATGATCTCATCTGGAGATCCTTAGTTATTGTGTATGTGCTAAGTCACTTTAGTCTTGTCTGGCTCTATGCAATACTATGAACTGTAGCCCTCCAGGCTCCTCTGTCTATGGGATTCTCCAGGCAAGAATACTGGAGTCGGTTGCCATGCCCTCCTCCAGGCAATCTTCCCAGCCTAAGGATCAAACTCACATCTTTTACATCTCCTGCATTGGCAGGAGGGTTCTTTACCACTAGTGCAACCTGGGAAAATAGTTTTTCCAAATAAACTTATGTTCACGATTCTAGGAGTTCGCTCATGGAGGTATATTTCGGGAGCCACCATTAATCCCTCTCCAGTGCCAAAACTCAAATGCTGATGTGTCCCTGAGAGAGAGCTGCGGAGCCCTTGGTAGGGCTTCTTCCCTGGACACAGCGCTGGCAAGGAAGGAAATGCTCATTGCTGGAGAGTTATTTGGGATACCCAGGCAGAGAGAGCTCTGGCTGTCTTTGAGCTCCCAAGTTCTAGATTCAGTAAAATCACATCTGTGCACCCCAGGGAGGCATGGAGAAAGTTGAAAAAGAGGAAGCCATGCCTGAAGGCACCACCCACCTGAGTGGCATAGGAAAGGTGGGGATGATGATCACTTCATCAGATTCAAGCCTAGAGACAGAAGATTACCAAAGACCCAAGGCCTACTTTCCCACCCTGAGTGGACACAGCAGAGACTAGAACTTTGCCTTTGACTAACAGGATGCTACTGAATTGGAGAAGATGAGTGTCTGGACCCAGCGACTGCATGGAGAGTCGAAATAGAAATCGAAGTTGTACTTTCCTTGCTGTATTAGTCATGGTTCTTCAGAAAAACAGAACTGTTACAGAAGGAAGGTTTATTTTAAGGAATTAACTTGTGGGATTGTGAACCTGGTGTGTCTGGAATCAGGGCAGGCCACCAGACTGGAAATTCAGGTCAAGGTTGAGGTGATTGTCTTGAGCCCTCTCATTCCACAGGTCAGCAGGCCAGAAACTCAGGCGGTGTTTCTACGCTGTAGTCTTAAGAGCTCCATTGTCCTTGGGGAATCTCAGTTTTAGCTCCTAAGATCAGCTTGTTGAATGGGGCTCATGTACATTATAGAGGATAATCTGCTTGTTAATCACTTCTAAGACAATACCTCTCCAACGATACCTATCAAAGAATTGACGCTTTCAAATTGTGGTACAGGAGAAGACTCTGGACACAACAAGGAGACCAAACCAGTCCATCCTGAAGGAAATCAACTCTGAATATTCACTGGAAGGACTGATGCTGAAGCCACAACTCCAGTACTTTGGCCACCTGATGTGAAGAGCTGACTCTTTGGAAAAGACTCTGATTCTGGGAAAGATTGAGGGCAGGAGGAGAAGGAGATGATAGAGGATGAGATGGTTGGTTGGCATTACCAATTGAATGGACGTGAGTTTGAGCAAACTCTGGGAGATGGTGAAGGACTGAGAAGCATGACACGACTGAACAGCAGAACGATGACAACATCTAGCCTAGTGTTTGACTCAATGGCATTGCGCTGTACCCTAGTCAAGTTGACACATAAATTAACTATCATGTTTACACACTGGAGCATGCAGACTTGAAATTCCAATTTGTTCTTCAGCACTCCTGAGCACGTAGTAAGTGTCAGGCATTGCAGTCAGGCCAGCTGAGGCCTCTGCTGCCAGAGTTTACCACTGACCCATCAATCTAGGTCACACTGGGCAGGGGTTATAACATTTGGAGGCATTGCAAGAACATCTCGAGGGCTCTTGATTGACAGCTGTGGGGCCTGGAAAGATTTTCTCCTGACTTGGAGGACAATAGATGTTAGTCACGAGAGGTGAGGAAGGTGAAAGAAGGAGAGAAAACACAAGCAGAGATGAAAAAGTGAAAGAAAAACACGAGGAGTTTGAGAAACTGAAAGAAAAAAAAAAACATTAAGAGGAAAAGAATGTGGGACTCATAGTCCTGGAGATATGAGGTTAGCGGGGTGAGTGAGCATGGGGACCGACCATTCTGCTCCTCCTCTGAAATGCTGTAGAAGTCACGGCTTAGCTTCAGAGCACTGAGGAGCCACTGACGGGCGCAGAGCTGGGGGGTGGCGTGATCAGATCCCCTTTGAGAAGAGAGCTCTGACTGCTGTGTGCAAGTGGATTTGAGGTGGCTGTCCGGGTTTGGGTGGTTGAAGCATCCCAATGAGATGTGATAATGGCCAGTCAGGGCATGACAAAGGTGGACAGCATGAAATATTGACAAGAGGACAAGTCAACCAGTGGATGACTTGGTATTTACAAATACTTTACAGAGTTGGGGCTGGGGTGGCTCATCAGGCAGAAATATACTTTCAAATTTGTTATCTCACGTGGGGATGGAATTTGACAGCCTTACAAGTAGTTTATCATCTCATCTCTGATTATCTTTCTACCAGCCTTTCCGCTCCTCTCCCCAGCCTTAATTCTTGAGATTAGAATCAGATACTATCTTCGTTTCTCAAATGTTTGATGTCTAAGTCAGAGTAATGTGCTTTTTTTTTAAGCTGCAAATTAACTTATCGTCAAAGGAACAGTGATCATGTCAGCGTGAAAAGTGCTCCATCCTTAAATCTTTGCAGGACTGTGCATACCCTCAGCAGAACCCCTTCTCAACTCCTCCCCCTCCACACCAGATGCTGAAATGGTCCCAGTTTACCTCTCTTTGGCAACCCCTTGCCCTTCATTGAGAAGATGAAAATTGGAATGAATTGTAACCGAATGTTGTTCAACCTTTCCATATTAAAGTGAACATGGGATCAAATTGTCACTTTTCCCAAACTTTATGTCATTTTGTATTAGATTACTTTCCTCATGCCAGGACATAGAGCTCATGTAAACCCAAAATGGAAGGAATCTTCAAGTTTTGCCAAGTTTATAATATGGAGAAAAAAAAAAAAGAGTCTAGGTGAAGTGTGTTTGAACGTGAATGAAACCCCTGCTCTGCCCTGGCAGCAGGATGAAATGAACTCAACTTGTAGTTGGCATTTGGGTTGCTGATGTCCTGAACCACACCTCCTGAGTGGTCCGGATTCTACCAAACCAGAAACACGTTTTGCCAGCTGTTCTCCCCACTTATTTCCAATGTGTGTGCTTGTGCGCAATGGAATCCATATGTTCCTTATCCATTTACACTTAAATCATCAAGATGTTGCTCAACGATGCTTCTGTGATTTACAGATCCTTTCAGTTTTTTTTTATTTGAAAAAGGGGGAAAATCATATTTTGCAAAGTGTAGACTTGCAACCACAAATTTGTACAATGAAGAAATATGTGTCTGCTGTTTTCTTTCTTTCCTCTTCCAAATTTCAAAGGGGGCATTGCCAACTTGCAAACATATGACTTCCAGAAGCATGCACAGCAGCTACATGGATAAGTCTCCATCTTTTATAACTGCTGTAGTCCTCATCATGGGCGAAGTGCGTGTGTGTGTGTGCGTGTGTGTGTGTGTGTGTGTGTGTGTGTGTGTGGTGGAGGGAGGGCAGGGAGGTAGATGAAGGAAGAATGATTTAGAGAGAAATTGATAAGGAGGAAAAGGAAGGAAGATGCAAAGGGAGGGTGGAAGGGAAGAATTTAAAATTTTGGAACAGATGAAAAATTGATATATTCAGAGGTAAAGGAAGAGAAAATATGTATAACAGAAACAGGTTAAGGCAGCCAACTGCTTAATCATCCACTTGTTAAAAGGATATTTATCACGTAGTGCCTTCTATGTACTGGAGTGTGGCAAAATAGATGGTGCAGATTCTTTGGCACGTCCCCATCTAGAGGCAGGCGTATTGCTTCTCCACTTGATGACGAGGTGGCCTGAAGCTTCTTTGACCACTGCGACTTGGCAAAAGTGATGCTAAGGCAGCCCTGGGCCTAGGCTCTAGGAGCAGGGACGCCTGCTGCCTTGGCCTCTAGGAGTCAGCTGCCACGCCGAAGCTGCGTATAACCCAGGGAACAGCCCACACATGCTCCCAGGTAACAGCCAGCATCAACTGTCAGCTTTGTGAGTGTGCCATCTTGGACTCCCAGCCCATGCAAGCCTTTGGATATAAAGATTGCATCACCATTTCATCATATTTGTAGCCAAAAAGTTGTGTATCTAAAAAAGCTTTTTGTTAACACTAGCTGTCAAGAGTGTTTACTTATACTATATGGTGTATTTAAGATGAATCTTAAAAAATTTCATACCATCACTGGCATGAATAAATGATGTATGTTTTTCTAGGTTATGAATGTTTTCCTTTTAATGACTTCATGTCCAAGTAATTATTATTGCCTTCCTAGAAGCCTTTCCCATTTGCACCACAGTGACTATTCAAGAGATCTTTGCTAGTTTCTATGAGTATGACCCTTGTACTCAGTATCTAGTTACTGTCTATTGGCTACTATCTGTCTATCTATCCATGCATCTTAAATGTTAAATTCTAAATATGTCTCACACATACAATATATACATACATGTTAACATTTTATATTTTTAATTCATTTTTTATTGAAGGATAATTGTTTTACAGAACTTTGTTGTTTTATTTTAAACCTCAACATGAATCAGCCATAGGTATACATATATCTCTTCCCTTTTGAACCTCCTTCCCACATCCTGCCCCATCCCACCCTTCTAGATTGATACAGAGCGCCTGTTGGAGTTTTCCTGAGCCATACAGTGAATTTCTGTTGACTATCTATTTTACATATGGTAATGTAAGTTTCCATGTAATTCTTTCCATACATCTCACCTTCTCCTCCAAGCTCCACATGTCCATAAGTCTATTCTCTGTCTGTTTCTCCCTTGCTGCCTTGTAAATAAATTCCTCAGTACCATTTTCTAGATTCCGCATATATGCATTAGAATGCAATATTTAACTTTCTCTTTCTGACTTACTTCACACTGTATAATAGATTCTAGACTCATCCACCTCATTAGAACTGACCCAAATGCATTCCTTTTTATAGCTGAGTAATATTCCATTACTTCTGTGATGTAGTCTACCTCCTTGCCCTCCCTCCACCACACACACACACACACACACACACACACACACGCACTTCATCCGTGATGAGGACTACAGCAGTTATAAAAGATGGAGACTTATCCATGTAGTTGCTGTAGANGATTCTAGACTCATCCACCTCATTAGAACTGACCCAAATGCATTCCTTTTTATAGCTGAGTAATATTTCATTACTTCTGTGATGTAGTCTACCTCCTTGCCCTCCCTCCACCACACACACACACACACACTTCGTCCATGATGAGGACTACAGCAGTTATAAAAGATGGAGACTTATCCATGTAGTTGCTGTAGATGCTTCTGAAAGTCATATGTTTGCAAGTTGGCAATGCCCCCTTTGAAATTTGGAAGAGGAAAGAAAGAAAACAGCAGACACACATGATGATGCTGTGAAAGTGCTGCACTCACTATGCCAGCAAATTTGAAAAACTCAGCAGTGGCCACAGGACTGGAAAAGGCCAGTTTTCATTTCAATTCCAAAGANAGTGCTCAGCTTTCTTTATAGTCCAACTCTCACATCCATACTTGACCACTGGAAAAACCATAGCCTTGACTAGATGGACGTTTGTTGACAAAGTAATGTCTCTGCTTTTTAGTATGCTGTCTAGGTTGATCATAACGTTTCTTCCAAGGAGTAAGCGTCTTTTGATTTCATGTCTATAGTCACCATCTGCAGTGATTTTGGACCCCCCCAAAATAAAGTCAGCCACTGTTTCCACCGTTTCCTCATCTGTTTCCCATGAAGTGATGGGACCGGATGCCATGATCTTAGTTTTCTGAATGTTGAGCTTTAAGCCAACTTTTTCACTCTC
>SJYW01008766.1:504054-554966 GCA_006410735.1 Raphicerus campestris
TGGTGACTGCAGCCATGAAATTAAAAGACGCTTACTTCTTGGAAGAAAAGTTATGACCAACCTAGATAGCATATTCAAAAGCAGAAACATTACTTTGCCGACTAAGGTCCGTCTAGTCAAGGCTATGGTTTTTCCTGTGGTCATGTATGGATGTGAGAGTTGGACTGTGAAGAAGGCTGAGTGCCAAAGAATTGATGCTTTTGAATTGTGGTGTTGGAGAAGACTCTTGAGAGTCCCTTGGACTGAAAGGAGATCCAACCAGTCCATTCTGAAGGAGATCAGCCCTGGGATTTCTTTGGAAAGAATGATGCTAAAGCTGAAACTCCAGTACTTTGGCCACCTCATGTGAAGAGTTGACTCATTGGAAAAGACTCTGATGCTGGAAGGGATTGGGGGCAGGAGGAGAAGGGGACAATCGAGGATGAGATGGCTGGATGGCATCACGGACTCGATGGACGTGAGTCTGAGTGAACTCCAAGAGATGGTGATGAACAGGGAAGCCTGGCATGCTGCAATTCATGGGGTTGCAAAGAGTCGGACACGACTGGGCGACTGAACTGAACTGAACTGAATTTTTTTTAGTTTTGACTTAAAAAATTTTAACTTCTATTTCACTTTGCATAGAACAACATTGTTTTTTATTAAGTGAGTAAGTAAGTGAAGTCGCTCAGTCGTGTCCGACTCTTTGCGACCCCATGGACTGTAGCCTACCAGGCTTCTCCGTCCATGGGATTCTCCAGGCAAGAATACTGGAGTGGGTTACCATTTCCACTGGACTTATCTTCATAAGATACAATTTCTAACCAAGAATTCATATTTCATTATAATAATTCCAAATCCAAAGTCTGACAATAATTATATTAGTAGTTATAATAGGAGTAGAAGTAACAGTTACCATTCATTCAACAAGTATTTATTAAGCACCTACTATGTGCCAAGCAGCATGCTATAAATGAGAACAAAACTGTGAAACAGTCTCAAACTGTCCCTGGCCCCATGGACACTGCTGTCTACAAATGATAACCAAATATTCACACAAATAAAAATCAGCCCCAAAATGCAGGAATGACGAGGACTACTGATCACCAACCATCATCTGACTTCTCTCTTGACCTTTGGTGGTGGAATGTCTGAGTTAGCCAGACTCATGGGTGCCCAGACAGAGACAAGGAGACCACATCCTCCTTCTAATAAAGAGAGTCTTCTGTTTACTAAGCACTTATGTAACACTCCCTGAGTGCTAGCCGCTCTTCTGGTCCCTTACACATACATGCTGACTTTGAACTCTTTTTGGGTACAGACTATTATTCTCTGCCTATACAGTTGAATATTTAAAGGTCATGTACCTCTTAAGAGAAGAATTGGTTTAAAAATCTGGTCAGTCTAGCTTCAGAGTCAATGCTTTTAATTATTCACTAGGGTTTCTGTATAAAGATCTCCATTATTGTACATGTGTACGTACGTCTGACCTATGTGTGTAAATGTAAACCTGAAAGTGTACGTGTCTGTGTATATGTGTGTGTCTCTGTGTATGTCTATGTGTCCATGTGTGTCTGTGTGTCTACAGAAGTCCACTATCTCACTTAGATCAACACCAGTCCTTTAACTTAATACTGCAAATCCAATCCTTCCTCCTTACCCTATAGGATAAACTCAGTTGACATCTTCATTTGTTGGCTATTGACACCAGTTGATCAAATGCATAGATTGGGAAATGGATGATACTCCATTTAGAATTATTATAAAATACTGGCAACAGTCCCTGTGCACTATACTATAACTTTGTATCTTATTTACTTTTACCAGTTTGTACTTAATTTCTCTTGAAAAACTAACTCCTAGGTTAGGTTATTACCTAACCATAGGTTATTTAGATGATCATGACTATTCAGATTGTATGGTCCCAGTTTTCAAAGGAACCTGTGATATCTCATCTCATAACTTCAGCTGCTCCTGCAAACAGGACCCTCACACTCTTTTTGATACCTGAGGACACTAAAATTCTCAATACAAACCCAACCGTGATGATTTTAGAAAGATACTTTTCTTACTGCTGTTAATTGAAATACACAGTTCTGTAGCAGATACATATGGGAGAGAAAAAGTTGTTTTCTACCACCTGATCCTCATCTGTTGGTCATCTGTGCTGAGTTGGACTTGAGCATAGCCTTCAGTGGAGTAAGTGCTGGCAGATAAGTGGGATCACATGGGGAGTGCAAGATACGATCTCAGCAGCCTTGTGCAATTGTGAACAATGCTTTTCTAAGTGGTCTTCTGAGAAAAAAAGCGTTTATCATCAGCATCGTTCACACATATTAACAGCTTTCCTTGGAGTTTTCAACATGTTGGTTCTTTGAACCTTGAATTATTTGCCAGCGAAGAAACTCATCCCAGACCAACTAGCAGTGATTAGTGTGGCTTGTGGCTCTCCAAGCAGTTCCCAGTGTTGTCAGCACAGCAGAAAGGCGCCTGTCCCTAGATAGCCACTGCCTGCAGCCAGCCCAACCCTGCCTCGTGGGCCAGGCAAGGGGCAGCAGCCAAGGNGTGTGGCTCGTGGCTCTCCAAGCAGTTCCCAGTGTTGTCAGCACAGCAGAAAGGCGCCTGTCCCTAGATAGCCACTGCCTGCAGCCAGCCCAACCCTGCCTCGTGGGCCAGGCAAGGGGCAGCAGCCAAGGCTTTTGAAAAAACCTACAGTGAGCCTCTCAGAGGCGTGTTAGGTCTAGTGGGATGCTACAGGGAGAAAGTAAGAGGTATAAATCACTAGGTATAAAATATATAAGATGTAAAAATGTAACATATAGCACAGGGAATATAGTCAGTATTTTATAGTAACTCTAAATGGAGTATAGCTTGCAAAAACATTGAATCACTATGGTGTATGGCTGAAACTCATATAATGTTATAAATCAACTATGTGAAGTGAAGTCGCTCAGTCATGTCTGACTCTTTGCGACCCCATAGACTGTAGCCTACCAGGCTCCTCTGTCCATGGGATTTTCCAGGCAATAGTACTGGAGTGGATTTCCATTTCCTTCTCCAGGAGATCTTCCCAATCCAGGACACGAACCCGGGTCTCCTGCATTGTAGACAGACGCTTTAACATATGAGCCACCATAAAAAATAAATAATAAATCAGAGAAAGACAAATATCATATAATATCACTTATCTGGAGAATTCTATGGACAGAGGAGCCTGGGGGGCTACCATGCATGGGATCACAAAGAGTCAGACACAACTGAGAGACTAATAATTTCACTTTGGGGCTTCCTTGGTGGTGGTAAAGAATTTTCTTACCATGCAGGGGACTCAGGTTTGATCCCTGGGTGGGGAAGATCCCCTGGAGAAGGAAATGGTTACCCACCCCAGGGTTCTTGCCTGGGGAATTCCATGGACAGATGAGCCTGGCAGGCTACAGTCCACTGGGTTGCAAAGATCTTGACCCAGGGATGGAACCTCAGTCTCCTGTATTGCAGGCAGGTTTTTACTATCTGAGAAGCACCCCCCCACCACCACCACATATGTAGAATCTAAAAAAATGATGCAAATAAACTTTATGAAACAGAGATAGACTCACAGACCTGGAAAACATGGCTACCAAGGGGATAGTGAAGGTAGGGGGAGAGATACACCAGGAGTCTGGAATTAACATATACACACTACCGCATGTAAAATACAAAATAACAAGGACTTATTGTGCAACACAGGGAACTGTATTCAATATCTTGTAAAAACCTATAATGGAACTATATATATATAGCCTCACACATACATACACACATATATATATGTATATATATAACAGAATCACTTTGCTTTATACCTGAAACAAACACAACCTTGTAAATTAATTATACTTCAATTTTAAAAGATGGTTGAAAATCAATCAATTTTTAAAAAGCAAAAAAAAAAAAAATCAAGTGGACTAAAGCATGCAGTTTGCTTCTTTTCCATTTCTTGCTTATCCCTTTTAAAGTGTCAATATACACATGGCCTTTTCACTCTCTAGAAGGGGCCTTAAAGTTCTATAGGACATTTTAATTCTGGTATGTTAGATTCCTAATTTGAACCAGATGGAGTATTCCACTTAGCACTTTTAGCTCTCCAAAGATGGGTGCCATCACAATTTCTTTGTGACTCTCCAAGTTGCCAGCATGCCCAATACAGTCAGTATCAAAAAAAAAAAAAAGAAAGAAAGAAAGAAAAAAAATAAACTGTTAAAGTGAATGCAGATATAACATTCCACCACTTCTTGTCATCCAGTGATAAATGTTTGAGAGTAATTCTATAGTGCTTCCCATAGATGTCCTGGAAACATTTATAGAGCTATTTTGAAGGACTAAGTATGTAAATGTTGAGACTGGAGAGAGAGAGAGAGAAAAACTTTCAGATAAATCTTCCATTTTGATAATCAGGGAAAGGTGTGAAGAAGTGTCAGGACGTTTGTTCTCAGTCTCTGGACCAAGTTTTCTTCACTGTGTTTCCTAACTCATTAATTCATTCAAAGACTTTGGAGTCAGACAGGTCAGGGCAAACTCACTGTAGTTTGCACTTGATGGGTACTGTTGGGCAAATATCTGGTATTACTAAACCTCAGTGTCCTACAAAATGTGAAATTAACTTATTAAGTCAAGAGATGGTTGGGGACCCCTCCTAGGTTCCATGCACAGCACAGAGGAAAGAAGAGAGACATTGTTCCTGCTTCCCTGGAGCAGTTAATGTCAAAATAGCAAATTAAAGTATAGATTTGAAGAAATGTGGAATTCTGCCCACAGAGAGAAGATGGAAAATGTGAAAGGGAAATTGAAATAAGAAGGACTCATCAAAATTTCAAGGAGATACTTGAGAGAGAAGAAATGTTGAAGATATCAAGGCTGATGATTTTTCAGACATCATGAAAGATAGACTTCTCAGATTTAAAGAGCAAGTGGATTTAAAAAAAGGAAATTGGTATCTAGGCAACATTACAGTGATAGTATAGAACTTCAAAATGAAACTTTGACCCAAATATTTCAAAGTTGCCATAGAGAGAAGACAGTTATTTCAACGAGCAGTAATTAGATCAACAGCAGAATTCTCAACAATAATGAATATCCAAAGACAGGGAAATAAATGCAGAGAACTTTTCCCAGCTAAACTATCTTTCAAGAATGAGGGTAAGCACATTTTGATACAAGATACACGGAGTCTTACTTCTAAGGAAGCCTCACATAAAGAGCTTTTAAAAGATATACGATTGACACTTGACCAGCAGGTGTTATGATCATCAACCCCATGAAGTCAAAAATCCACATATAATTTTTGACCCCTCCAGAGCTTAACCATTAACTATTAACCATTAACTATTAACCATTAACTATTAACTATTGTGGGGCTTCCCAGGAGGCACTGGTAGTAAAGAACCTGTTTGCCAATGCAGAAGATGTTAAAGATGTGGGTTTGATATCTGGNTGATTGACACTTGACTAGCAGGTGTTATGATCATCAACCCCATGAAGTCAAAAATCCACATATAATTTTTGACCCCTCCAGAGCTTAACCATTAATAGTCTATTTTGGGGCTTCCCAGGAGGCACTGGTAGTAAAGAACCTGTTTGCCAATGCAGAAGATGTTAAAGATGTGGGTTTGATATCTGGGCTGGGAAGATCCCCTGGAGGAGGGCAAGGCAACCCACTCCGGTATTCTTGCCTGAAAACTACCATGGACAGAGGAACCTAGTGGGTTACAGTCTACAGGGTCACAAAGAGTCAGACACAGCTGAAGTGACTTAGCATAGCGTATGGTTGACCCGAAGCCATGCTGATAACATAAGCAATCAATATCATTTTGGACATTATATATACTGTGTTCTTACAGTAAACTAGAGAAAAGAAAACACTATTATAAAATCATAAGGAAGAGAAAATACATTTATAATACTGAACTGTATTTGATAACATAAGTTTACACTGTCTACAAGAAAAATTCTGTCATTACCTATACCAATATTGTTTTATATGATACAAAACACAATAAATGTTATATTATTACTAACACTAGGAATAAAGCATGAAAATATAGTGTGGAAAAGAATTTTATATTTTTTTACAGGTACTCATGTACTGAGAGGGCCTCCCATATGGCACCAGTGGTAAAGAACCTGACTGCTGAGGCCGGAGACATAAGAAATGCAGGTTTGATCTCTGGGTTGGGAAGGTCCTCTGGAGAAGGGAAAGGCTTACCCACTCTAATATTGCCTGGATAATCCCGTGGACAGAGGAGCCTGGCAGGCTACAGTCCATAGTGTTGCACAGAGTCAAGAAACAACTGAGGTGCCTTAACACACATGCGATCTCTATATAATAAAGCATTTGTTAAGACAAAGTTATAAAATAATAAGAAAACTAACACATTGTTAATTTTGCATGCAGTATCACTCATCTTAGGCCTATGTAAAGATAGACATGTGTCTTATGCATTCCCAATATACCGAATTTTTCTTAATTTCTTGATATTTCTAGGCTATGTGATTCTTCGATGAGGTTTTTCAAATTGCTGTACATCTCCAGTTTTTTTTCAATATATTTACTGAGAAACAAATCTGTGTATAAAATGGACCTGTTCAATTCAGACCTATGTTGTTCAAGGGCAGACTGTACTTAAGAAAAATAGAANATGTGATTCTTCGATGAGGTTTTTCAAATTGCTGTACATCTCCAGTTTTTTTTCAATATATTTACTGAGAAACAAATCTGTGTATAAAATGGACCTGTTCAATTCAGACCTATGTTGTTCAAGGGCAGACTGTACTTAAGAAAAATAGAACATCAACATAAAAGCAATATCTTGGATCTCAGATGTGCTTAGGAATGTTAGCAAAGAGAAACTGAGAATGATGGGAATAAAATCAAACATACTTTGACTGTATAGACCAACAAGAGTAATTATGATGATTTACAGCATAAAGAACACTGCAGAATTAAAACTCAGTACAGGAAAACCATAATAGACAAGACAGGATGTAGGGTGATAAGAATTAGAGCAATATCGATTTTCTCTTAATTATTCAGGAGGAGGAGGAAATATTGATTAATATTTTTTAAAGTAACTGCTATTAAAAATTCTAATTAGTTTGGAATTAAAAAAAGAAAGTATAAAAATTGAATATCTATCTTCCAAACAAGTAGCAGTACAAAGAGAACTGAACTCAGTAGAGTACTATAATATGAAGAGTTCTTTAGAAAGAAAATTGATAATGAAATGGAGGTGAAATTGGATGAGTTGAGAAAGTGGAGGCAGGGAGAATTAGTAATGAAATAAAGTATAAGCTTTGTGTCCAGAGTTATGCTGGAACCAGTTCATGGAATAAGTAGATAAGGCTGGACCTTATCATGGCAGGACCTGAATGACAGGATGTGGAGTTTGGGCATATTGGAAAGATGGTTGAGAAGTTTTTGATCANGGTTCTTTACCACTAACACAACCTGGGAAGCCCAATGCTTATATGACAGAGCATAAAATAATTGTATGCCTTAGAGATATCAGTGTCTTCACCCTCATGACATCAAACACCTAGAGGTCCAAGTGACAAAATCCAAGTCAGTGTTTGATTTTTTCATTTTTCAACCCCTTGAATCATGGGCTAATCATGACACTAGTAATTATGTTATGGGTGCCTAGTTGGGAAGCTGAAGGAGGGCAGGTCTCAATGTGGGCATAGTCCATGCAAACCAGACAGCTCAGTTCAGCTCAGTTCAGTCGCTCAGTCATGTCCAGTGCTTTGTGACCCCATGGACCACAGCACACCAGGCCTCCCTGTCCATCACCAACTTCCAGAGCTTACTCAAACTCATGTCCATTGAGTCGGTGATGCCATCCAACCTTCTCATCTTCTGTCGTCCCCTTATCTTCCTGCCTTCAATCTTTCCAAGCATCAGGGTCTTTTCCAAAGAGTCAGCTCTTTGCATCAGGTGGCCAGATATTGGAGTTTCAGCTTCACCATCAGTCCTAATGAATATTAGGACTTCACCAATGAATATTCAAGACTGATCTCCTTTATGATGGACTGGTTGGATCTCCTTGTAGTCCAAGAGAGTCTCTAGAATTTTCTCCAACACCAGTTTAAAAGCGTCATTTCTTTGGCACTCAGATTTCTTTATAGTTCAATTCTCACATCCATACATGAGTACTGGAAAAAACATAGCTTTGACTAGACAGACCTTTGTTCGCAAAGTAATGTCTCTGCTTTTTAATAAGCTGTCTAGGTCAGTCATAACTTTTCTTCCAAGGAGCAAGCGTCTTTTAATGTCACGGCTGCAGTCACCATCTGCAGTGATTTTGGAGCCCCCCAAAATAAAGTCTGTCACTGTTTCCATTGTTACCCTGTCTATTTGCCATGAAGTGATGGGACTGGATGCCATGATTTCTTGAATGAGCCTTTGCATTGTCCATTTTCAAGTTATTCTCATTCAAAGGTGTCTGTCATTATCAGCTCTGGCCAAGATCAGAAGTCTGGCTCCAAGATGTGGTTACAGACAGCAGTGGGTCAGGGTACCAAGGGCTGCTGGCTGTCCTCAGAAAGGGGAGATGGACGAGCCATAAACAGGTGACCCATATCTGCCTTAGTGAACGATCTTCCCAAATCCTTTTCCAAATGCAGTGGCTTAAGGTAAGCCTATTTGTCAAATACCTGCCACAGAGGAAATATATATCCAGAGATATGTTATCCAGAAACTGGGTAACATTTGGCAAAGCATAAAAGGAAATAATTTCTTTAGTGAAAAATTAAATGCAGAATCACACAGTTAGACCCCAAACCAAGAATCTCCTTTTTGGGGGAGGTCTGGCTATTGCACTTTTGCAGCTATTTGGCCTGGGATTGGTAATGGGAAAGTTCCTGATTGTTTCTGCCTTGTCTTTTTTGACCCAAGATCTTGCTGGTACCCTGCTGAACTATTCTGAAGACAAATTTGCAATACTCAAGATGGCTTTACTAATGGCTGTGAAACTAGATAAGAAAAAGAGAAACAGAATGTCACAAACAGTGGGAACGTGAGTGACAGGATCCAGTCCCTGTGCCTGAAGCCCAGCAAACCTCCAGCTCGTCTGCTACTTTCCTAAGTGTCTCAGAGTTCACCTACTATGTCCTTACACTGCAGCACAGGAAGGGGATTTACACCATGTGGTTCCCCTAGACACCGTTCCATGTAAGAGAGATGGTACCATCTCCCACTTCCATGGAGTCTGCCTTCTATCTGCCTCCATGTCATTAAGAGAGACAGTTCCTAGGTAAGTTGATAAGAAGTCCAGGGTTCCCAAGGAGGAGAAAGGTTTCTGGAACCCTTGAGAAGGAGATAGGGGTCTGTGGCTCTCAAAGAGAAAAGGACAAATGTTCTTTTCTGCACTGCTTTGTCTTAGTAAATATAGCATTATATCTTGCTCAAGGACATGTTTCTCCTTAACAAGAACCTTCTGACTAATCCTGTCATCTTAAAATTTATATTATGGGAGTGGGTCTGGTCAGTTCAGTTCAGTTGCTCAATTACGTTTGACTCTTTGCGACCCCATGGACTGCAGCACACCAGGCCTCCCTGTCCATTACCAACTCCCAGAGTTTACTCAAACGCATGTCCGTTAGGTCAGTGATGATCTCCAACCATCTCATCCTCTGTCATCCCCTTCTCCTCCTGCCTTCAATCTTTTCCAGCATCAGGGTCTTTTCAAATGAGTCAGCTCTTCGCATCAGGTGGCTAAAGTACTGGAGTTCAGCTTCGACATCAGTCTCTCCAATGAATATACAGGACTTATTTCCTTTACGATGGACTGGTTGGATCTCCTTGCAAGTCCAAGGGACTCTCAAGAGTCTTCTCTAACACCACAGTTCAAAAACATCAGTTCTTTGATGCTCAGCTTTCTTTGGGTAGGTCTGGTAAGATCTTTCTATTGTTCATTCTAATCTTACTAAATTAAAATGTATGTTGTGGTAGTGAGTCTGAAAAGTATAAAGGCCTTGATAAGACTACCTAGGGAGGCATTCTCCATCCCCCTTCTGATGTCTATGTCAGAAGCTTTCTCTGTCGCTTTTCTTACTTTAATAAAAGTAAGAAAAAAAGTATAAAAAGAATAAAAGTAACAAAAGCTTTTTGCTACACAGAAGCTCTTGACTGATCAGGCCTGGGCCCTGGTCCCGAAGCTAAATCTTTGGAGATCACGAATCCGACATTGTTCACTGTAAGCTCTCATCATCCCCTGGGAACTGAAGCCAGAAATGGCCTTTCTGGCCAGGGGAAGCTCTGTTTTCTAACACTGGGGTGCCAACGTGCCTTTGCATCAAGAATGGAATTATAATTCCTTATGTACTCAGTTGCTTAGTCATGTCTGACTCTTTGTGACCCCATGGACAATCGCCCACCAGGCTCATCTGTCCATGGGATTCTCTAGGCAAGAATATTAGAGTGGGTTGCCATGCCCTCCTGCAGAGACTCTTCCCAGCCCAGGGATCAAACCCAGGTCTCCCACATTGCAGGCTGATTCTTTACCATCTGAGCCACCAGGGAATGACGATCTCCAGATCCAGGCAGATGAGACCTACTATAGACAAGCCAACTCACTTCTTTAGCTTCACAGAGATACTTCATGCTCTTATTTCCCCCCTATTTCTTTAAAATGTTCCCTCCACAGATAAGATGTTCTTCTGGAATTCCTCTTTGGGTTAGGTCTTCTGCTGTACGAAGGGAAGGAAAGGGAACTTCAGAAGCCTTCCCTGGTGGTGGTGGCAGAGTGAGGGAGTGAGAACGGGGATCAGGGAATGTCATAAGAGGCAGGACCTCTAGATCTTGGTGACTGATAGATGACAGTTGACCAAACTCCTGGTGTGTCCAAGACAAGTGGGTTTCCCAAGACACGGTGTCACCAAGAGGAATTATTGCCGGAGAGGGTGTCAGGCCACCCCCCTCCTCACTCACAAGAAGTACCCCTCCAAACACTGCTCACACCCCCACCCCATCTGCTCAGGACCACACAGAAGTTATCTTCAGTTTTCCGATGACTTACATGAGTTTTGATCTCTTTTCATTGCTCTTGCAAACTTGTACTGCAGTCTGTTTATTCTGCATTAGAGTTTCAGAGCATTTACTTTTTAAGTAGCATCCCTGGGGGTAAATTGTCTGAGATTGCAGATCATTGCTTGTCCTACTTAGTACCTGGTCTAACTGCCTTCTGCTCTCAACTTTCACCTTCAAATTGCCACATCTGGAAGAGATGCAATGTGGACTCTGAGAGATGGGGGAGTAAGGTCAGTCCTTAGCAAGGTCCCCTAATGAGGCAGAAGGGAGGGAAGGTGCTCTGTGGAGAGGGTGAATGGCTATCAGGCTCCGGCTCAGATACGCCCCTCTCCCATCCCTGCAGCCCACTTCTATCGCCTTCACCGTCTGGAAGATCTCCTGTGACTTGTCCTCCTCCCTTGTGAAATACACAGAGTATTTTTCTCTACATGATCCCTCAATACTCCACAAGGCTCGTGAGTCCATAATACCAAACTTCTAAATCGTGTGTGTGTATGTGTGTGAGAGAGAGTGTTGGTGGAAGTGGGTATGTGCATGTGTGTGTTGGTGGAAGTAGGTGTGTGCAAAGGGGCTTGAAGGCAAGAATCTGTATGATTACTCATCATAATGATAAAAGTATTATAAACATGTGCTTACTAAATATATACTGCTTTGGATTATTTCTCTATCACGTGGATGGGTGGCTCTGGAAAGAAATTAGTCTTGGGTCAAATGCATTTTGTGATGATGGCTCCCAGTCCAGGGCAGGGACCTGAACCCTCCCACCTTCCATGAGGGCTTAGAGTGAAGTGTTGTTTTTCAGTGGCTAAGTTGTGTCTGACTCTTTGCAACTCCATGGGCTTTATTTAGCCTGCCAGGCTCCTCTGTCCTCCACTGTCTCCCGGAGTTTGCTCAACTTCATGCCCAATGAGTTGGTGATACTATCCCATCTTCTGTCACCCCTTTCTCCTCCTGCCCTCAATCTTTCCCAGCATCAAGGTCTTTTCCAATGAGTTAGCTCTTTGAAGCACGTGGCCAAAGTATTGGAGCTTCATCTTCAGGATCAGCCTTTCCAATGAATAGTCTGGGTTGATTTCCTTTAGGATTGACTGGTTTGATCTCCTTATAGGTCAAGGGGCTCTCAAGAATCTTCTCTAGAACCACAGTTCAAAAGCATCAATTCTTTGGTGCTCAGCCTTCATTATGGTCCAATTCTGACATTCATACATAATTACTGGAAAAACCATAGCTTTGACTTCCCTGGTGGTTCAGATGATAAGCAGTATGCCTGCAAATCAGGAGACCTGAGTTCGATCCTTGGGTTGGGAAGATTCCCCTGGAGAAGGAAATGACAACCTATTATAGTATTCTCGCCTGGAGAATCCCATGGAGGGAGGAGGCTACAGTCCATGGAGTCGCAAAGAGTCAGATATGACTGAACGACTGAATAGAGAGAGGAGATTTTAAAAAGGAACTGTTTCCTTATTGGTAGAACTGAGAGCTCCTAAAGAAGGGATGCTGGGACCGTGTGGTTGTGTCTCTGTGAGTGTGTGTTGAGCAGGCACTATTCAATACAGGCCAATAGAGTGAAACAGAAGAACTTGGGTTTGAACGTTGGATGGCTGGCTTCTTGCACCAGCTCTGTGCCTTGGGGGAAATTTCTTTAACATATCTCAATGCTACACTTTTCTCATCTGTCCTTCATAGAGTTCTTGGAAGGACTAACTATCTCAACACGCATAAAACACTTAGCACGGAGCCCGGCGTATAGTAAACACTCAATAAACATCAGCTATTACTATTATGAGGGCTGACCTTGAGCATAGATGAGAGGCTTCTAAGGCCTCAATAAATCCTCATGAGGATGTGCCAAGAGGAGCCTGGGCTGTGCTGGCTTGAAGTTTTTGGAACTGTCTTAATATATTTGAAATTTATACTGAAATCCAATGTGCTGAGGTCTCCTGATAAAAACAGGGAAAAAAAAAGTGGAAGCATATGGTGGTCTGAGTCTTAAAGAAGAATGACTTCTATTATAGAAACAGTCTGATGGAGAAATATGTCTTACAGCCCCGTCAGTCACAAACCGTTTCCAAATGTTGACATTATGCATGATATTAATATATGATAAAGGATCCATGGAAAAGTGGAAAAGCACGAGCATGCCATGCAATTCCTGAGCCCGCTAATGCCCCTAATGGATTAAAAGCAACAGATCACAGCTCGTTTTAAGTATTTGCAGTGGCTGGTGTCAGGATGCTGACAATCCCCATCTAAGGACGTGGCCAAATCTGGATTTTTCTAAATCAAAGGAAACGTGTTCTCATCTAAGGTCTTGTTAAGGTTGTATTTTATTTTATTTCATTATCAAGGACTTTTTCTTTTTTCCATTTTTGGATCCCTCCTTGGTTTGGGAGGTAAATTCCTATTTAGGATAAAGGTTCTTTTTTTTTTTTTTTTTTCCCCTAAACTTGGAGGAGTTACTCAGGCAGAGAATAACCTTTGAAGTTAAGAGAAACTGTGCTANCTTGCTTCAGAGTGGGGGCTCTGGGCCTCCTGCTGTCAGCTCTGCCCCTCAACCTCATCTGCATGATGGAGCCCCAGGGAAGCCTGGACCCTGAGGATCTGTGACTTGCTGGCTGGCAACCCTCTGTGAGCACATCCGCCTTTACTCCCAGGAGGATAACTGTCCTGAGGGCACCGGGAGGCCCCCTGCAACCTCGGCGTCTGGCGCCCTCTCTCTCCTCCTTCCTTGGCTGGTTTTAACCTGTGTTCTTTGCCTTGAACAAATGCAAGTGGAGGATAACAGGTTCCAGTGAGCTCTGTGTGTCTCTCTAGCGAATTATTGAAATTGAGGTGCTTTCAGTACTCCTGAACCTGTAATTGATGTCGAAAGTGAAGGTGGTGATCTTCCAGACACTCTCCCTCTAACTGGACAGTTGGTGGGAGCTCTCACTTGGGGTCCTTTTCCTTTTTTTTTTTTTAACATTTTCCTAATTTATATTTTTGTATATAATGGAAAAAATTAAATATACCTAATGGCAATTTTTCAACTCCATCACTCTCTTTACATTTGCCATCTGGAAATTACAGGTCTATGGTAAGCAAGAGCCTTCTCTGTCTCACCAGGGGTCTTCTTTCTGAAGTGAGGACCTGAGGGTGTGCACACTGAGCCTTCTAGAAACTTCTCACTTTTCCACTTCTTAACAACCACTTACTCTCCTTCCTTCTTCTTGATCTCACTTTATCCACCTGCAGTATTTTCATTTGTCATCAAACTAGCAATTACTTCTAGTATTCAGCTGATAGAGTTTTTTAAAGTNGAGCCTTCTCTGTCTCACCAGGGGTCTTCTTTCTGCAGTGAGGACCTGAGGGTGTGCACACTGAGCCTTCTAGAACCTTCTCACTTTTCTACTTCTTAACAACCACTTACTCTCCTTCCCTCTTCTTGATCTTACTTTATCCACCTGCAGTATTTTCATTTGTCATCAAACTAGCAATTACTTCTAGTATTCAGCTGATAGAGTTTTTTAAAGTGATGCCATCCAGGTGAAAGGAAAATTACTCTTGGAAGAATTAAGACTCCCTCTCCAAATCTGCAGGCTCAATACCATGTATAGATTCACTGGGGATGGTGAAAGTTAGACCAAATGATACGACATAGCCTCTCAATAAATCCCAGTTCCCACCCACATGGATTTCCTGTGTGTGTGTGTGCACGTGAACATGCGCAGGCACGAGCTCAGTCACTCAGTCGTGTCCAACTCTTTGAGATCCTATGGACACTGTAGCTTTGCCAGGCTCCTCTCCCTGTGGAATTTTTTTCCCGGCAAGAATACTAGAGTGGGTTGCCACTTCCTACTCCAGGGGATCTTCCCAACACAGGATTTCCCTGCGCTGCCTTAACGAAGTTTCGTAAACTAGGTGGCTGAAATCAATAGAAATTCATTGTCTCTTAGTTATGGGGACTGTAAGTTTGCAATTAGCAATAAAGACTCAGTAGGACCGTGCCCCACCTTTGAAACGTGTAGGGAAAGCCTTCCAGCCTCTGCTGGTTTGCTGGCCCCTCTCAGCCTCCCTTGGCTTATGGCTCCATCACCTCACTTCTCCATTTCATGTGAGTTTCTTCCTGTGTCTCTGTCTCTTCACGTGGACTTCTGTCCATGAGTAGTACTGGATTAGGGGCCCAACCACATCCATTATGACCTCATCTTAATTAATTACCTCTCCAATGACCCCATCTCCAAATAAGGTCACATTCCCGGTACTGGCAGTTTAGGACGTGAGACTCTCTTTTCTACCCAGATACAATTCCATCTCAGACACCATCCTCTTTCTAAGGATGAGAGCCAAGCACGTGGGCTGCCANTTGAAACGTGTAGGGAAAGCCTTGCAGCCTCTGCTGGTTTGCTGGCCCCTCTCAGCCTCCCTTGGCTTGTGGCTCCATCACCTCA
This sequence comes from Raphicerus campestris, assembly GCA_006410735.1. NCBI lineage: Eukaryota > Metazoa > Chordata > Mammalia > Artiodactyla > Bovidae > Raphicerus > Raphicerus campestris. The sequence goes on from SJYW01008766.1 coordinate 519,526, forward strand.
CTCCTCCATTTCATGTGAGTTTCTTCCTGTGTCTCTGTCTCTTCACGTGGACTTCTGTTCATGAGTAGTACTGGATTAGGGGCCCAACCACATCCATTATGACCTCATCTTAATTAATTACCTCTCCAATGACCCCATTTCCAAATAAGGTCACATTCCCGGTACTGGCAGTTAGGACATGACACTCTCTTTTCTACCCAGATACAATTCCATCTCAGACACCATCCTCTTTCTAAGGATGAGAGCCAAGCACGTGGGCTGCCAAAGTCTCCATTTCTTCACTGGGGAAATGAGAAGTGTTACGTCACCTCTTCCCATTCTAGGAAGAGATCAAAGAGACGAAAGCACTCACATGCCCTCCACACACATCCATGGATGGGCTTGATAGCTCAGGTGGTGGAGAAATGATCCCTCCTGTTGCTGAGAGCGGTGCCTCCAAGAAGGTTGTTTTCTGATGCGTTTACAGCTGTTGGAGTCTGAGATGAGCAACGGCTTCTTGCCTCACCTGTTCTTTCTCATCCCACTGCCACCAGATGCCTGGGGAGTGAAGAGAAGCCCAGACCGAGGGGGCATTGTTTCCCAAGGAACCTCATTCATCAGCTCCGTTTGGACAGCCAGCACAGCACGCTCAGACAGTCCCTGGCTACACCTTGCCTTCTCCTGTGTCTTGACTTCAAGCTTATCTGAGAGCCTTTTGTTTGGGCTCATAATTAGTCAGTGACTAAGTAGCCCACAAGCATTACCCAGGAGCCAGACAAGACCAGCAAGCTCTGAGGACCACCTGTTCCAAGTCATTTCCTGTGTGGGCGGCAACTTCACAGGCCTGAAAATGTGAGTTACGGTAAAAATGGCTTCAGCCCTGGCACACGGCACTGTTGAAACTAGATGAAATCTTGCCTGACTATGTTCTGGCCAGACACATTTCATTATCATCCTTTGCATATATATTAAAAACTCTTACTCCTTTATAAACAAATGTTCTCCAGGGGGAGACAACACGCCCTGGCTGTCAGAAGGAAAACACATCAGCGTTTTATCTCCTGGGTCTACCCTGCAAGCACATGGTCTACTTAGGAGGGATGGTGAAGGAGGTGGCCTGTTTGCTCCTGAGGGACCATGACCCCTGGAGGTTCAAGAATATTCTCAGTCAATGTTAAGCTACACTCTAACTAAACTGGAGCTTTAGAAACAGTAATCAAATCTTCTGTTTGCAGGACTCTTAAATTGGCCGATGGAGTGGAAAAAAAAAAAAGGCCCCCAACAGTTATTTATGTCATGTAGACAAAACATTGGCTATGTTGACTGATTATTTCCACTGTATAGTGAGCCATCACTGCCATTTTCATTCTGAATTTAACTGCCACGTTTTTCCATGAATAAAATTGTTCCCTCATGAAGAAGGTTCATTTTTAACCTTATTGCCCCTCATCTTCTGTCCGTCTGATCATGATCTAGATTGTCCAGTTCTTGGGTCATGATGAAACCTTAAAAGTCATTTCTTTTTATTTTTTCTGATTAGAAAAGTAATTCAAGCTCACACAGCACATTTCAAAATGGAGATATGGATGAAGAAAAGGAAAACCAGCTACAGGTCCACAAGACAGGAAAAAGTAGCATCAGATTTATCTAACCAGTCTTTTTCATTAAGCATTTGATGGTTTTAATAGGTATTTACTATTAAAAGTTAATATTGGTATTGGATACAAATAATGCTTTGATGATCATAGTGCAGAATTAGTTTTGAAGTTAAAATGTATTTTTAAAATGCTATTGTTTTATTTTTCAGACTTTCATTGCTTTGCCCTTCAGCAAAGAGAGCAGTTTAAATAGGGCTGCAAATTTATCCATCATAAAACTGAAATCAGAACAGAGTACACAGGGATCACAGTAGCATGCAGGTCACGATGGAGGTAAGAGGTAAGATTCCGCCCCAATCATGACTGCTCCAGATTTGACACTGAAACAACTCATTTTTAAGAACAACGTTGACACTGTTCCATGAAACCAACTCTTACATTGTCTCCGGAAACCAGCCGCCAAGACTAGTGAACTGAAAGTTCAGTAACGATGGTTGAGTGAACTGCTGAGTGTCGTGTGCTTGCTATGTGTGTGAGGTCGGGCTGAATGACCAAGTTTTTCAGCTCCATACATAACCTTTGTGTGCGTGTGTGTGTGTGTACGTTTGTTCCAAGTATTGCTTATAGTGAAAAAAGACTTGTTCTTTATCTAAAATTCAAAGTTACCTTGAGGTCCTGTATTTTATCTGGGGAACCTGTGCAGAGAACTGATGGTTTTACAAGCAGCATTTATGTCTGCTGATTGGTCCGTGCCTGTGAGCTGTTAAATGTTTTGACCATCAGCCCCCTGCAAAAACATCAAGGCACTTTGCATTCAAGAAGACTTTTTATTTATAACTAAAGAAAGAATCTAGAAGAAAGTCCTCTTAAGTTCATGGGGCCAGAGGGCACTGTGATATCTCATAAAGAAGGGACTTGGGAGCTTGATTTGACTTGAGTCGCGTCTCAGCTGTGTGACTTTGTGTTAGTTACTTAACCTCTCTCAGCCTTGACTACTTGTTCTTCAAAAAGGGGCGAATCATATCTACTTCCCAGGGGTTTTGGTGATGATGAATGAGAGAATGTATATTATCTATTATAAACATTAACTCTTAAGGGGATATTTTGACTAAAATGCATAATTTAGTCAAAACAACTAAAAATGCTGAGTACTCCAGCCTCCAATCCTTACCTCCTGTCTACCGCAGTGACTAGTATTAAAGCTGGCATCACATGCATTTTGCAAGGTAGAAGTAGACAGAGTTGGGAACGGAAAAATAATAATAATATGCCCAGGAAAACCTGAAGTTCCTGGAGTAAAGGGTGCAAATCTCAGGTACAAACTATTCTTTGTGCTTATAAAAGTGCCCTTGTTGGCTTCACTCTGTGATTAGCCTTGCCTTTTGACCAAGATCATTTATTAACACACTCACGCATTTATCTCTGTAAAAAATAAATCCCCAGGGCAGACAGCATGCTAGGCTCTGGGGAATGTGAGACATACATTGGACCTGGTGCAGTCCTCATAGCAGCCCACGGTTTTGTGGGGTAGGTGGACACACAGCAAATCCTCAGGCAGGTGGGCGTTTAGCGCAAGTTCTGATGAGCACTGTTAAAGCAAGGTGCCCAGTGGATGGTAAGTGAAACAGGCCCAGGTGGTTTAGAATACGGCTTTGTCATCTCCACACTCTCCTCTGGCTCCCAACCAGGGAAACACACTGTTGAGGCAACACTGAAGAAAAATTAATGGGTAAAAGGAATCCGGGAATATAAAAAGTGGAATAAAGGGGGTACTTCGTTTTTACTGTTGTTTCTGCATGTTTATATAAAAAAGGCCTTTCAACATTTACAGAGCTTTAAAGGGTAACATGAAAAATAGTACTTTGTACTCATTACAGTGCCTTTCATCTACGTCGCTGCCGAGTCCCACAGACATTACCTCACCCGCCTTCAGAACACTCCTCAAAGCAGGTACAGAGACACTCTCACCCCCATTTCACAGATGAAGAGACTGAGGCAACAGGAGGTGAGATCAGGGCCCAGGGTGCCTGAGTCCTAGCTCTGGTTTTTTCACTCAATATCTGAATGACTTTGTGTGCCTTCACTCTGGTTTTTTAGGGGTATGGGATGGAAAATTGCCAATGTCTCACACAACGTTAAATCATCTGTGATGGTGTCAAACAAATGGACAAGTGTCAGGGTGCTCATTTCCAGGATATAACTTAAGTCTTCACTGATAACTTCAGCTTCAAAATAACATCTCTGCAAGGAGACCATCCAGAAAGATTGTTAGAATAACTGAATGTTATTAAAAAGAATTGTGGAAAAATTGCTAGTCGCACTGATTCTTGGGACCCAAGGCAGACTTACTATATAGCCACTAAACCCTAGTTTTAAGGTTTCTTCTTCAGTATTTCTTTAGAGTACCTATCCATCATATTCATAATACAAAAGAAAAAGCCATTTCTGGTAGAAATAACACCAAGTCAGAGCCTGGTAAGCCATTAAAGAAACCATTAGGCAAGTTTGGAAAACACAGCATCTGTCCAGATCTGTGAGCTTCCCGGTGGCTCAGTGGAAAACAATCCACCTGCAACGCCGGAGCCACAGGACACTCGGGTTCGATTCCCTGGGTCGGGAAGATCCTCTGGAGGAGGGTGTGGCAACCCACTCCAGTATCCATGCCTGGAGAATCCCGTGGACAGAGGAGCCTGGTGGGCTACAGTTCATAGGGTCACAAAGAACTGGACACGACCTCATGCGAAGAGTTGACTCACCGGAAAAGACTCTGATGCTGGGAGGGATTGAGGGCAGGAGGAGAAGGGGACGACAGAGGATGAGATGGCTGGATGGCATCACTGACTTGATGGATGTGAGTCTGAGTGAATTCCAGGAGTTGGTGATGGACAGGGAGGCCTGGCGTGCTGCAATTCATGGGGTCGCAAAGAATCAGACACAACTGAGCGACTGAACTGACTGAAGTGACTCAGTACATATGCATCCAGATCTGTGGTCTCAAGCTTGGCTGCACACTGGAAGCACCATGAAGCTCAGAAAAGTGGGATGTCTGGGCCCCACCCTAGAGATTCTGATTTACATGGTTTGGGATATGTCCCGAGTGTCAGGTGTGCTAACCTCTCCCCAGGTGATTACAGGGGTAGGCAAGGTTGAAAACCAAGCATATTGTTGTGCAGGTAAAATGAAGGGGCTTGAAGAGACTAACCTCACACTTGTGAAAACAGAGTCCAAAGCACACTGATTGGTGACAATAGAAGGCTGGATACTGAATCCCAGATTTCTGACTCCACCTCTCATCACTCATGCATTATATGGATGCCCATGATACCTGAAAGCAAAATTTTTGTTTCAAATACAAGAAGATTTTAGTTATATTAGTTGAAGAAAAACATATTGAAAATGGAAAACTTAGGATTTCATAAAACATTTGTCTGTTCAGAAATCAAAATTTTCTGTACAGCCTCCATCACCACCACCTATTGGTGGTGAAGATAGTTAAAAGACAAGCATTAACTTGCAAAAATACCTGCAACATAGATGCTGAAGGGTTATGAGGCATCGTTTGAAATCAGTAAGATGAGTGATCCAATAGAATAATGAAAAAAACTTGTGAATAGAAAATCACACAAAAGGAGATATAAATGTCCAAGCAAAATGTAACAATGGCTTTGATCATCTTAATCATTAAAGTTGTTCCTATAAATTAAAATGTTAGTGAATTACTGATATCCACTTATCAAATTAAGGATGATTAAATGATTGATAATATCTGTTACTGGTGAGGATGTGATGGCTGTTGATGAGATAAATTGGCATAACCTTTTTGCAGAGCAATTTGGAAAAAGCCTTAAAGTATGTGCACACTCTTTGACCTGATAATTCTATTTTGAACAAATTGTTCTAGGAGAAAAGTGTATTAAGATGTACATATAAGGATCTTTTCCATCATAGGGTTTCTTATGACATCAAACATTTGGAAATAATCCAAAATATCTGTCAATAGAGAACTGGTGAAATAAATATTGATAGATCCATACAATGGAATAGTGTACAACTATTAAAAATTATATTACATAATATATGCAAATGTTTTTATTGACACAAACGTTTTAAGGTTTCTTCTTCTATATTTCTTTAGAGTACCCATCTATCATGTTCATAAAACAAAAAACCAACAAAGTCATTTCTATTAGAAATATCCCGTGTGTTAACTGGCATCTCTTTCTAATACCAAGGAAACGGTGCTTAATATTGTAAAGTGTTTCTGTAGAATGTCAATCACAGACATTTACAGCAGAATAAGAGCTAAATCCAAGAAGTTCAAGAACAGGGCTGGATCACAGACAATATCTCCCTGTATAACCACAATACCTTAGACCGGACATGAAAATTGAATAAACAAAAATTTACTTTTTGTTTTATGGAAATAGCAGCAAACACCCTGTATGGAGTCAGTAGAGATATTAGATTTGAATCTAGCATGATTTAGTTATTTTGGTTCCCAGATAAAAATAATGCAGTTTATGAACAATTTTCAAAGGGAGTACATTTTTTTGAAAACATTCACCTTGAAAGTTTCAGCATCAATAATTTTTACATAGCTTTGGTAAGGCTAAATAATTATGTCTTTCAAAGAGTCTTGGGTTGATGGTATTTAGCTTACCAAGAGTCCTAGTAACACATGATGTCTAGAGGATCTTTAGAAGGAAGTTTCCCAGAAAAAGCTTTGGTTTAGGTGAAGCCTACAATTGGCTGGTTTTGGTTAGCGATGGTGCTGGTGCCACGTGTCCCATGGTATGAACCACAGCCTGGAAGATGTGTAGGAATAAAACACACTCTTCTTAGAAATGTCAGAATTGTCCATTTTGGCATGCATGACATGGAAGGCTCTTTATGGTGGCCCTAACACACCTGTAGTCCTAACTTCCTCTAGGGCAAGCATCCTCGGTAATTTCTCACCTGTTGTGCAACATCTGTAGAAGCTAGTGGAGCCTGAAAAAAGCAAGTAAATTAAGAGGTTGTGCCCACCAAATACCTGGCTCCCTTCTCTCCAGCAGAACCCCCAACCATGCCCCGAAACTCTCACCTAAATACCGGATGCAATTTTGCTTGTTACAACTTTTGAAATTTCCTTCCTGACATTGTAGTCTTTGTGCTCTGTTCTCCATTTCAGGAAAAAAGCAGAGACAGTCCCAGAATCACTGACAGTTCTGCCTTTGTAAACACCTTCACTTCCTTCTGTGTCTAGAAATCACACCTGGATTCCAAAACATCCTTCGTGACTTTTGATGAGAAAGCCTGATGAGAGCGCATGGTTTGATTCACTGGTCAGGATTCCTGACAAGTTTTCACACGAGGATTCCTGTGGCAGTTTGACAAGTCATTTGGGGTGAAGGATGAGACTTAATGATCCTATTAAGCAGTGAATTTCCCCTTGTCTGTCTATTCCCCAAATTTATTTTAATTAAGCAAAAACAGGTTTTCCTCCTGAATTTCTCTCTCCAGATTTACAATCCTCTCCCCTCTGGCAGAGAGCCTGCTTGGCAGCAGCCTCAGATCCCAAGCAGGGTTGCTGGAAACACAACTGTCCATGGCTAATGCACAGTTCCAGACCCTTCCCTTCTGAAATACTTTTTTAACCCAGAAAGCTGAAAACACGAACTGAGTTTCTGAATATGGACAATTAAAATACTGTGTGTATTTTCTCTGGACGCTTTGGAAAAATACATGCTAATCCAACTTTTGATGTTTAGTAGCTAAGTCGTGTCTGACCCTTTGTGACCCCATGGTCTGTAGTCCGCCAGGCTTCTGTGTCCATGAGATTTCCCATTCAAGAATACTGGAGTGGGTTGCCATTTCCTTCTCCAGGGGATCTTCCCCATCCAGGGATTGAACCCAAGTCTCCTGCATTGGCGGGCAGGTTCTTTACCACTGAGCCACCAGAGAAGCTAATCCAAATGCCACTTCCTGAAATACTTCTATGGAATTATGATGGTTTGGGAAGAAAACACTGAATAGAATGCTTATTGAAAACTTCGACCTCATTCTATTGTATTACCGCCTTAGACTGCCAAACTATAGCTATGTCCAAAAAAACACAAAGATGAACCCTCTAGTCCTTTCTCAACCAAATCTTTTTTTTCTTTTTAAATTATTTATTTTAATTGGAAGCTAATTACTTTACAAAAATCAACCAAATCTTTTAAATAGCAAAGTCGATTAAATTTGATTTCAATCATGGTCTTTGGTCTGTTGCTAACTGACTGACGTGGACAGTGTATGTCAAAAGTCATTTTTCTAACAATCTATGTGTTTATGCACGACTTGATTTCTTCCTTTTGCTTCTTTTTTATTCTTTTCTTATCTTTATTCTTTCTTTTTTTAAATAGACAATTGATTAGTCTGCTTAGGCTGCCATAACGAAGGCTATGTGACTGAACCCATAGAAATTTATTTCTCAAAGTTCTGGAGGCTGGAATGTTCAATGTCAAGGTGCTAGTGGATCTGGTTCCTGATGAGGTTTTCTTCTTGGCTTTCTTCTCACCATGTCCTCACATGACAGAGAGACAGAGTAAAACAGAGAGGGTACACTGTGGTGTCTCCTGCAAGAACACTCATCCTATAGGGTGAGGACTCCACCCTATGACCTAACAATCTTAATTTCCTTCTTATAGACCCCGTTCCTCAGTTACATACATGGGCATTAAATCGTCAACGTAGGATTTTGCGGAAGGACCCAGGTCAGTCCAGACTTAACTGATCAAATAAGTGAAGAAGGACTATTCCCTTTGGGAGAGCTGGTAGAGTCTGAATGTTTCTTGCTTTTTGGATGGAAAGGTTTGATACAAAAGCCTTTATATAATAGCTGCAAAGCATTGCTGATGAGGAAGACCATCACAGAATGAATAAAGACTCAAGAAATATCTAGACTCCCTTCTCCATTGTATCCCTTTTTGGTTATGTGACCATAAACACATACTGTAACATTTTATGACCTGCTATTTTGTGGGAATAATTGTATTTATCTCAGATAATCACTGACTGATTTAACTTGGAATTTGCATGTACAATGCTTGGAAAGGGAACTGAGGCATAGTCAGTTCTCACTTTCAGCCACTATTACTATCATCACCATCGTTATCACCACCATAATGATCATTTCCAAGCTAGTTAACAGAAGCATAAAGACTTGCAAGTAGTCTTATCAACCCCTAAACTGATATATTTAATAAATTAGCCCAGAAGCACAAATTTAAATACTTTTTTCTCAAAGCAAACCTTAAAGAATCCTGTTGATTGGTTGTGTCAGCACATCTCACTCTTCAGAGAAAAGCTGTTTAGACCCCCCAACCACTAATGCCCATGAAGATATTAGCCACTAAACGGAAGATGGGCTTCTCTTGTGGCTTGGCTGGTAAAGAATCTGCTTGCAATGCGGGAGACCTGGGTTCAGTCTCTGGGTTGGGAAGATTCCCTGGAGAAAGGAAAGGCTACCCACTCCAGTATTCTGGCCTGGAGAATTCCATGAACTGTATAGTCCATGAGGTCGCAAAGAGTCAGACACTACTGAGTGACTTCCGCTTTCACAAACAGAAGATTCCTTTAAAAGTCTGGTTTCTTTTCCATCATAATGGTGACTCTGGTGATTTGCAAGAATCTCACCATAATACCAAGGCCAGAAGTATTTCCAAGATGAACCAAAACTCATAGAAAGGAAAAAAAGATGTCACTTGAATGAAATTTCAATTCAATACAGTAAGTTTTTCTCAAAATCTTCAACATTTGTAATGCTTGAAAACACTTTCTCCAAAACCACGTCCAACCCACAACTCATAATGTTTTCATGATTAACCTTAGAGAGAGGAAAAAGTATAACCAGAACTATGTCACATTCCCACATCCAAACTTCTGATCTTTTTCCCCACTGGGGTGGGGAAGGGTGGGGGAGGATGGTGAAAGGATAGAGAAAGAAGGCCCTTTGTCTGGAGTGTTTAATTGCTGAGGGATTTTCACCAAAGAAGCAATTTCTTTCACATACACCATGTCTCACCTTGAGCTCTTATCCACTGGGGACATAGTTGATCAATGATGTAATTCTCCAGTTATTTAAGGATAGTGATTCTTTTATTCTCACAAAAGGTTTGCAGAAAATTAAAAGAAGCCTGAAGTCATTTATTTTAATCTCTCAAGATTGTTTATTGTTTCTGCAAGTCAGGACAGCCTCATCTTTGGAAGGCATATTCCAAGGGAAAAGTCGATAAAATTATTGCATTGTTAGATGGGTGGGGTTTTTGCAAAATAGACTCATTGTTGATGGTCTTTCAATGCAATGTTTTATATTTTATCTCATGGTCTTTCAGAAATACACAGATGATAATTTGGTGTAAATAACAACATTAATTTACCTTTGGAGATTTTTTTTACCTTTGGAAAGTTAGTAAAGTTCTGTAAATTATAAGCTTCAGTAATAGATTATTGGAAATGTTCATTTCCCATGGGACTTCCTTCCTATACATTGCTGTAGAGCCTTGACTTTTACACCAGTATAAAATGAGGAAGAATATATGCACTCAATATGGTTTCTTTGAATATTAAAAGTTTTTCCCTCTCAATATAATTAATCACTTTTCTGTGTGTAATGGAAACTGCAAGACATTTTCTCCCTTTTGGGTTATAAAAATATGCCAAGGTTGTTAGATTTTGGTTTACAAATTCTTTGATCTGCTTCAAATATGAAAGGTGCAGGAGCCCAAACTGGGTGGGTGGCCTCTAACCTATAATGTGAGGAAAAAAGCTGTGAATTTTCCACCTTATTTTTTCATACCCATGAGTTTCTTATTTAGAGGAAAATTTAATACACAGTGGGTACCTTTATAGTTAACTCACCCAAATGTTACTTGTTTAAGAGGTATTTGGTGCCCAATTTACCCCTTGTTTTTATTTTATTTTTTTAAATAAGCCTTGTTAAAGCTCTTTTCCTAGAAAAAGGATATTACCTTTGGCCAAGGGCACAGTATCCTCAATATCCAGCATTTCAGTCTATTTTCTGCAACTTAAAGTTTCCACATCTTAAATGGTCTGAGTTTTCCAAGCTACAACTTGGTAGGGTTAGGGAGGACTTCCTTTTCTTAGTAGTAGAGTCTTCTTGCTTAGGAAGCTTACAGGTCTCCCCCATTTGTTGGAAAAACCCATCATTAAGCACTAATGGAAGAATGGCAAGGTCTTCAAAGTCTTCCTCTGTTTAGATAAGCACCTTCCAACTTCCAAATCTGCTCTAAGCTACTATAATGTTTACCATGTTTAAAACTGATAAAAATACCTTACAAGGCAAATTGCCTGTGAGCCAACATTTTAAAAATGCTGTTATGATGATAAAACATCAGAGGAAAAGGACTCAATGAATTTTAAAGGGAGAACAGCTCACCTGTTATTACAGATGTGAATAAATTACATGAGTTAATTTTCTGAAATACAAGATCAGCCTTGTATCTATAGGAGAGATCGCTAATTAAAGCTTGACCCCAGCATCAGTATCCAACCCATTTTTGAAGATGAATACAAAGGTGGTTTTGGAGGGAATGTGCCTGAGTAAGTGCTCCCCCGCCCCATATCCTAGCTGTGGTTTCTTAGGTTAAAATTACTTGGCTACATTTGCTATGCCAAATAGAGTGTTTCATACTCTCCTAAACAACGTAACTCCACTGGGAGATTTGATCAAGAGGAAGTCAGTCATATGAGATGCTGTGCAGTGATTCACTACTCTTATCATCCCCAAACTCTACCCATCCCAGGTGTCTCTACACTTAGACTAACCAGCACTCAAGGGGAGCTTAATAAAGCCTCCTGGACCTTGGATGTTCTCCTGGGCCTCATAGTAGGAAACTCAGCAGCTGGTAAGGATTGGTGTGAAAAGCTTCCTTGATCTACACTGGATGGCCTTGGGAAGTAATTTGAAAAAACGTGGTTGTAGAGATATATTAGGTCCCTTAACACTCAGTATGGGCTTCAGGCAAAATGGTTGTCTGAGGAACCCTTACGAATAGCTGATGAAAGAATAGAAGTAAAAGGCAAAAGGTGAAAAGGAGGGATATACCCATCTGAATGCAGAGTTCCATAGAATAGCAAAGAGAGATAAGAAAGTCTTCTGAAGTGAACAGTGCAAAGAAATAGAGGAAAACGATAGAATGGGAAAGATTAGAAGTCACTTCAAGAAAATTAGAGATACCAAGGGAGAATTTCATGCAAAGGTGGGCTCAATAAAGGACAGATATGGTATGGACCTAACAGAAGCAGAAGCTATAAAGAAGAGGTGGCAAGAATACACAGAAGAACTATACAAAAAAGATCTTCATAATCCAGATAACCAAGATGGTATGATAACTCACCTAGAGCCAGACATCCTAGAGTGTGAAGTCAAGTGGGCCTTAGGAAGTATGACTATGAACAAAGCTAGTAGAGGTGATAGAATTCCAGTTGAGCTATTTCAAATCCTAAAAGATGATGCTGTGAAAGTGCTGTGCTAAATATGCCAGCAGATTTGGAAAACTCAGCAGTGGCCACAGGACTGGAAAAGGTAAATTTTCATTTCAATTCCAAAGAAAGGCAATGCCAAAGAATGCCCAAACTACCACACACTTGCACTCATTTCACACACTAGCAGAATTATGCTCAAACCTCCAAACGAGATTCAACAGTTCATGAACTGAGAACTTCCAGATGTACAAGCTGGTTTTAGAAAAGGCAGAGGAACCAGAAACCGAATTGCCAACATCTGTTGGATCATTGAAAAAGTGAGAATTTCAGAAAAATATCTACTTCTGCTTCATTGACTACACTAAAGACTTTGACTGTGTGGATCACAACAAACTGTGGAAAATTCTTCAAGAGATGGGAGCAAAAGATCACCTTGCCTATCTCCTGAGAAATCTATATGCAGGTCAAGGAGCAACAGCTAGAACCAGACATGGAACAATGGACTGGTTCCAAATCGGGAAAGGAGTATGTCAAGGCTGTATATTGTCACCCCGTTTATTTAACTTATATGCAGAGTACATCATGTGAAATGCTGGGCTGGATGAAGCACAGCTGTAATCAAGATTGCCAGGAGAAACATCAATAACCTCAGCTATGCATATGATACCACCCTTATGGCAGAAAGTGAAGAGAAACTAAAGAGCCTTTTGATGAAAGTGAAAGAGGAGAGTGAAAAAGCTGGATTAAAACCCAACATTCAAAAAACTAAGATCATGGCATCTGATCTCATCAGTTCATGGCAAATAGATGGGGAAACAATGGAAACAGTGAGAGTCTTTATTTTCTTGGGTTCCAAAATCACTAAAGATGGTGATGGCAGCCATGAAATTAAAAGACTCTTGCTCCTTGGAAGAAAAATTTTGACAAACCTGGACGGAGGAGCCTGGTGGGCTGCAGTCAGACATGACCAAGTGACTTCACTTTCACTTTTCACTTTCATGCATTGGAGAAGGAAATGGAAACCCACTCCAGTGTTCTTGCCTGGAGAATCCCAGGGATGGGGGAGCCTGGTGGGCTGCCATTTATGGGGTCGCGCAGAGTCGGACACAACTGAAGTGACTTAGCAGCAACAGCAGCAGCAGACAGCATGTTAAAAAGCAGAGACATTACTTTGTTGACAAATGCCTATATAGTTAAAGCCATAGTTTTTCCCATAGCCATGCACAGATGTAAGAGTTGTACTATAAAAAAGCTGAGTGCAGAAGAAGTGATGCTTTTGAACTGTGGGTTGGAGAAGGTTCTTGAGAGTCCCTTGGACTGCAAGGAGATCCAACCTGTCAATCCGAAAGGACATCAATTCTGAATATTCATTGGAAGGACTGATGCTGAAGTTGAAGCTCCAACACTTTGGCCACCTGATATGAAGAGCCGACTCATTGGAAAAGACCCTGATGCTGGGAAAGACTGAAGGCAGGAGGAGAAGGGGATGACAGAGGATGAGATGGTTGGATGGCATCACCGACTCAATGGACGTGAGTTTGAGCATGGTCCAGGAGTTGGTGATGGACAGGGAGGCCTGGCATGCTGTAGTCCATGGAGTCACAAAGAATTGGACATGACTGAGCAACAGAACAACAACAATGGGCTTCCCAGGTGGAGCTAGTGGTAAAGAACCCACCTGCCAATGCATGAGACATGAGAAGTGAGTTCAATCGCTAGGTTGGGGAGATCCCCTGGAGGAGGGCACTCCAGTACTCTTGCCTGGAGAATCCCAAGGACAGAGGAGCCTGGCAGGCTACAGTCCATGGGGTTGCAAAGAGTTGGATAAAGCAACTTAGCATGCCTGCACACACTTAATCGGTACCCTAAAAAAGATACTTCAAGAGTTCTTATGGGATGGTACAAACCTCAGATTGCTAATGTCTGCTCTTGGACTTCCTTCATGAAATATTCTTGCCCTTGCCAGAAACATTCTCCACCACTGCAGAAAGCTGTGGAATACTTATTAGTTTCATTCCTAAACTTGGTGACCTTTTAGGCAAACCCCAAAGATGAGAGAAGATAAAGAAGAAAACGAGGAAATGTCGTAGACACAGTCACTGCATTCATTTCTTGTTTTTGAAGTCAACCAACTCTTGAGCTAAGAGTTTAGAAATTCTACTCAGGCATTAGAAATTCTATTTAGACATTCTTTCAACAATAAGTATGTGAGTGATTTCCAACTGACCCACTCTGTAGTTTGTACTTAGTGGAATCATGCAGCAGTTGCTGCAGGCAAAGTCAAGAACAATTTGATTTTCATATAACAAACTTCTGATTAAATACTCAGTGGCTTGTGTTTATCCATCATGACCTTCAGCTGACCTGTTGTTCCAAACCAGTCAGGAAGCAAGTATTGGTCTTAGGAGAAACAAGGTCTGTTAAGTGTAAGTCTGAACTAGAGGGTCAAGAATTTTGTCATTAATTCACTCATGACTTTTAGACCGTGTCTTGTCTTCTTTGTAAAAAAAAAAAAAAAGGAAAAAGAAATAGCAACAGAGCATCAATGTTGAGGCAAGTAAAAATGTGATTACTGGGTAGATCCCTCAAGGATATTGTGCTTAGTGAAAAAAGTAAACCTCAAAAAGTTACATATTGGACTTCCCTGGTGGCTCAGTGGGATGAAAATCTGCCTGCCAATGCAGGGAACATGGGTTCGATCCCTGGTCCGGGAGGATTCCACATGCCTTGGTGCAACTAAGCCCATGCACCACAGCTACTAAGTCAGCAGTCTACAGCCTGTGAGCTGGAACCGCTGAAGCCCATGAGTCCAGAACCTGTGATTCTTAACTAGAGAAGCCACTGCAATAAGAAGCCCACATATCACAACAAAGAGTGCCTCCCACTCGTCACAGTGAGAGAAGGCCAGCGCAAAGCAACAGCAGTCCAGCACAGCCTTAAGAGAAATCAGTAAATATTTATAAGCTTGCCTGGTGGCTCAGATGGTAAAGAATCTGTCTGCAATTCAGGAGACACAGGTTCAATCCCTGGGTCAGGAAGATCCCCTGGAGAAGGGAATAGCAAACCACTCCAGTATTCTTGCCAGGAGAATTCCATCGACACAGGAGCCTAGTAGACTATGGCCCATGTGATCACAAAGAGTCAGACGTGACTGAGCAACTAACACTTTCTTTCAAACAAACAAAAAAGTTTTTTAAAAGTTACAAACTGTTTGATTCCATTTGTACAACATTCTTCAGTTTGGTTCAGTTCAGCTCAGTCTCTCAGCCATGTTTAACTCTTTATGACCCCATGGACTGCAGCATGCCAGGCCTCCCTGTCCATCACCAACTCCTGGAGCTTACTCAAACTCATGTCCATTGAGTCTGTGATATCATCCAACCATCTCGTCCCCTTCTCCTCCTGCCTTCAATCTTTCCAAGCGTCAGGGTCTTTTCCAATGAGTCAGTTCTTAGCATCAGGTGGCCAAAGTATTGGAGTATCAGCTTCAGCATCAGTCCTTCCAATGAATATTCAGGACTGACTTCCTTTGGGATGGACTAGTTGGATCTCCTTGAAATCCAAGGGACTCTTAAGAGTCTTCTCCAACACCACAGTTCAAAAGCATCAATTCTTCAGTGTTCAACTTTCTTTATAGTCCAACTCTCACATCCATACATGACTACTGGGAAAACCATAGCTTTGACTAGATGGACCTTTGTTGGCAAAGTAATGTCTCTGCTTTTTAATATGCTGTCTAGGTTTGTTGTAACTTTTCTTCCAAGGAGAAAGCATCCTTTAATTTCATGGATGCAGTCACCATCTGCAGTGATTTTGGAGCCCAGAAAAATAAAGTCTGTCACTGTTTCATCTATTTGCCATGAAGTGGTGGCACCATATGCCATGATCTTAGTTTTCTGAATATCATTTTAAGCCAACTTTTTCACTCTCCTCGTTCACTTTCATCAAGAGGCTCTTTAGTTCTTCTTCACTCTCTGTCATAAAGGTGGTGTCATCTGCATATCTGAGGTTATTGATATTTCTTCTGGCAATCTTGATTCCAGCTTGTGCTTCTTCCAGTCCAGAATTTCTCATGATGTACTCTGCATATAAGTTAAATAAGCAGAGTGACAACATACAGCCTTTATGTACTCCTTTCCCGATTTGGAACCAGCCAATTGTTCCATGTCTAGTTCTAACTGTTGCTTCCTGACCTGCATACAGGTTTCCCAAGAAGCAAGTCAGGTGGTCTGGTATTCCAATCTCTTTCAGAATTTTCCACAGTTTATTGTGATCCACTCAGTCAAAGGCTTTGGCATAGTCAATAAAGCAGAAATAGATGTTTTTCTGGAACTCTCTTGCTTTTTTAATGATCCATCAGATGCAGGCATTTTGATCTCTGGTTCCTCTGCCTTTTCTAAATCTAGCTTGAACATCTGGAAGCTCATGGTTTACGTACTGTTGAAGCCTGGCTAGGAGAATTTTGAGCATTATTCTGCTAGTATGTGAGATGATTACAATTGTGCAGTAGTTTGAGCATTCTTTGGCATTGCCTTTCTTTGGGATTGGAATGAAATTTGGCCTTTTCCAGTCCTGTGGCCACTGCTGAGTTTTCCAAATTTGCTGGCATATTGAGTGCAGCACTTTCACAGCATCATCTTTTAGGATTTGAAATAGGTCAACTGGAGCTCCATCACCTCTACTAGCTTTGTTCATAGTGATGCTTCCTAAGGCCCACTTGAGTTCACATTCCAGGATAACTGGCTCTAGGTGAATGATTACACCATCGTGATTATCTGGGTCATTAAGATCTTCTGTGTACAGTTCACCATCCTTGAAAGAACAAAATTATAGAAATTGAGAATAGATAGGTTGTTTCCAGTAGACAAGGATCGTGGGTATGGCTGTAAAAGAGTAACAATAGGGAGTTTCTTTGTGATTATAAAACAGTTTTGTATCTTGCTTGTGTTTGGCAGTTACATGAATCTCTACACTAGAGAGCATTGTATAGAGTTACATGTTCACACACACACACAAATGAATGCATGTTAAAAAGTGGTGAAACTAATTAAGATTTGCAGGTCACTGGATAGTATTGCATCAGTGTCAATACTTGGTGTCAACTTCTGGGTCTTGGTATCTTACTTTAGTTGTCTGAAATGTCATCACTGGGGAGAGCTAGATGAAGGTAGGGCTTCCCAGGTGGCCCAGTGGTGAAAAAAAAAAAAAAATCTTCCTGCCAATACAGGAGACACAGGAGACAAAGATTCAATCCCTGTTTCAGGAAGATCCCCTGGAGGCAGAAATGGCTACCCACTCCAGTCTGCTTGCCTGGAAAATCCCATGGACAGAGGAGCCTGGTGGGCTATACAGTCAGTCCATGGAATGACAGAGTCCAACATGACTGAGCACACACATGTGGATGAAGGCATTATTCAAAATAAAACATGTTTAAAAATGGCCTTACATACCTATCCCAAAGTGCCTTTTTGAGCAGCCCTATGTTCTCTGTGTGTACAATTACAATGAAAATAAAAGTAGAAATAATTAAAACAAAAGAAAGTGGTGAAAGAATGACAGTTGTTACACGGAGTTAGGATGAGTCACAACAAAACCATCAAACGGAATTCTTCTCTTGTAACTTAACTTTGCATAAACGTGAATACAATGGCTCCTTGTTGAACATCACTTTGAACTTACAAGGCAAAGTTCTTAGGGACAGCCTTTTGAAATCTAAGCCTTTTGTAAGTTGAGATGCTGTGGGACATTTGTTCTATGGGCTGCTTCACAAAAACAAAGGCATCAGTAGTAAAATAAGTTAGGGAATTCTGAATTAATATCTTTTTCTGGGTCTTTTTTCATAATAATAATAATTCAGAAGGTCATACTTTTGAAAAAAGAAACTTTGGACTTCTACTTCTTGACATAGTAGACTAGGTGATCCTAATAATTTGGATCAGCTCTCTGCATAAGACAATCCCAGATGGTTCAGTGGTAAAGAATCTGCCTCTAATGGAGAAGATGTGGATTCAATCCCTGGATCAAGAAGATCCCTGGAGAAGGAAATGGCAACCCACTCCAGTATTCTTGCCTGGAAAATTCCATGGACAGAGGAACCTGGCAGGCTGCAGTCCATGTCGTCGCAAGAGTCAGACAAGACTTCCTGATTAAACAAAAACAATTGCTGAAGACAAAGAGAAAGTTAGATAAAACAACCCTGCCCCCACACATACACACATGTACACCATCTAATTGGAGTAACTGAAATCTTAAGNCATAAAGCATACAATAATAGAACCACTGGCATTTTAGATTCTATTGCAATTCATATTGTGGTTAGCACTTTCCTCCCCTGTACACCTTAATTTCTGTGCATGGCTGAACCGCCTCATTTCCACGGAAATGAAGTTAGACTCGGTGGCTGCAGGTGCTTTGGTCCTAGAGGTGGTGATTCATTTCTGAGCTCTGGTGTCCTTTCACCCCCGGTGGGACAAGTGTACACACACGTATGCACACATAGAGCTTCACCTTTTCCAGACTGTGTTATTTTCATTATTTTTCCCAAGAGTGGATTTAGAAACAAACCTTTGCTCTGATCTATTGTTTTTAAGACCAAAGGCCNTTTCAAAATAAACACAAAAATAAAATATAAGCTATAATAAAATGGCATAAAATTTAAAACATAAAGAAAAATAGTAAAAGTAAAATGTGAAGTAAAACATAGACTAAAATAAAATGAAATAAATGAAATAAAAACAAAATATGAAATTTTAACAGAGATAAAAATAAATTAATAAAGTAACATAAAATAAAATAGAAAGTAGAGATAATAAAATCAATAATAAAATAAAACAGATGATAGAACCAGAATGTAATAAAATAAAAATTTTCATAATACTGAAAACTAATTCACAACCTAGAATTCTACACTAGGTGAAAAAAATTCTTTAAGAATGAAGATAAAATAAAGAGATTTCCAGAAAAGCAAACAGCAGAGAGGATTTGTCACTAGTAAGCTTGCACTTACTAGAGCAATATTACAGGGCATAGTTTATACTGTTTTATACAGGGCATATTTATTTTATACAGGACATATTTTATACTATGCACATACTAGAGTGATATTACAGGGCTTCCCTTGTGGCTCAGCTGGTAAAGAATCTGCCTGCAATGTGGGAGACCTGGGTTCGATCCCTGGGTTGGGAAGATCCCCTGGAAAAGGAAAAGGCTACCCACGCCAGTATTCTGGCCCAGATAATTCCGTGGACTGTATAGTCCATGGAGTCGCAAAGAGTCAGACACAACTGAGTGACCTTCAGTTTCAGTATAGGGCAGGAAATATAAAAGCCATTCTCCAGAAGGAAGGTGAATGATCCCAGATGGGATCTTAGAGATACAGAAAGGATGAAGAACAAGAAAAGGCATTTATGTCTGTAAACTGAAATGAATGTAGGTTGTTCAAATCTATAATAATAATATTTGAATAGAATATGAATATGTATGCAATTAAAATAAATGACAACAAAAGCAAATAAGTTGAAAGGAAGGGAAAGCAGTTCTTTCATGTTTGAATGAAGTGAGGTCTCAGTTTATGAATCAAGCAGGTCTCAGGGATCTCTAGATCAGCTATGCAAGAACAGTCACCCCCCCACACTGAGAGGTGAAAACAAGACAAAGTGGAAATACTCCATGAAACCAAAATAATGCAAGAACAGAGGGAAAATGATTATCGAAACTGGTAGGACAAGTAGAAAGCAAATAGTAGGAGGCAAATTTATCATGCCTCAAATATATTACTATTTACAAGACCCCAGTCATTGTAAACTATGTTCTCAGTTACTGACAATAAAGCTAATTCTGAAGTCATGCTATATGTTAATCCACTTAACATTCAGTAGCTCATTTAATCCTCATAGCATCCGTGTGTTGTAAGTATTACTATTTAGTAAGTATTGTTGTTTATCCCCACTTTTAAAATAAGTTAATTCAGGAACAGAGGAGTTGCATAACTGGCCAAGTTTGTCCAGCAGGGAGGGGACGGAGCTGGGTTTGAACACGTGTGTTTAACTCCAAGCTGGTGTTTCTGACCTCAGTGCTATGCTGTGTGACCCTACTCCTCACATGCTAGCGCTGAGAAAGTNGAACAGAGGAGTTGAATAACTGGCCAATTTTGTCCAGCAGGGAGGGGACGCAGCTGGGTTTGAACACGTGTGTTTAACTCCAAGCTGGTGTTTCTGACCTCAGTGCTATGCTGCGTGACCCTACTCCTCACATGCTAGCGCTGAGAAAGTTCCAGATTATTGGGCATGAAAGAAAACACAAATTGTTTTGGAGTTTAGGGATTTCTCCTGAATTAGGTAATGAAGCCACTACTATACTAAAACTTAAAATGAAAGACCATGTTGAGAGCAGTTTGGTCGCCATTTCTATTAAGAGCCTTAAGCAATTTCATTTTCTGATGCATGATTTGCACATCTAGGAAATCAGCCCGAAGACTAAGTAAAGGACAAGATAGGCAGAAAGACATGTTTGTGGGAACCTTATCTGTGACAGAGAAAAGGTGAAACAGTGTGACTATGTCATTAATACGTTTAACGGATGAGCAAATATGTGACCATTGAAAGAGTGTTGATCAATAAAAGCATATGTGTACTAGGGTTAGACTTCTATGTGTTTGTGCTGTTATTTATTAATTTTATTTTTATAGACATGAATTTACTCTTATTATATACATAAAATTATCACATACAATTTATATAAACATACACACATACAATTTATATAAATGTAATAACAAGCTACTATATTAAATGATGGGGAAGAGAAACAAGATAGCATATGCTAGAATCATCACAAGTGTATACGATCCCCCTTTCCATGCTCCTTGACAAAAATGCCCATGGCAAGGGGGGCAGTAAGGGGTAAGAAACTATTCAAAAGCAAATAAAATCTTGAATCAAATATGCTAAAATGTTAGTAATACGCATATCTGGATTGTAGAATTGGGACACATATTTGTTCCTCTCTTTGTATTTTCTGTTTCTCCTTGGGGCTCACATTATCAGTAATTCATTAATTAATTCATATGTGAATTCATTAACACAAAATATGGTTGTCTGAAGTGGCGCATCTTGTCTAATGAGGGGCACTGCACTCTCCTTGAGCAGATTAGGAAAGGATACATTAACCAAGGAGGGCAGAGCCCCTGATGGGAAGTAGCCTTGTTTTCATGCATGGGAACAGCATGAACATCAAGTGGTTTGGATGTATTCATCTTGCCCTCTTTGCCCTTGGCATGGAGGGAATGGGACGTAAGACTACCTGGCTTCTGGACGGTGATGCCAGATAGCCGCCAGAGCCAGCTGCTCTAAGGGAAGAGCCTGGGTATGCCTCTAAGATAGCATGAGAGGGGAGGGAAGAGGACACTTTGTTGCTGTTCAGTCCCTCAGTTGTGTGCAATTCTTTGAAACCCCAAGGACTGCAGCATGCTAGGTTTCCCTGTCCATCACCAACTCCTGGAGTTTGCTCAAACTCATGTTCACTGAGTCAGTGATGCCATCCAACCTTCTCATCTTCTGTCATCCCCTTCNTAACACAAAATATGGTTGTCTGAAGTGGCGCATCTTGTCTAATGAGGGGCACTGCACTCTCCTTGAGCAGATTAGGAAAGGATACATTAACCAAGGAGGGCAGAGCCCCTGATGGGAAGTAGCCTTGTTTTCATGCATGGGAACAGCATGAACATCAAGTGGTTTGGATGTATTCATCTTGCCCTCTTTGCCCTTGGCATGGAGGGAATGGGACGTAAGACTACCTGGCTTCTGGACGGTGATGCCAGATAGCCGCCAGAGCCAGCTGCTCTAAGGGAAGAGCCTGGGTATGCCTCTAAGATAGCATGAGAGGGGAGGGAAGAGGACACTTTGTTGCTGTTCAGTCCCTCAGTTGTGTGCAATTCTTTGAAACCCCAAGGACTGCAGCATGCTAGGTTTCCCTGTCCATCACCAACTCCTGGAGTTTGCTCAAACTCATGTTCACTGAGTCAGTGATGCCATCCAACCTTCTCATCTTCTGTCATTCCCTTCTCTTGCCTTCAATCTTTCCCAGCATCAGGGTCTTTTCTAATGAGTCAGCTCTTCACATCAGGTGGCCAAAGTATTGGAGTTTCACTTCAACATTAGTCATTCCAATGAATATTCAGGGTTGATTTCCTTTGGATGACTGGTTTAATCTCTTTGCAGTCCAAGGGACTCTCAAGAGCCTTCTCCAACACCACAGTTCAAAAGCATAAATTCTTCAGGCTCAGCTTTCTTTATGGTCCAACTCTCACATCCATACATGACCATTGGAAAAAAACAAATAATAAAACAACTTGTGTGAGTCCACTGCTCTCTTTGCAACTTTAAGTGACACTCTTATAAGTTCATCAATACATTCATCAATGATCTTTAATAAGTAATATTGTTAAGTAGCACTGAGTGTCTGTTGCATGGAAGTACTATGCTGGGGACCCAGAGGGGCTAAAATAACTTGTGGAAGAGATTTAGATTTTTGTCTCCAAAGCCAATCATTCATGGAAAAGGAGACTTCTCTCTCTCTCTCTCTGCCAGTCTCTTTTTTTAAAACCAAAGTCTACCTCAGTTTCCCCATCTATGGCGCACATATTTTTAAGATGTTTGGTGTTTGGGTAACCTGAGGATCAAAGAGTCCAGTAAGTGTTTACTGTGTCCCTTTAAAGGTAGTTTCTCAAAGCGTAGTTTATCCTAGCAAGGCATAAAGAGATGGTTGTTTTTATCTCAGAGTTTCTTTTCTTGGTCTCCCTGGACCCAGAGAGTGAGGATCCTTATGAGATTGGTTACAACAAAAATTCGTCTTTATCTTTTTCTAATCTCTAATTCAAATGTGGCATTTTCTTCAATCACAAATAGAACAAATGGCAGTAGTTAAAAGAAGGACATACAATTTTCTCATCAATAGAAATCACAGACATTTTTAAACCACATTATAGTTATTGCAAATGTATTATAATATTGTATAAGCGCATCACCACCTTGAAATTATAGCTATTCAGCTTGGCAATAGGTCTCATTCTTTTTTGCTGTTTAATTAGTTAATTAGTTAAAAAATTATTTTTGGCTGTCCCAGGTCTTCCTTGGTGCTCAGGGGCTACTCTTCTTTGTGGTGGCTTCTCATTGAGGTCTCCTGTTGTCGAGGCGCGCAGGCTCTAGACTTCGGTAGTTGGGGCTTATGGGCTTAGATGCTCTGAGGCCTGGGAATCTTCCTGGGCCAGGGATCAAACCCCCGTCCACTGCACTGGCAGTCAGATTCTTATCCACTGCACCACTAGGGAAGTCCAGGTCTTATTCTTCAATGTGTTGATAATGAAGCATAACTGATTCTATTATAATTTTTTAAAAAAGCTAGTTTGATAACTATTTTGAGATTAACTAGATTCCCTAAAGAAAACAGAATCAATACTAAGTGTGTACCTATATTACAGGAAGATTTACTATAAGGAATTAGCTCACGCAATTATGGATGCTAAAACGTCCCGAGATCTTCAGTCAGCAAGCTGAAGGCCAAGGTGAAGTCAGTTTTCCCTTTGAAAATCAGAATCAGTCACCCTGGCCAGCACAGTAACTCCCTTCTTTGCCTGTTTGTTCAGAAGAATGAGGAACCCAAAGGGGCCTAGTGGCTGTCTTAATTTAACTCTCAATTCAGTGGAATCACTATTGTGTCTCCGGGTGGAAGCACTGTGCCCTTTGGAGCTGAGACCTCTGGACCAGCAGAGCTTAAAGTCATGGGAACAGGAAGCAAAAGTTTTGCTAGTGGGTCACTAAGGGAAATAGTGGGTGGTACCACTCCCCTTTCCACCACTGATTCCTGGACCTGGGAGTCTTGGATCTGGGAGAAACAGCATCATATATTGTATGCTTACTCAGAGCATATGGAGCCTTCTAGAAAACCTTACATCGGCCTGACCAAGTATCAATGTCTAGCTGATGCTATTGAGTCTTCGAAAGACCATTCTGCTGTTCTATCAAGACAGTTGCTTCAGGATACAGTNACTCCAGTATTCTGGCCTGGAAAATTCCATGGACTTGATTTATCCTTTGCCTCAGAAGGGATATATCAATCTGACTTGCCCTACTGTGACTGAAAGTTGCTCAGTCAGGCATGACTCTTTGCAACCACATGGACTATAACCAGTATAATAAATATCTTATAGACTAGAAAAGCAATCCACCTCTCTGCAAACTAAATGATGACATGGGGTTGGAGAGTTGATGCACCCTTTGAGGTAAGAGGGGGCTTCCTTTGTGGCTCAAAGCTTAAAGCATCTGCCTCCAATGTGGGAGACCCGGGTTCAATCCCCGGGTCGGGAAGATCCCCTGGAGAAGGAAATGGCAATCCACTCCAGTATTCTCGCCTGGAGAATCCCATGGAGAGAGAAGCCTAGTAGGTTACAGTCCATGGGGTCGCAAAGAGTAGGACACGACTGAGTGACCTCACCTCACCTCACCTCACCTTGGGTTAAGATAGTAGAAGTGTATTGCTGGCTTTGCCAGCTTAAAAAAAAAAAAAAAAAACAACCTGTTTCTATTGGCCTTTATAAATATATTTCAAGAAAAAAAGCATTTTTCAGATTAACAGATGCACGCTAGGTATCAGATTATCTGTTAGTTTCTCAAACAATGAAACCACAGCTGGCATTGCAGCTGTATTGGAGTCACCACCTGGTGAAGCTTATAATAATCCATTGTCATTGTCCGAGATCCATCTGCCTTTGGCACAGGCCAAATCAGCAAGTTGAATGGGAATGTTATGGGAATCACCATCCCTGTGTCTTTCAAGTTTATGTAGTCTTCCTAGGAATCTAGCATTGTCTATCCTGAAAACCAGAGTCCACTGGCTATTTATTGATGTCCTTCTAAAGGTAGCTTCCCAAAGGTTATTTATCCAGGAAGAAGTCAAAGCAAACTAGTCTTTCTGCATCTCTAGAGTTTTCCTATGGTTAGCATTTTTGTGACCTAGGTTATAATACATCTTTACTTTTACTAAACTCTTACTCAAATAAAGTATTTCCTTTAATCATGAAATACTTATGATTTTCTCACCAATAGAAATCACAGATATTTTCACACTGCACTATAGTTGTTACAAATGTATCAAAATATTGTGTATGCTCGTCACCACTCTGAAATTAAAACCATTCATCTTGATATATAATGAGTTAATAAAGAAGCATAATAGTTACTATTCCTATTATTTTTAANTAGAAATCACAGATATTTTCACACTGCACTATAGTTGTTACAAATGTATCAAAATATTGTGTATGCTCGTCACCACTCTGAAATTAAAACCATTCATCTTGATATATAATGAGTTAATAAAGAAGCATAATAGTTACTATTCCTATTATTTTTAAAAACCATTTGATAACTATCTTTATATTTCAATATAATTGCATTGGACAGAGTAAAAGCTTGATACAATACTGAGTGCCTTATGTCCCTGATCCCCTTCATAGCTTATTTGGTGTCAGGAAACATCTGTATTTTCTGTCTGTGTAGACAATCTGTAATACTCTTCCATGACACTGATGATACTATTTTATTTTTGTTTTTCCTCTCACTCAGCCATTTCCCAAGTTATTTTGGATCTGAGGCACACAGTTTCTATGAAAATGTGTATCTTCTTGTTTCTACCCCACTATGTGTTCCTTTGAATCTAGTTCAATTGAAAGAATTATGCCCTCTGTTGTTGCATTCCAAACACGAGCCTTACTACGATCTCAGAGTTTTAGGAATGGCAAAATGAGAAAGAGCTTTCATCAGAGATAATCACAGAAGATATTTATTCATAGTTCCTTCATACAGCTAGTGTTTTTCAGAGACCAAATTGGATGTCAAGAATAATCCCAGGTTATTTAGAGCTTCAGGGATAACTATGGCATGGTTGCAATGGTAAAAAAAAAAAAAGTTTAATCGAGCAAGATAGACAAGCAAGCAAAAGGCTTTAGACACATAGACCATGGAGCTGGGGACTCTGTGTGCACAAGAGAAGATGGCTTTGTGAGAGAAGGGATAGATTCAGTCTGTAAGAGTGAAAAATCAGAAAGAGAAATTTAGGAAACAATCCTATTCACCAATTTCAACAAAAAGAATAAAATACTTCAGAATAAACTTACCTAAAGAGATAAAAGAGCTGTATGCAGAAAACTATAAGACAATGATGAAAGAAATTAAAGATAACATGCACAGATGGAGAGATATACCATGTTCTTGGATTAGAAGACTCAATATTGTGAAAATGACTATACTATCCAAAGTAATATATAGATGCAATGCAAACTTCATTAAACTATCACTGGTATTTTTCACAGAACTAGAACAAATAATTTCACAATTTGTATAGAAATACTAAAGACCCTGGATAGTCAAAGTAATCTTGAGAAAGAAGAATGGAGCTGGAGGAATCAACCTTCCTGACTTCAGACTATTATCAAGACAGTATGGCACTGGCACAAAAATAGAAATATAGACAATGGAACAAGATAGAAAGCCCTGAGATAAATCCACGCACCTATGGGCACCTTATCTTTGACAAAGGAGGCAAAAATATACAATGAAGATAAGACAGTCTCTTCAATAAGTGGTGCTGGGAAAACTGAACAGCTATGTGTAAAAGAATGAAATTAGAACACTTCCTAACACCACGCACAAAAATAAACTCAAAATGAACCAAATACCTAAACATAAGACCAGAAACTGTAAAAGTCTTTAAGGAAAGCATAGGCAGAACCCTTTGACATAAACCACAACAAGACCCTCTATGACCCACCTCCTAGAGTAATGGAAATAAAAACAAAAATAAACAAATGGGACCTAATTAAACTTAAAAGCTTTTGCACAATGAAGGAAACTATAATCAAGGTGAAAAGACAATCCTCAGAATGGGAGAAAATAATAGTAAATGAAACAACTGACAAGGAGCTAATCTCTAAAATATACAAGGAACTTATGAAGCTCAATACCAAAAACCAAACAACTCAGTCAAAAATTGGGTAGAAGACTTACACAGATATTTCTCTGAAGAAGACACAGAGATGCTAATGAACACGTGAAAGAATGCTCAGTATCGTTCATCATTAGAGAAACGCAGGTCAAAACCACCATGAGGCATCAACTCACACGTTTCAGAATGGCCATCATCAAAAAGTCTACAAACAATAAATGCTGGAGAGAGTGTGGAGAAAAGGGAACCCCCTTTCACTGTTGGTAGGAATGCAAATGGATACAGTCACTATGGAGAACAGTATGGAGAGTTCTTAAAAAATTAGGACTAAAGCTACCATATGGCCCAGGATTCCCACTGCTGGGTGTATACCCTAAAGAACTGTGATTTTAAAAGGCACATGTGCTCCAATGTTCACTGCCTCACTGTTTACAATAGCTAGGACCTGGAAGCAACCTAGATGTCCATTGACAGATGAAGTTGTGTTACATACACACAAATGGAATATGGCTGGTGCTCTGTGACAACATAAAGGGGTGGGATGGAGAGGGAGTTCAGTTGGAGTTTTAAGAGGGAGGGTACATATGTATACCTATGGCAGAGGCTGATTCATGTCGATAGATGGCAGAAACCAGTACAATATTGTAAACAATTATCCTCCAATTAAAATAAAATAAGATTTTCAAAAAAGAATATGATTTGCATAGTAGAGAAGGGACAAAGGAGAAGAGTTGACGATGAAAGACTGGATTGCTGGTGGAGCCATTACAGTCAGAAGAAGCAAAAGAGGTAAAGGAACACAGATTTTAGGGAGCATAATTGGTGGGCCTGGAACATAGTTATCTGGATGGGAAAAGGGGAGATGTTACTGGAAAGGCACCATGTACGGAAACTGGACTTGGGATTTCTCAACAGGATCATTGAAAGCTGTTAATAACTTTTTAGTTTAATTTTTGTACTGGACTACAGTTGATTTACAGTGTTCGTTTGCTAGTTTCTGCTGTACAGCAAAGCGGGTCCGTTGTGCATATATGTATATCCATTCTTGTTTAGATTCTATTCCCATATAGGTCATTAGAGAGTACTGAAAAAAGTTCCTTGTGCTATAAAGTAGGTTCTTATTCATTTTCAACTTTTTATATAGCAGTGTTAATAACTCTCAAGTAGGAAGGTAGCACTGTCAAATGTAAGCATCAGAAACCTGACTCAGGAGATGACACACTGAAGGAAGACAGTGGTGTCCAAAAGACCCTGTGAACTGAAGAAAAAGAGTAGAAAGCCAAAGGTGTCTTTCTGGCTTAGGTGAGAGGTGTGGTGGTGATATCCTTCACTGGGGAAAGGTCAAGTTAGGGGCAGAAAGCAAAGTTCTGGAGCTCGTGAGCGACACTGAGAGTCTGGGAAAATGAATGTATGAGTCATGTGCATGGAAGTGATAGTTAAAGCTCTGGGAACAAACGTGCCTTCCTAGGCGGGTGTCTAGACTTGAGATGTGAAGAGCTTTGAGTAAAAAACCCCGGGGAGCACTAACATGAAAGAGTGGAGCCAAGAAAGATGAGTCAGGGAAGTGAAGCGAAGGACAGGAGTCAGAGGCTCCTTTGGAGAATCTGGAAGCACCATATGAGGCAGACGCAGGCTTGGGGGGTGGGTGGGGAGGATCTCAGTAAGGATTTCCAGAGTAGCCACCGAGGCTGAGATCACAGATGAGTGTGCCAGAGGTGCAGTGGCATTATCCACATAAGGATGACATCTGGGGGAGAAGGGCTTGCAGTAGTCTACCACGGCTCACAAGCGTATGCCACAGGCCAGGGGGCAGGAGCAACAGAAGCTTATCTCCTCTCCATTCTGAAGGCTGGAGTCCAAGTCAATGTGCCGTCAGATCTGGTCTCTGCCAAGGCCTCTCTTTACTAAGCAGATGGCTGCCTTCTAGCTGTGGCCTCGCATATCCTTTTCTCTGTGCGTGGACCCTCTTGGTACCTTTTCCCCTTCTTATAAAAGCATCAGCCCTATTGGAATAGGCGCCCATTCTTGGGACTTCATTTAACCTTAATTGCCTCTTTAAATGTGTTGCCTCTTCATACAATCGCCTTGAGCGNCTCTCCATTCTGAAGGCTGGAGTCCAAGTCAATGTGCCGTCAGATCTGGTCTCTGCCAAGGCCTCTCTTTACTAAGCAGACGGCTGCCTTCTAGCTGTGGCCTCGCATATCCTTTTCTCTGTGCGTGGACCCTCTTGGCACCTTTTCCCCTTCTTATAAAAGCATCAGCCCTATTGGAATAGGCGCCCACTCTTGGGACTTCATTTAACCTTAATTGCCTCTTTAAATGTGTTGCCTCTTCATACAATCGCATTGAGCGTGAGGCTTCAGCAGATGAATTTGGAGAAGACACAGTTCAGAAGCTGTGGTGGGAAACGGTGACATGGGATGAACTTGAAAATACCCAGTATTTCAGAGTTATAGAGCAAATCACCCTGGAGAAGGAAATGGTATTCTTGCCTGGAGAATTCCATGGACAGAGGAGCCTGGACACAAACCCATGTCCACTGAGTCAATGGTGCCATCCAACCATCTCATCCTTTATTACTCCCTTGCCCTCTTGCCCTCCATATTTCCCAGCATCAGGGTTTTTTCCAGTGAGGACCCTCTGAGGCTATGACATAGCTGAGCAAGAGAGGGGTCACACACTCAGGTACCAAAAGTATGAATCCACTGGGTTGTGCCTGAACCAACCCAAAGCCTCAGCCTCGTACCACTGAGCTCTTAGGCCGCTAAGAAACTGCTTTTTCCAGATACCTTTCCCCTAGGAAGCTACTTTCTCTGGGCACTACCACTGCTGACTCAGCAACCTTGGAGTTGGTACTTGGCAGCTAACAAGGTCATTTCTTGCCATGGTCGGATGCTCAGGGACACTCATGAGTATGAGGCGCTCTCCCTTCCCAGGACAGATGCCCCACAAAAGCGGCTCTGCACCTGCCCTCACCTCTTTTTGAGCCACCCAAGTTCCTGCTGCCCACCTGCCAGAGGTCCCTTTGGAATGAAATTTACTTTGAATTACTCTCAAACTTAAAGTGCTCCAACAGATTTCCATCACATTTAGAATAAAGTCCAGTGGCTCAGACAGTACAGACTTTGCTTGTAAGGCGGGAGACCTGGATAGGATCCCTGGGCCAGGAAGATCCCCTGGAGAAGGAAATGGCAACCCACTCCAGTATTCTTGCTTGGAGAATTCCACAGACCAAGGAGCCTGGTGGGCTATAGTTCATGGGGTCACAGAGTTGGACACAACTGAGCGACTAACACTATCACTATCGAGGATCATTACCAATATCTCTTCTTTTTTTTTTGCTAGAGTGTGAGATGTTACACACTAGCAAATGCTCAGAATTCTCCAAGCCAGGCTTCAATAGTACATGAACCAAGAACTTCCACATGTTCAAGCTGGATTTAGAAAAGGCAGAGGAACCAGAGATTAAATTGCCAATATCCGTTGGATCATAGAAAAAGCAAGAAGATTCCAGAAAAACATCTACTTCTGCTTCCTTAACTATGGTAAAGGCTTTGAGTGTGTGGGTCACAACAAACTGTGGAAAATTCTTCAAGAGACGGGAATACCAGACCACCAGACCTGCCGCCTGAGAAATCTGTATGCAGGTCAAGGATACCTAGATCATGGAACTACAGACTGGTTCCAAGTAGGAAAAGGAGTATGTCAAGGCTGTATATTGTCACCCTGCTTATTTAATTTATATGCAGAGTACATCATGAGAAGTGCCAAATTGGATGAAGTACAAACTAGAATCAAGATCACCAGGAAAAATATCAATGATCTCAGATATGCAGATGACACCACCCTTATGGCAGAAAACAAAGAAGAACTAAAGAGCTTTTTGATGAAAGAGAAAGAGGAGAGTGAAAAAGCTGGCTTAAAACTCAACCAAAAAATTAAGATCATGGCATTCAGTCCCATCACTTCATGGCAAATAGATGGGGAAACAATGGAAAACAGTGACAGACTTTATTTTGGGGGGCTCCAAAATCACTGTATACAATGACTACAGCCATGAAATTAAGACACTTGCTTCTTGGAAGAAAAGCTATGACTAACCAAGAACGTATATTAAAAAGCAGAGATATTACTTTGCAGACAAAGGTCCATCTAGTCAAAGCTATAGTTTTTCCCATAATCATGTATGGATGTGAGAGATGGACCATAAAGAAAACTGAACACCGAAGAAGAACTGATGCTTCTGAACTGTGGTGCTGGAGAAGTCTCTTGAGAGTCTCTTGGGCTTAAAGGAGATCAAACAGGAAATCAATACTAAATATTCATTGGAAGGACCAATACTGAAGCTCCAATACTTTAGCCACCTAATGTGAAGAGCTGACTTATTAGAAAAGACTCTAATACTGGGAAAGACTGAAGGCAGGAGCAGGGGATGATAGAAGATGAGATGGTTGGATGGTATCACCAACTCAATGAACATGAATTTGAACAAGCTCTAGGAGTTGGTGATGGACAGGAAAGCCTGATGTGTTGCAGTCCATGGGGTCACAACTAGTTGGGCATGACTGAGTGACTGAACTAAACTGAACTTATTCATTTTTTAAAAATTGGGATATAGTTGTTTTATAATATTTTAGTTTCTGCTATACAGCCACATGAATCAGCTGTATATACACATATATCCTCTCCCTCTTGACACAACCCCCAACACCTCCCATCCCACCTTTCTAGGTCACCACAGAACACTGAGCTGAGATCCCTAGCTAAATACTGTAGCTTTCCCCGAGCTATCTCTTTTACACATGATAGTGTATATTGTGAAAAAGTGAAAGTTGCTCAGTCTGTTTGACTCTCTGTGACTCCATGGACTGTAGCCTGCCAGNATCACTTTAAGCCCCCTTCCTCCATAGGAATCATATGCATGCAACCTGTGGCATTCTCAACCAGGTCTGGGACTTCAGGGAAAGTTCTCTCTCTGAGCACTGGTCTTATTCAATTATTCTACACATATTAATATAGAGCAATCAACTCTTCTCATCTATGTAATACAAAGGTCAGACTATGACCTCTAAGGTATCTTCCATCAATAATATTTGTGTTATTGAGTGGCTCCCATAGTATTTGTCACTGAGGGAATTCTTTCCTTGATGGATGTGAGTGAAAGTCGCTTAGTCGTGTCCAACTCTTTGCAACCCCATGGACTATACAGTCCATGGAATTCTCCAGGCCACAATATTGGAGTGGGTAGTCTTTCCAAGGCCTTTATTCACTAAAGAAAGTCATCCCTTAAATAAATCTCTACAGATCTTTCTTGACTGTGGCTGTTTGCAGCAGAATGTTTTTTCACTAATGACAGGAAAAAAAATGTCCTTAAAATTAGATTAGTATTCATAACAATCCAGTATAATAATAACCGTGTAACTCCATGCCACAGGCAACTCAGCTCTTCAGGAGCAAGAATGACTGAACTTAACTCATTCTTCTTCAAGGGCCAAGATAAAAATCTCAAGGTATCCTTTAGATGCTGTAATCTGCTTTGAACTTTGGCTCAGCTATTTCCACGAACATCCTCCATTTNACTCAGCTCTTCAGGAGCAAGAATGACTGAACTTAACTCATTCTTCTTCAAGGGCCAAGATAAAAATCTCAAGGTATCCTTTAGATGCTGTAATCTGCTTTGAACTTTGGCTCAGCTATTTCCATGAACATCCTCCATTTCCACTAGGGTAGATGCTGTATAAGACAGAACATTACAAATCACTTTGTTTAAAGTTACCGAAGTGGGGTGGGGGGGAGTGGAGAAAAAACAGCTCAGAGTCTGCTGTTAATTAAAACCAGCCGATGATGTACAGCGATTTGTCTGGGGGCACTTCTGACGGGGCTGGTTCCTTGACAGCTGTGCATTCTTTCCTGCCTGTATTGTTTGAACTGTGTCCAATGGGACAATCATGAAATCTTTGATAGCTGTTGTTTAGGAGAAAGGGGGGAGCTTTTTGTTTTAAGCAAAAGAGGGAGATGTATCTTGTATTACATGTAAAAAGTTAGGGTTTATTAGATCATTTTCAATGGGTTTTAGTAGCATGCCTCTGGTCGTTTTTGAATTGTCTATTGACACTTTTTCACAACACGAATGTCAAAAATCTTACTTCCTCCCTTCTCTCCTAAGGGACTCTTGCTGTGGGTAGGAGGGAAATGTATGAAGCACCTGGTCTTACTCAAAGGGGACTGGGGATAGGTTAATTTCACAGTTGAAAGTTTCATAAGCTGGAATACATCTAAATGTTTGCTAATAGTGAAAGAGACTACCAAAAAAAAAAAAAAAGGAATTCAAGTGGCTTCAGGAAAATTGCTCACAAACACAAACAAAAATTATGTTTCATCCCTGAGTTCGAACGGATGTTTGATGATTAACTCAAGATTGCTAAGCTGTCTATCTTCAAATACCCAAACAACTTTAAAACGGATCATTCACACTTTCTAAAAGACAAATCAGCATTAAAATTGTAGACAAAAGAGATGTTTAAACATTTATCCATACCTTTCATCTCGGATGTTAAATATTTTATAAGTATGATACACTTACCAAATAACCATTGTGATATAGCTATCTATAAAGATGCATATATTAGATAGATGATAGGTTGATAGATAATAGATGGCAGATAGGTAGACAGATAGATAGGCAGATGGATGGATGGATGGATGGATGGATGGATGGATGGACAGAGAGATAGACTTAGTGTTGATATTTCAGGTGAAATTTCATTTTTAAAGTTCGACTGGTATTTGAGGGTTCACATGAACATTCTTGCCAGCAACGGTAGCGTGGAGTCCAGCCATAATATGCCGCTCCCCTTCTTTCAGAGTCATTCTTCAAGTGTGACCTGGTTTCCTCCGAAGACTTAGACAGATTGTCATTTCGCTGGGACTCGATAAATTCCCAGGGCAAAGTTTTTCAAGGACAGGTGTGAAAATTATCCTTGCTTATTTAGAAATGAGTCATTGTCTCCAGGCTGCTGATGCTTATCTCAACCTGGTAAAGGTCAAATGAAGTTCTAGTTCACAGAAAGATGTTCTAGGCTGAGTTTTTAACCTCATGGGGGATTCTTTTGTTTGGTTCAGGAGAGCCTAACAACATTGCTGATATATTCATCTATGTCAGGTGAGACTTTGATCAGACAATCATGGACCAGCTGGCCTATAGGAAGGTAGGTAAGGTGGTAGCCTTATTAGGATTACTCCTGGAGTGTGACAAACAGATAGTAAAGAAAAGAAACCTTACTGGTAATAAAGGCGACTGACTCAGTGCCAGTTGCTTTTGTCAAATATGAGAAACATTTGACTGCTCAGGANACATTGCTGATATATTCATCTATGTCAGGTGAGACTTTGATCAGACAATCATGGACCAGCTGGCCTATAGGAAGGTAGGTTAAGGTGGTAGCCTTATTAGGATTACTCCTGGAGTGTGACAAACAGATAGTAAAGAAAAGAAACCTTACTGGTAGTAAAGGCGACTGACCCAGTGCCAGTTGCTTTTGTCAAGTATGAGAAACATTTGACTGCTCAGGATATTTTTTAGTTTGATCCATCTCTCAGTTAAAATACACTGAGACTGCCCAGTTAGAGTCAGATCAATACATTCATTTGTCCAGATCTAAACCATTTAAACTAGAGCTCAGTGTTTGCTTATTTGTCTTAAAAATAGTGGCTTAGGAAAAATGAGTTTGAGTAAACTCTGGGTGCTGGTGATGGACAGGGAGGCCTGGCATGCTGCAGTCCATGGGGTCGCAAAGAGTCTGACATGACAGAGCGACTGAGCTGAACTGAACTGAGGAAATATGAGTACTCATGAAGTTCTTGTTTCTGTTCCTGGCTGTATACGCATGGGACAGCTATCAGAGCAGCAAGCTAAGTTGCTACTTCAGCTCTCTCCTCCCTCCACACTCAACTGCTCACAGACCTCATCTCCTTTAGACTACCTGAAAATATCAGATATTAGATTTATAGCTAGATCATGAGGATAAATTATAGGCCAAGATCTGAGGGGAAGGCATCTGCAGGACTTATGAGAAAGATTTTACTTCATAATTACAAAGCACTACCTGGGAGGACACATTCCTCTTTTATGGTCAGATGTTGCTGTAGTGATTGCTGGAACAGCTGCTGTAGTGATTGCTGGCATAGCTGCATCCATTTTGTCACCAGAGGATGGCACACAGACAGAGAGAAAGAGCCCTAGTCTGTGATGATATCAATGAGCCACCAAACTGATCCTGAACCCATTATCTAGGACATTATCTCTGAATGTCCTAAAATGTGTTTCAACGTGCACATGAAGGTGTCTTAACTGAGACAGGATTGAATTTAAAAATTTGATCCCTTTCACAGTCTTCT
>SJYW01008766.1:579026-589847 GCA_006410735.1 Raphicerus campestris
GGGAGGTACCACTTTTATCCCCATTTTATAGGTAGAAAAACTGAGGTTCCAAGCAATTAGATCAATTGCTGAAGCTCGCAAAGCTAGTAAGCGATGGAGCTGAGATCTGAATCCATGTGACCTGGCTCTGGAGCATCTCTTTTCCATCACAGCATCACATTGCCTTCCTTCTCTTTCTAGATTCAGGATGTAGACCCAGTGAATGATGTACAAGGACGTGTATGGTCTATTCTCTACATCTGAAACAAGATATTGCCACTAGCATCTGCTTGGTATTGATATAGCTGAGAAAGTAACCTTTAAACCTAGTTCTTTCAGTGATGAAGCAATATCCAGGGGAAATTCAACAGCGCCTGTGCATGCACTGGAGAAAAGGAGTAATCAAAACATGAAAGCAAAGTATCCGAAAAGAAAGTGTTTAATTCTGTGCTGGAGGAAATACAACAATCGAGAATTTCTGTTATTGTTTGGGTTTATTTTTAAACAAGGAAATATTGGCAAAACTACTGTTAAAGAGGACTGAAGCTGATACAGAGGTAATATTTTAGAAGAAGTAATATTTTAGATCACAAATAAAATCTGTCTTTTAATGAAATATCTAAGAATCCACAAACCTACCCTGGAGCCAAGAAAGAATACACTAAATCCGAGCAGGAGCCTTAGACCTGGAGAATGTGTTACTTGTAGCAAGCGGCTACTTTCGAGCTGAAATGAAGCATCTGAAAAACTTAAAAGGAAAATGTGATCAGGAAATCAATCTGTGCTTTTTACATAGCCTGTCACTCTCTTTAATCTCTTCCAAAAGAAAAGAAATGGTGTTTCCACTGCCTCGTGAAAGGGACATCATCTTTGGTGATTTCTTTGCCTTGGAATAATGTTCATTTTATAAAACTGTACCTCCCACCACTGGGCTGATTCCAGCATTAAGCAAGCACTATTGCTTTATAGAGGGATGGTGAGAAACGCTCGTTAGAGAGGTAAGTCTGCTCAAGGGTCATTTTTCTTTCTTCTTCTTCTTCTTCTTTTTTTTTCTATTTTTGTCTTTCTCAGCATTTGAAAGAAAACCAGATATTTTCTTTTCATGAAAGTTGATGACTTCAGGTAGGGAAGAACCAGCTGTGGCAGATGGACTTTTGAAACGCAGTAAGATATCCTGTCTTCATATAAATGTTTATGGGAGCCGGAGAACTGATGAAGAAAAACACAAGCAAAACGTTGCATGACTCACAGGCTCATTTGCTTCTAAATAAAGCTTTTCTCAGAGTTTCCCATGAGGTGTTTGGAGTGAACAAGCAGCAGGGTCTCTGGTGGTATGAGGAAGGACGTTTTTAAAATACAAAAAAGGTGCCTCCAATAGTAAGTCAAGAAAATCGTCCTGTTGCTTTTGATGTTTGAGCAAACGTGTGTCTAAAGTGAAGCTATGGGGTCACATACACACCGTCCTTGCCCACGTGTGGGTGGTGGCGTCACTAGCCATTCTTGGCTGGACCACTTTGAAGGTGATGAGCACAGGTTGAGTAGGACGCCTCCTGTTGACTCACAGACTTTCCTCTAACAGAGCATCGTGAAGCGATGATAATTAAGTTTAATTTTAGACCTTGTGTGCAGAACCTGGGAACGTTTTCAAACTCAGATCAGGCTCCGTTGACTTTGGCACTTGAGATTTGAAAGGAAGGTCAGAAGTCCTAGACTGCCTATATACTCTTCAGTTCTTTACTTCCAGAAAATGGCAAATTTGAAACTAATTAAGGGAAAAATCTATTAAAAATATCCTCAAATAGCAGGCGCTCCTGGCCTTGACTCAGCTTCAAATGCAGAAGCATCACCACTCTCTTCCACACTCAAGGTGTTCTAATTAATTACCCAGGGCCTTAACCGCTTCGGCTAAAATTCTTTTTTTCCCCCTTTCAAGTCTAAAGGGCTTGAGCTTATTAGGAAACATGTTGGAATAGTCTCCATATTCTCATTGTGACTTGCCATATGACCTGATGACAAATTGGCAATATTAGATTAGATGACTCAACCATTTCTAGGTAACTGTTCTGAGCAGCAATATAGAAATGAAACAGCTGTCCCAGTGTTTAGAATAATTACTATCTAGAACATGCTCAGGGAACTTCCCAGCTGGCTCACTGGTTAAGAAATAGCCTGTCAATGTAAGGAGACACAGGAAATGTGGGTTTGATTCCTGGACTGGGAAGAGCCAATGGAGGAGGACATGGCAACCCTCTCTAGTATTCTTGCCTGGAGAACCCCATGGACAGAGGAGCCTGGTGGGCTACACCCATGGGGTTACAAAGTGTTGGACACAATGGAGCATGCACACATGTTTGTCCTCTCTACATGCTCAGAGGACCCTATGGTCGAATGAGCTGGCTTGCCAAATTTTACAAATAAAAATACAGGACATTCAAATTTGAATTTCAGGTCAATACGGATGACATTTTCGTATATCTATACCCTGNTATATATATTAATGTAACTCTGGCAATTCATCCCACCCTTTCCTTCTCCCACTTTGCCCACAGTCCATTCTCTATGTCTGCATCTCTATTCCTGCCCTGCAAATAGATGCATCTGTACTGATTTTCTAGATTCCATATATCTGCATTAATATATGGTCTTTGTTTTTCTCTTTCTGACTTACTTCACTCTGTATCACAGGCTCTAGGCCCATCCACCTCAGTTCATTGGACTCACATTTCTTCTTTTTTATGGCTGAGTAATATTCCCTTGTATATATGTACCACAACCTCTTTATCCATTCATGTATCAGTGGACATCTAGATTGCTGCTATGTCCTGGCTACTGTAAATAGTGCGGCTTGTTAATGTTCATAACGAAGGCACTTAACTTAAAGCTATGGCATGGGCAGCAGGGTTCCCGGAGATGGGCCATTATTAAGCTATCGGAAATATCCCTTTAGTGATTACCTTGTATTAATATCAAAAACAATACAATGTGAAAATTAAAGAAACAGATCTAATATGGAGTCATATTTGTTCTTCTCTGTTATACATCTCTCTTTACCTATTTTTTTCCTCAAGAACATCCATCACCAAAAACAAAACGCCAACGATGCTATCACAAACCCCCTTTAGTTCCATTCCTTCTTTAGAGCGCAAATTGCACTGTGCATTTTCATAGGAATAGTTGTGTGTTTGTGGCTTATACAAAACTCACAAAGTAAAAGACAGACGTCACTGAATGTCTCATTTCTTACTAGTTTTGTGGTAAAAACCAAATTGATACTCTCTTTTCTCCTCCCCACCACAGGACAGATTCTCGTTTCATG
Organism: Raphicerus campestris; assembly: GCA_006410735.1. Lineage (NCBI taxonomy): Eukaryota > Metazoa > Chordata > Mammalia > Artiodactyla > Bovidae > Raphicerus > Raphicerus campestris. The sequence continues at coordinate 582,322 of SJYW01008766.1, forward strand.
CAGTAGTATAGATAAGTGTCCACACTACACTCTCACTGAGAATAATTTATGGTTCAGTGAACATCTAATGAATTTAAAATATGATTCTGATTCCATCTAGAAAAAATACAGCATTCTGCATAAAACAGTATTCCATCAGGATAAATTCTGAGCTTTTATTTTTCCATCCTAAAATTCATGTCAGGAAGGTGGAGGGTTGGTCCTCCTACAAAGACAAGCATGTGATAAAGGCTGTATCCCAGAATTTTAAACTCCATCTAACACATTATCCAGACAAAGACGATTAGGGCTCTTGGCAGACTCACTGACAATTTGCCTCCATTAGAAGTGAGAGGGCTCAAAGAGAAGAAACTACAGTGTATTCCATCCGTTCCTTTGGCAACAGGGATCGTCCCTCGTTTTAAACCAAACAAACATTAACAAGGAAAACCAGCTGCTTTTACAATGAATAAACCCATTACCTCAACTCTTTGTACATTACTGAGGTATTTTTACTTGTCAGATTTTCTGTTTTGTGGAGGCTTGGATATTTTCAGTATGCTGTCAATGCAGACAAAACAGAGCTGGTTTTAGCAGCAGTACCAGATGTGGATGAGAGCATGGGCCTTCCTGGCCCTTTGATTCCAACGTTTGGTGGTAAGTTACTGCTGCTGTCAGAAATAGTAACAACAGGATTTGGCATCTTGACACCACACTGCCTGGCGCTGGCTTAGCTATCTGCACAGTAGCCAACAGAGTGGAGGCTGCATGCAGAGGGCGCCCCCAGAGTTTTAAGTCGGACTATGCATCAAGAGTCAGCCCTGCTGTAATTTCTACTGTAGCAAAGAAAACTGGTTCGTATTGATCCAAGGAGCCAATTGATCCTGAGGGTCATTACATCTGACCCACTACAATCATTAACTGTGCCCAAGGAACAAATGAACCCTAAAACAAGAGCAGAGGGGATTTTTTACAGAAGTACTGGCATTAGGGCTCCTTCCCCTTCCCATATTCCCTCTTTTCTAGATTATTAGGTACCATACATGCTCAGCCTAAGAGGGGCTGGTGATGGGAGTGCCATATGCTCCTAGAATCTGTCAGAGCTCCCCGTGACCCACAGGTCAGAAAACTCAGGTCTATAGAGCCAGACAGGAGTGTTGTTTGACTGGTAGAGTGGAGACAACAACCCCTATTTAAAAATTAACAAGAGGAGTCCACAGGAAAGGTCAAACTGTCACAGCTCAGCACTGTGATGCATGTTTGGAGGTAGGACTTCCGAAATGATTTGCAGTAGAAGCTAAGGTTGTAGCCTTAAAAAATGTGACTGTACCCCTAGTCCCTTCTGATAGGTTGCCTCTAGCCTTGACCTCCATCTAGTTTCATCTAGTTTTCATGGAATCCAGGCTATGGACTGAGCATGGCTTCAGACTATTTCTGCCTCGATCTTGGCACAACCCCTTATTAATTGAGTGACTCTGAGCAAGTTTCTTCCATGCTGTAGCCTTCATGTCTCTCACTTATGGAGTGGAGACAATGAGATAGTATCCAGGCTTCCCTGGTGGCTCAGGTGGTAAAGAATCTGCTTGCAATGCAGGAGACCTAGGTTTAATCCCTGGGTTAGGAAGATCCCCTGGAGAAGGAAATGTCTTCCCATGGATAATCTCATGGACAGAGGAGCATGGCAGGCTATAGTCATGGGGTCACAAAGCATTGGACATGACTGAGTGACTGCTGCTTTCCTAGAGCTTATTGTGAATATATACTGAGATGATGCATGAAGTACACTTATCACAATGTCAAGCACAAAGTCAACACTCAATAGATGCTAGGTATGACTTTTAGACAGCAATCACAATGTCTCCCTTTCAATGGCTGCCCAATGCCCATAAGAACACTATGAAGTCTGATATGGCTGAGAGAGTCTTCATGTTGGGGTCCCTGCCTCTTACCAACCTTGTCTCACAACATTCTCCCTTCTGAATTTAATGCTCCAGAGATGTTGAAAATCATTCAGGTCCTCAAAAATCTGATGTTCTCTAATTCTCAGGCCCTGGGACACGGCCTCCCTTTCCATGGAACACTCTGTCAGTGCCTCTTAGTCATTCAGGCCCTAGTCATTTCACGTTGACCGCGGCCTCCCTGCCCCGTGCTTCCCAGAGCACACACTCTATTATATACCCTTGTTCAGTGCTGGTCTTCTCTATGTGACTGACAGCTCCATGACAGCAGGGACAATGATGGACATCTTACTGTCCATGAACTCTAGTAGAGGTCTCATCCCATAACGGGTGTTCTGTCAATATTCACTGAAAGAATGAAGTTATAAAACCATGCAGGGGACTCAAACTTATGAATACCCTCCTTCCAATCCAGAAGTCAATAGACCCGAGTAGGATAAGAATAGCCAAGTGAGTATCAGTATAGAAGTGAGTAGGATATAATCCATTTTTCTCTAAAGAAACGGATTTGCTCTTCTTCCATAGCAATAGAAGTTCTGACATTTTACTGAGTCCATAGTCATTAAAAAAAAAAAAAACACAACAACCTTTCCTAACATCCTTTGCAGTCAGATGTGATCAGGTTTTGGATAAGTTCTGACCAATAAAATATAAGCTACATATTGCCCCCTTTTACTCCATTCCTTTTATAAAATCCAGGTTATACCTATATAGTCAAAGTCATAAGACTACCTGTTGCTGCTGCTGCTAAGACACTTCAGTCATGTCCGACTCTGTGCAACCCCATAGACGGCAGCCCACCAGGTTCCCCCATCTCTGGGATTCTCCAGGCAAGGACACTGGCGTGGGTTGCCATTTCCTTCTCCAATAAGACTACCTACCACCTGCTAACCGTGTGTGTTATGACAACCCGTGACAATACACCTTGAATGACAATTATCTTTGTTGCTGTTCAGTCACTCAGTTGTGTCCAACTCTTTGTGACCCCATGGACTGTAGCACTCCAGGCTTCCCTGTCCCTCACTATCTCTTAGAGCTTGCCCAAACTCATGTCCACTGAGTCGGTGATTCCATCCAACCATCTCATCCTCTATCACCCCCTTCTGCTCCTGCCTTCTATCTTTCCCAGCATCAAGGTCTTTTCCAATGAGTCAGTTCATCCCATCAGGTGCCTAAAGTATTGGAGCTTCATCTTCAATATCAGTCCTTCCAATGAATATTCAGGGTTGACTTCCTTTAGGATTGACTGGTTTGATCTTCTTGCTGCCCAAGGGACCTTCAAGAGTCTTCTCCAACATCACAGTTCAAAAGCATCAGTTCTTTGGCACTCAGCTTTCTTTATGGTCCAACTCTCACATCCATACATGGCTACTGAAAAAAACCATAGCTTTGACTAGACGGCCTTTTGTCAGCAAAATAATATCTGTTTTTTTNGCTAAGGTTGTAGCCTTAAAAAATGTGACTGTACCCCTAGTCCCTTCTGATAGGTTGCCTCTAGCCTTGACCTCCATCTAGTTTCATCTAGTTTTCATGGAATCCAGGCTATGGACTGAGCATGGCTTCAGACTATTTCTGCCTCGATCTTGGCACAACCCCTTATTAATTGAGTGACTCTGAGCAAGTTTCTTCCATGCTGTAGCCTTCATGTCTCTCACTTATGGAGTGGAGACAATGAGATAGTATCCAGGCTTCCCTGGTGGCTCAGGTGGTAAAGAATCTGCTTGCAATGCAGGAGACCTAGGTTTAATCCCTGGGTTAGGAAGATCCCCTGGAGAAGGAAATGTCTTCCCATGGATAATCTCATGGACAGAGGAGCATGGCAGGCTATAGTCATGGGGTCACAAAGCATTGGACATGACTGAGTGACTGCTGCTTTCCTAGAGCTTATTGTGAATATATACTGAGATGATGCATGAAGTACACTTATCACAATGTCAAGCACAAAGTCAACACTCAATAGATGCTAGGTATGACTTTTAGACAGCAATCACAATGTCTCCCTTTCAATGGCTGCCCAATGCCCATAAGAACACTATGAAGTCTGATATGGCTGAGAGAGTCTTCATGTTGGGGTCCCTGCCTCTTACCAACCTTGTCTCACAACATTCTCCCTTCTGAATTTAATGCTCCAGAGATGTTGAAAATCATTCAGGTCCTCAAAAATCTGATGTTCTCTAATTCTCAGGCCCTGGGACACGGCCTCCCTTTCCATGGAACACTCTGTCAGTGCCTCTTAGTCATTCAGGCCCTAGTCATTTCACGTTGACCGCGGCCTCCCTGCCCCGTGCTTCCCAGAGCACACACTCTATTATATACCCTTGTTCAGTGCTGGTCTTCTCTATGTGACTGACAGCTCCATGACAGCAGGGACAATGATGGACATCTTACTGTCCATGAACTCTAGTAGAGGTCTCATCCCATAACGGGTGTTCTGTCAATATTCACTGAAAGAATGAAGTTATAAAACCATGCAGGGGACTCAAACTTATGAATACCCTCCTTCCAATCCAGAAGTCAATAGACCCGAGTAGGATAAGAATAGCCAAGTGAGTATCAGTATAGAAGTGAGTAGGATATAATCCATTTTTCTCTAAAGAAACGGATTTGCTCTTCTTCCATAGCAATAGAAGTTCTGACATTTTACTGAGTCCATAGTCATTAAAAAAAAAAAAAAAAACCACAACAACCTTTCCTAACATCCTTTGCAGTCAGATGTGATCAGGTTTTGGATAAGTTCTGACCAATAAAATATAAGCTACATATTGCCCCCTTTTACTCCATTCCTTCTATAAAATCCAGGTTATACGTATATAGTCAAAGTCATAAGACTACCTGTTGCTGCTGCTGCTAAGACACTTCAGTCATGTCCGACTCTGTGCAACCCCATAGACGGCAGCCCACCAGGTTCCCCCATCTCTGGGATTCTCCAGGCAAGGACACTGGCGTGGGTTGCCATTTCCTTCTCCAATAAGACTACCTACCACCTGCTAACCGTGTGTGTTATGACAACCCGTGACAATACACCTTGAATGACAATTATCTTTGTTGCTGTTCAGTCACTCAGTTGTGTCCAACTCTTTGTGACCCCATGGACTGTAGCACTCCAGGCTTCCCTGTCCCTCACTATCTCTTAGAGCTTGCCCAAACTCATGTCCACTGAGTCGGTGATTCCATCCAACCATCTCATCCTCTATCACCCCCTTCTGCTCCTGCCTTCTATCTTTCCCAGCATCAAGGTCTTTTCCAATGAGTCAGTTCATCCCATCAGGTGCCTAAAGTATTGGAGCTTCATCTTCAATATCAGTCCTTCCAATGAATATTCAGGGTTGACTTCCTTTAGGATTGACTGGTTTGATCTTCTTGCTGCCCAAGGGACCTTCAAGAGTCTTCTCCAACATCACAGTTCAAAAGCATCAGTTCTTTGGCACTCAGCTTTCTTTATGGTCCAACTCTCACATCCATACATGGCTACTGAAAAAAACCATAGCTTTGACTAGACGGCCTTTTGTCAGCAAAATAATATCTGTTTTTTTAATAGACTGTCTAGCTTTGTCATAGCTTCTCTTCCAAGGAGCAAGTGTCTTTTAATTTCATGGCTGCAGTCACCATCTGCAATGATTTTGGAGCCCAAGAAAATAAAGTCTGTCACTGTTTCCATTGTTTCCCCATTTGTTTGCTGTGAAGTGATGGGACTGGATGCCATGATCTTCATTTTTCGCATGTTCAGTTTCAAACCAGCTTTTTCACTCTCCTCTTTCACCTTCATCAAGAGGCTCTTTAGTTCCTCTTTGCTTTCTGCCATAAGGGTGGAGTCACCTGCATTTCTGAGGTTATTGATATTTCTCCCAACAATCTTGATTCCAGCTTATGCTTCATCTAGCCTGGTATTTCTCATGATGTACTCTGCATGTAAGTTAAATAAGCAGAATGACAACATACAGCCTCCTGTTGAAAGGAGTATGTACTCCTTTCCCAATTTTGAACCAGTCTGTTGTTTCATATCCAGTTCTAGCTGCTGCTACTTGACATGCATACAGTTTTCTCAAGCTGTAGGTAAAGTGATCTGGTATTCCCATCTCTTAAAGAACTTTCCAGTTTGTTATGATCCATACAGTCAGAGGTTTTAGCACAGTCAATGAAGCAGAAGTAGATGGTTTTTTTCTGGAGTTCTCTTGCTTTTTCTATGATCTTATGGATGTTGGCAATTTGATCTCTGATTCCTCTGCCTTTTCTAAATCCAGTTTGAACATCTGGACATTCTCGGTCCACATACTCTTGAAGTCTAGCTTGGAGAATTTTGAGCATTACTTGGCTAACATGTGAAATGAGTATAATTGTGGGGTAGTTTGAACACTCTTTGGCACTACCTTTCTTTGGAATTGGAAGGAAAACTGATTTTTCCCATCCTGGTACCACTGCCGAGTTTTCCAAATTTGCTGGTGTATTGAGTGCAGCACTTTAACAGCACCATCTTTTAGGATTTGAAATAGTTCAGCTGGAATTCCATTACCTCTGCTAGCTTTGTTCATAGTGATGCTTCCTAAGGTCCACTTTACTTCACACTCCAAGATGCCTGGCTCTAGGTGAGTGATCACACCATCCTGATTATCTGGGTCATTAAGATCTATATAATCTACAATGTTTTTTTTTTTCCCCTTTTCCTCTATTCTGATACCTGGAATAAAGGTAAGGTGGCTGGAGCTTTGGCAGCCATATAGGACCTTGAGGAACAAGGCTGTCCTTTAAGTGCAGAGCTGGAAGGAGTTTGGGTCTCTGAGTATTTTAGGGAGCTAACCACCATACCAGCTCTGGACTGCTTACTCTCTGACTTTTTCATTTGCTTAAGGTAATGTTATTAATTTTTCTCTGTTACTCACTGTTGGGATTCAAAGAGAACTCTTTATTATCACGAACTGCTTTAAAAAATAATTATTCAAGCTAGAGGAAAAGGACTTAAATAATTCCAAAGTTATTTTTACTGAAGACCTTTTATAATAGAAATTTAACAGCAATAATGCATTTTACTAATGCTAAATAAAGATTTTTAAGCATCTTGTGAAGTGAAGTGAAGTGAAAGTCAGTCATGTCTGACTCTTTGTGACCCCATGGACTGTAGTCCATGGAATTCTCCAGGCCAGAATACTGGAGTGGGTAGCCTTTCCCTTCTCCAAGGGATCTTCCCAACCCAGGGATCAAATCCAGGTCTCCTGCATTGCAGGCAGATTCTTTACCAGCTGAGCCACAAGGGAAAACCAAGTATATTGGAGTGGGTAGCCTATCCCTTCTCCAGGGGATCTTCTCAACCCAGGAAAAAAACCAGGGTCTCCTGCATTGCTGGCAGATTCTTTACCAAATGAGCTATCAGGGAAGCCCTTAAACATAACTAAACCAGCTAATCCTAAAGGAAATCAGCCCTGAATACTCACTGGAAGAACTGATGCTAAAGTTGAAGCCCCAATACTTTGGCCACCTGATTCAAACAGCCAACTCATTGGAAAAGATCCTGCTGCTTGTAAAGATTGAAGGCAAAAGGAGCAAGAGGTGGCAGAAGATGAAAAGCTTGGATAGAATCACTGACTCAATGGACAT
>SJYW01008766.1:612648-624468 GCA_006410735.1 Raphicerus campestris
ATCAATAACCTCAGATACGCAGATGATACCACCCTTATGGCAGAAATTGAAGAGGAGCTAAAGGGCCTCTTGATGAAGGTGAAAGAGGAGAGTGAAAAAGTTGGCTTAAAGCTCAACATTCAATAAACGAAGATCATGGCATCCGGTCCCATCACTTCATGGGAAATAGATGGGCAAACAGTGGAAACAGTGTCAGACTTTATTTTTCGGGGCTCCAAAATCACTGCAGATGGTAACTGCAGCCATGAAATTAGAAGACGCTTACTCCTTGGAAGAAAAGTTATGAGCAACCTAGATAGCATATTCAAAAGCAGAGACATTACTTTGCCGTCTAGTCAAGGCTATGGTTTTTCCTGTGGTCATGTATGGATGTGAGAGTTGGACTGTGAAGAAGACTGAGTGCCGAAGAATTGATGCTTTTGAACTGTGGGGTTGGAGAAGACTCTTGAGAGTCCCTTGGACTGCAAGGAGATCCCACCAGTCCATTCTGAAGGAGATCAACCCTGGGTGTTCTTTGGAAGGAATGATGCTAAAGCTGAAACTCCAGTACTTTGGCCACCTTATGCGAAGAGTTGACTCATTGGAAAAGACTCTGATGCTGGGAGGGATTGGGAGCAGGAGGAGAAGGGGACGACTCAGGATGAGATGGCTGGATGGCATCACGGACTTGATGGATGTGAGTCTAAGTGAACTCCGGAGTTGGTGATGAACAGGGAGGCCTGGCGTGCTGCGATTCATGGGGTCGCAAAGAGTCGGACACGACTGAGCGACTGAACTGAACTGAACTGATTTTAGAAGATCCTGGATAGCTTTCTAAGCACCAAAGAAAAACTCTCCCGTGGTAGGAGAAGAGCTGTGAAAAACAACTGAATCTATAAAGTAGCAAATAAAAGGGTTCTGACTCAGCAATGCCCCTAGGTAACTGTGGAGGGGTGTCTTTCTTTCCCCTTTGATTTTTTAAAAAAATTATTGGAGTATAATTGCTTTCCACTGTTGTCTTAGTTTCTGCTGTACAACAGAGTAAATCAGCTATGGGTGTCCATATATTCCCTCCCTCTTAAGTCTCCCCTCCCACTCCACTCCCATCGCTTCCCTCTAGGTCATCACAGAGCACCAAGCTGGGCTTCCTGTGCTAGACAACATCTGCCCACTGTGCTCAGTCACATGGACTCTTTGTGGCCCCAAGAACTGTAGCCTCCCAGGCTCCTCTGTCCATGGGATTTTCCAAGCAAGAATACTGGAGCAGTGTGCCCCTTCCTACTCCCGAGGACTGTCCCAACCCAGGGGTCAAAACTGCGTCTCTTGAGTCCCCTGCATTGGCAGGTAGAATCTTTACCACTAGTGCCACCTGGGAAACCCGAATTTCCCACTAGCTAAAGCAGTTTGAAAAATGGTGGACGGGTTTACTAACCACCAAAGACTCAGTCTGTGAGAAGAAAAGCATCTCCTTCAAAGCATTGGGTGAGGATTCCTTTTTCTAACAGTGGCCTGTGGCAGATGCCCTGTAAATATCAGTTCTTTTCCCAAGATAGTTTCCCTTTGGTTGTTCTTCAATACCCTGGAATAAAAACGACTATTCCATACGTTGAAGTCATTTTCATACATCGACTGCCAATTAGAAAGGCTCATGAAGGGGCAGGCAGTCTTCTTTGGCAATATGGACCCCAACAAATCCTAAAAGCTGCTCTCTTCAAACCATGTTATGACGTTGGATCAAGCATTAAATGCTTGTAAAGTGCACAGCTTGGGGAGCTGACCAGAGGACAATAAAGCAAAGCAAGGGCACAAATCCCGAGAGGTGAGCACTGAAGCTGTCAACAGCCCAAGTTGCCCTGTTATTCTGGGAGGCTAGAGCTTTGGATTTAACTTGGCAGTGAGCTGATGGGTTCGCTGAACCCACATAAAACTAGGATCTTCAAAGGTTCATGCCCTCTTTGAAAGGATGAACCAAAGTATATCCTTCCACAAAATGTAAGTGACCAGGGATGTTATCTAGTGTCAGTGCTGATTCTGGTAAGAAGAAAGAAGTGTTCTCTGAGAACTTACCATCTGCACATGGGTTTCATATATTCCTAGTAGGCAGGTGGTCTGCAAAATATCAAGCTGAGAGGGTGACTTTCTGGTGCCAGATTGGTGGTGGCCCCAGGCACTTGGGACCTTTACTCTTCTCAAGAATGGATTCAAAGAAAGTTCCAAAATTCCTGAGTTAAAAAAATATCATAGAGTACATATGTAAACAAGGAACAATGAACAAGGGTCTGCAGAAACAATATACAGCAGAATAAAGCCAGAGCACATCAGATATTGAATTTACTAGATAAAAATATAAAGAAGCAACTATGTTTAAAATAGGAAAGATCCCCTGGAGGAGGCATGCAAACTCCTCCAGTGTTCTTGTCAGAGAATCCTGTGGACAGAGGAGCCTGATGAGCTGTGGTTCTTAGGGTTGCACAGAGTTGGACACGACTGAAGCAATTTAGCACATTTGTTTAAAATAAGAAAAGGATAAGCTGAAAACGTGAAAAAAATATGAAAACTGATGAGTCATATTTGAAAAGCAACAATGCATTGTCCGGAAATAAGTCTAAAATGAATAACATTTGAAACTCAGTGCAGGGACTAAAGACAGATTAGAGAAGTTCCATTGGTGAAATCCCACCCCAGAAGTTCTATTAGAAAAGCTGAGCAGAGAAATGGAAAAAAGCAAGTGAATCTTGGGAAGTTTTGCTGACTTTAGTACAGAAGTGGAAACAAGGAAAACAGTGTCAGAAATGAACATAAAGAAGGTATATAACTTAACCACATTCAGCTGGTCTTGTGGAAAGATATGATGAATACAGGGTTATTCATGTAACACTGAACACGTGATGGTCAATATTCTTGAATTCATGAAACTTGTGTATTCCTAAATTTAGCAATTTTAATGAATTGCAATTAAGATAAATTGTACTGATTTATTGTAGATTTCTTGTACTGAAACAGCTGAAAACCTAGGATAAAGGAGGTGATTTGAAAAGTAGAGGAGAGAAAAGAGGACTGACCTAAAAGGAGTCACAATTAGACAAGAAGTTGCTTCCGCAATGGGGACAGTAGGAGGTAAAATGAAGAACAGTCACAAGTCATATGTATTCTTATGGCTGATCATGGTGCTGTTTGACAGGAACCAATACAGTTCTGTAAAGCAATTATCCTTTAATTAGAAAAATAAATAAGTTTTAAATTGAAAATAAAAACAAGTTCAGAGGGCTGGGAGAAAGCAGCTCACCCCAAAGCTGTGTACCCAGTGGAAATGTCTTTCAGCAAAATAAAGATATTTTTCAGGCAAACGGCAATGAATGAGAGAATCTATTAGCAGATCTTCACCTTTGGAACTTCTTTAGAGGATACATTCCATAAGAAAGAAAAATGAACCCAGAAAGATGGTCAGACACAGATGGAGGATTGATGAGCAAGGAAAATACATGGGCATCACAAACACAGTTGCTTTTACAGATTCATTCATTCATCAGAGAGTAAAGGTTTAAATACTAAAAATTGGCATAAACCTAAGAGAATATCTGCAGAGAAAAAACAGCCAATAATAAACACTTAGTTTCATTTGCTCATTAGAAAGAAAGCAAAGAGAGATTCCATATATTTTTATGTTCTGCTCCTGGAGCTCTGAGGTGAGTCCACAAATGCTTATGTTATACATATGTGCACATGCGTGCTTAGTTGTGTTCAACTCTTTGCGACTTTATGGACCACAGCCCACCAGGCTCCTCTGTCCATGGGATTCTCCAGGCAAGAATATTGGAGTGGGATGTTGTGACCTCCTCCAGGGGAGCTTCCCAAACCAGGGATCGAACCCATGTCTCTTATGTCTCCTGCACTGGCAGGGAGGTTCTTTACCGTAACCCCACCTGTGAAGCCCTTATTTTTATACCTTGAATGTAACTTGAATGAAACTTTCATGCACATGTATTCTTTGGTATGCCTAAACCATTTCTTAATATAAAGGCTTAAATATTGCCTCCAAATCTACCTTGGTTATTATAGATAACAATAAATTTTGAATAAAAATTTCAAAAATTTTCTTAACATGTCTTCATTTCTGCAAAAGTGGGGAAGATGAGACTCAAGAGGGAAAAGGAGAGAACTTGGCAGTTGGAGAACGCAGCACTCTCTAGAAGCTAGAGTTGACATCCGTAATTAGGTAACAGATGAATGGCGGGAGAAATGCTACCGTTTGATGATGCAATCTGACAGAGTATTTCTGGACACAGTTGGGTCACGGGTCTCTTGTGTTTCCTTCTTCGCTGTGGTCTAAAGGAAGCTCGAGCCCAGTTTGTGGCCAGGTTCTAAGGCTTTCCCTGCAGCAGGGTCTAGCATGGCTCTTCTCTCTGAGGGTTCCTCAAGGCATCCCAGCGCTAGGCCCGATTTGAGGCTGGGGGCTGGTAGCTCTGGGTAGCGAGAAGGAGTCTTGCCATCTGGTGGAGGGGAACCTGGGAAGGGGAACACAGCAGAGGCGGGGAAAGAGTTCCCTGTGCTTCCTCTGTCAGAGCTCTTCCCAGGCTACACTGTCAGGGGCTTTCTCTCCCCTGGACAGCACGCTCCTTGAAGGCAGGGTCCCCATTGATGTGGTTCTTCACCGTGCAGCCAGCAGTACAGGCACAGGGGAAGGTGCCCATCTGAGCTACTAGGGAAGCCCCAAATCACTGGAGGCTTGACAAAGGTTCATTTGTCTCCTTCGAGCCGGAGTTGAACCAGCAACCTAAGGATGTCTCTCGGTTAGAATATCTACAGTCGTCCGCTCTACCAGCTGAGCTACCGAGGGACTCTACAAACGCACAAGTGAGTAAAGAAACGACGCATCAGGGGCCAGGCAGTCCTGGTTTTCCTACGGATGTCCTCCTGTGACTGTGCAAGACAAGACGGGTTCTGAGTATCTGAATCCTTTATAAAGGCCCCTCTGCTGAGTGAACTAATATGTGAGTTTTGCATTACATTTGTGAGACCCGTGTGTTTCCTTAGCTCTGTTCCTATCCCACTCCTCAGTGTAGAGGACACGTGTTCACAAGCATGCGTGTGCTTGAGAAGATATGTACATCTGTTCATGCTTATGCACATACCACACACTCACACACACCACACACACCATAACCTACGCATACCACTCACAAAACTCATATAACACAACACACACCACACACTTATACATATCACACCACACACATCACATGCTCACATATTGCACATACCGCATCATGTCTAACACAACACACACTATACATCACCCACACGTACCTTACACACACACTCCATACAACACACACCATATATTACACATATCACATATGCACACACACCGCACAAAACACATAACACAACATACAAACACACTTATACATACCACACCGGATACACAACACACACTCACACCATACATACACATCATACACACACACAAACACACCATATACCACACAACACACGACCTTTACAAGCGAACATTCCACAATGCTTTCATGCCACCATCTGAGAATTCTAAAGAGAATATCAAATGAAATATTTTAAAGCATTTCATACATGCTATCAGGGCTTTCTGGGTGGCGCAGTGGTAAAGAATCCACCTGCTAATGCAGGAGACGTGGGTTCGATCCCTGGGTGGGGAAGATCCCCTGGAGGAGGAAATGGCAACCCACTCCAGTATTCTTGCCTGGAGAATCCCCATGGACAGAGGGGGACAGAGGGGATCCCGCTTCTTCAGTTGCAGGTCATGAGTATGAATTCACAAAACATAAGATGCTGAACTGAAGAAGCCCTAGACAACAGAAGTCATCTGCCTTCAGCAGAGGGGAAAGCGACCGGCAGAGCCGCGGGCGGGTCAGGCAGGACTCAGAGGCCGTGCGTGGGCCTTCGGGGACCCCTCTCGATGACTGTCTCCACCTTCCAGGAAGAGAGAGGGGCCTGAGGAGTTTCAGAGAGCATTTCTGAAAAGTCCTTTTGTTTACTCCAACTGTCACCTCCCCGACCCTGTGCCCCACTGGCTGTGTGCCCTGTTTCTGGCAGGAACTCTGACCTAAGTCCTTTTCTTTCAGAACTAACCGGAACTTCTTGCTGTCTCTGTGGGCCTCAGGAGTGGGAGAGCGGGCCTGAGATTCTCACAGCCGGATCCACAGGCAGGGGCATTGCAGGAACAGCGAGCCTGTCGCCAGGTCCCTGCAGAGGGGCTGGCCATTCTCAGGTGGCTTCTCATTGAGTCTCCTTCTCCAGGAGAACTTATCTGGTTTCTGGGACATGGCAGACCTGGAGATAAGTACCCTGGTTTTTGTAGGATGGGTTAGCTCTCTAGATGGGACAGGAATCTGAGAGCTGCTGACTTATTTGCAGAACTGGATCTCCCTTTCTGGTTTGTTCCCTCAGTGGCTCAGGATTTGATCAGAGGATGAAAGCCATGCAACCTCTGTGGGAGTCCAGGAGCAAGGTAGCCGGTGAACTAAGTGTGTTCACTAAGTGTCACAGTGTGTCCAGGAGAGCCCTCCCTACTAGCTTCCAGAAAGATGGAGAGTGGGGCAAGGTAGACACCCAGTCAGAGCCAAGAAAGACCCAATGTTCTTATAAGCAGCCTTCCCCTTCTCGCCTATCTGCTTAAATCACAGACCTCTGACCCTCCTTCTTTAGGACTTTTCTAAGACNATATCACACCACACACATCACATGCTCACATATTGCACATACCGCATCATGTCTAACACAACACACACTATACATCACCCACACGTACCTTACACACACACTCCATACAACACACACCATATATTACACATATCACATATGCACACACACCGCACAAAACACATAACACAACATACAAACACACTTATACATACCACACCGGATACACAACACACACTCACACCATACATACACATCATACACACACACAAACACACCATATACCACACAATACACGACCTTTACAAGCGAACATTCCACAATGCTTTCATGCCACCATCTGAGAATTCTAAAGAGAATATCAAATGAAATATTTTAAAGCATTTCATACATGCTATCAGGGCTTTCTGGGTGGCGCAGTGGTAAAGAATCCACCTGCTAATGCAGGAGACGTGGGTTCGATCCCTGGGTGGGGAAGATCCCCTGGAGGAGGAAATGGCAACCCACTCCAGTATTCTTGCCTGGAGAATCCCCATGGACAGAGGGGGACAGAGGGGATCCCGCTTCTTCAGTTGCAGGTCATGAGTATGAATTCACAAAACATAAGATGCTGAACTGAAGAAGCCCTAGACAACAGAAGTCATCTGCCTTCAGCAGAGGGGAAAGCGACCGGCAGAGCCGCGGGCGGGTCAGGCAGGACTCAGAGGCCGTGCGTGGGCCTTCGGGGACCCCTCTCGATGACTGTCTCCACCTTCCAGGAAGAGAGAGGGGCCTGAGGAGTTTCAGAGAGCATTTCTGAAAAGTCCTTTTGTTTACTCCAACTGTCACCTCCCCGACCCTGTGCCCCACTGGCTGTGTGCCCTGTTTCTGGCAGGAACTCTGACCTAAGTCCTTTTCTTTCAGAACTAACCAGAACTTCTTGCTGTCTCTGTGGGCCTCAGGAGTGGGAGAGCGGGCCTGAGATTCTCACAGCCGGATCCACAGGCAGGGGCATTGCAGGAACAGCGAGCCTGTCGCCAGGTCCCTGCAGAGGGGCTGGCCATTCTCAGGTGGCTTCTCATTGAGTCTCCTTCTCCAGGAGAACTTATCTGGTTTCTGGGACATGGCAGACCTGGAGATGAGTACCCTGGTTTTTGTAGGATGGGTTAGCTCTCTAGATGGGACAGGAATCTGAGAGCTGCTGACTTATTTGCAGAACTGGATCTCCCTTTCTGGTTTGTTCCCTCAGTGGCTCAGGATTTGATCAGAGGATGAAAGCCATGCAACCTCTGTGGGAGTCCAGGAGCAAGGTAGCCGGTGAACTAAGTGTGTTCACTAAGTGTCACAGTGTGTCCAGGAGAGCCCTCCCTACTAGCTTCCAGAAAGATGGAGAGTGGGGCAAGGTAGACACCCAGTCAGAGCCAAGAAAGACCCAATGTTCTTATAAGCAGAGATGTGTATAAGAGACAGCTCATACTGTGATGATGAAGAGACATTCCAAAATGGGTATAAAAATATGCTGTCTACTGGGAAATATATCAACATGAAAGGTATGGTTAATATTTGGCTTTAAAAATCTAGCCTTCATTTTATGGTGTCTGATTTTCTTGGCATTCACTGCACTTAAGAAACCAATAATAAAGCCATGCTGTCAAGAGTACAATTAAGGACAGGTTGGAAAACTGCCCAGTTCCCGAGCATTTGATCTCAGTGGAGCGCAGCACGTTTGAAAGGGCTGGCAAAGCAGGAGACGGATTTCTGGGGGAGTCCCTCCTTATGGTCCTATCTGTCCAACCCCTCGCACCTGCCCTCCTTNAAGGAGGGACTCCCCCAGAAATCCGTCTCCTGCTTTGCCAGCCCTTTCAAACGTGCTGTGCTCCACTGAGATCAAATGCTCGGGAACTGGGCAGTTTTCCAACCTGTCCTTAATTGTACTCTTGACAGCATGGCTTTATTATTGGTTTCTTAAGTGCAGTGAATGCCAAGAAAATCAGACACCATAAAATGAAGGCTAGATTTTTAAAGCCAAATATTAACCATACCTTTCATGTTGATATATTTCCCAGTAGACAGCATATTTTTATACCCATTTTGGAATGTCTCTTCATCATCACAGTATGAGTTATGCAAAGACCTATGCCTATACTGCATAGGAAAAAAAAACCCTGAAACTCAGAAAGGTGAAGTAATTTGCCTCAGGCCACACAGCTAAGACAGGGGAGGAAGCAGGACTAGGAATCAGGGCTTTCTTTCACATTGGTGAAACAGCAGGTCTCTTTCCCTCTGCTGTTGATTAAGACTTGACCCTGGCTTTGCTGCGAGGGTACAGATAATTCACGCATTGACAATTCTCACCTCACCCTGCATTCTCGCACTTTCTCAGTGAAGTTGGTATGATTCATATAGTTAGACATGCCCAAAAGTTGTGACATCAAGAAAAAGCGTCATCTGAGCTATAAGAAAATGCCATGGAAAGGAGTTGAATTTGTCACAGTCTGTACATTCTCCTGGGGACAATCCACAGGTTAGAGAATCCATCAGTTATCAAGTTCTGGAAAAGTAACTGCATTGTCCAAATTTAGATAAAGGCTCTACTCAAAAGATGGCCTAAAACTGATCTAGGAACCATAAATCCTGCCCCCTCCTTTTTTTTTTTGGCCAGTGCAAAGCAGGCAGGGGCCTTTTGGAAGCAAAATGCTTCCAAGAATTGGGTGATGATTTATAAGAGAAATTCTGGCACTGAAGATCAGATGTGACCTTCAGAAAAGAAACATCTAGTTTACAAGCCCAAGAAGTCCCATGCCCTCAGTAAAAGCGAGAGTTTGCCTGACTGGAGTAGCTGCTTGTCATCTTGTTGAGCAATAAAAATAAACACATCTGGATGGTCTACGACTATAGACGTTTGCACATCAAAAATTATTTTGTGGGGCCAGGAAGTAAATATTCTTTCAATGTAGTGCATTTGTGTGATAGTTCCAAAGATGAAAAGAAATAGAAAATTTGGGTGTCCTATTTCATGCCATGAGGAAAATGTCCTCTGATACATTGTAGTTTGATGTGAAAACAACTCAGTGTTTTGGAAAACAAAATTTAGCAGTTTCTCTAAGATGCGAAATATGCCATTTTTTTTTTGACTCAGCAATGCTTTCTCTAGGAGTTAATCATAAAGAGATACATCCAGATGAATACAGAGAGGTCCACTCAATGATGCTTATCTTAGCATTATTTATAAAAGTAAGCAACTAGCAACAACTCGTGTGTCAGTCAATGGACAATGGGTTGGTTAAGTGGTGGTCTAGTTATGTAGTAGAGTATTTTCAATTAATAGAGAAAAAGAGATAGACTTCTATGTGCTACTGTGAATCTCGCTCTACCGTGCATTAAGCAGAAAAAGAAAATTACTGGATAGTTTGTATATTGGGTTTCCATGGGGTTTTTTGGCAAAGAGTAAAAGTAAAAGGACATATATACATAACATATGTTTAAGATTATATGTTCATGGGCTGCCCCAGTGGCTCAGCAGGTGAAGAATTCACCTGCAATGCAGGAAAACAGGAGACTTGGATTTGATCCCTGAATTGGGAGGATCTACTGAAGGAGGAAATGGAAACCCACTACTGTATTCTTGCCTGAAAAATCCCACGGACAAGGGAGCCTGGAGGGCTACAGTCCATGGGGTCACAAAGAGTAGGACACAGCTGAGCAACGTAGTGTCAGTGGTATATACACATCAACCCCAATCTCCCAATTCATCCACCCACCTTCTCACTTGGTATCCATATGTTAGGATACCAAATAAAAAGTAAAAATAAAAGGGTGATTGAAGCCATGGAATTAAAAGATGCTTACTCTTTGGAAGGAAAGTTATGACCAACCTAGATAGCATGTTAAAAAGCAGAGATATTACTTTGTCAACAAAGGTCTGTCTAGTCAAGGCTATGGTTTTTCCTGTGGTCATGTATGGATGTGAGAGTTGGACTGTGAAGAAGGCTGAGCACTGAAGAACTGATGCTTTTGAACTGTGGTGTTAGAGAAGATTTGAAAGTCCCTTTGACTGCAAGGAGATCCAACCAGTCCATCCTAAAGGAGACCAGTCCTTGTGTTCATCAGAAGAACTGATGCTGAGGTTGACACTCCAATACTTCAGCCACCTCATGCGAAGAGTTGACTCATTGGAAAAGACTCTGATTCTGGGAGGGATTGGGGGCAAGAGGAGAAGGGGACGACAGAGGGTGAGATTGCTGGATGGCATCACTGACTATGCACATGAGTTTGGGTGAACTTTGGGAGTTGGTGATGGACAGGGAGGCCTGGTGTGGTGTGATTCATGGGGTCGCAAAGAGTCGGACACTACTGAGTGACTGAACTGAACTGAACTGAACTGATTTACATTAAATATATTTAAGTTTCCATTTAGTTCAGTTTAAACAGTCATGTTCAACTCTTTCTGACCCTATGGACTGCAGCACACCAGGCTTCCCTGTCCATCATCAACTTCCGGAGCTTACTCAGACTCATGTCCATCAAGTTGATGGTGTCATCTAACCATTTCATCCTCTGTTTCTGCCTTCTCCTCCCACCTTCAATCATTCCCAGCATCAGGGTCTTTTCCAATGAGTCAGTTTTTCACATCAGGTGGCCCAAGTACTGGAGTTCTGCTTCAACATCAGTCCCACCAATGAACACCCAGGACTGATTTCCTTTAGGCTGGACTGGTTGGACCTCCTTGCAGTCAAGGCACTCTCAGGAGTCTTCTCCAACACCACAGTTCAACAGCATCAATTCTTCAGCACTCAGCTTTCTTTATAGTCCAACTCTCACATCCATACATGACTACTGGAAAAACCAAAGCTTTGACTAGATGGACCTTTGTTGGCAAAGTAATGTCTCTGTTTTTTAATATGCTGTCTAGGTTAGTCATAATTTTTCTTCCGAGGAGCAAGTGTCTTTTAATTTCATGGCTGCAGTCACTATCAGCAGTGATTTTGGAGCCCTCAAAAATAAATTCTGTCACTGTTTCCATTGTTTCCCCATTTAAAGTTATATGTTCATAAATAATAGACTAGAAATAGATATACCAGCTTTGAATGATTTTCATGTATTGGGAGAGAGAATGAGGAGAGTCTTTCTTTTCCTCTTCCTTTTTTCCTTTCCTTCCTTCCTCCCTCCCTTCCTTTCTTCCTT
>SJYW01008766.1:625353-638077 GCA_006410735.1 Raphicerus campestris
GTGTTCATCAGAAGAACTGATGCTGAGGTTGACACTCCAATACTTCAGCCACCTCATGCGAAGAGTTGACTCATTGGAAAAGACTCTGATTCTGGGAGGGATTGGGGGCAAGAGGAGAAGGGGACGACAGAGGGTGAGATTGCTGGATGGCATCACTGACTATGCACATGAGTTTGGGTGAACTTTGGGAGTTGGTGATGGACAGGGAGGCCTGGTGTGGTGTGATTCATGGGGTCGCAAAGAGTCGGACACTACTGAGTGACTGAACTGAACTGAACTGAACTGATTTACATTAAATATATTTAAGTTTCCATTTAGTTCAGTTTAAACAGTCATGTTCAACTCTTTCTGACCCTATGGACTGCAGCACACCAGGCTTCCCTGTCCATCATCAACTTCCGGAGCTTACTCAGACTCATGTCCATCAAGTTGATGGTGTCATCTAACCATTTCATCCTCTGTTTCTGCCTTCTCCTCCCACCTTCAATCATTCCCAGCATCAGGGTCTTTTCCAATGAGTCAGTTTTTCACATCAGGTGGCCCAAGTACTGGAGTTCTGCTTCAACATCAGTCCCACCAATGAACACCCAGGACTGATTTCCTTTAGGCTGGACTGGTTGGACCTCCTTGCAGTCAAGGCACTCTCAGGAGTCTTCTCCAACACCACAGTTCAACAGCATCAATTCTTCAGCACTCAGCTTTCTTTATAGTCCAACTCTCACATCCATACATGACTACTGGAAAAACCAAAGCTTTGACTAGATGGACCTTTGTTGGCAAAGTAATGTCTCTGTTTTTTAATATGCTGTCTAGGTTAGTCATAATTTTTCTTCTGAGGAGCAAGTGTCTTTTAATTTCATGGCTGCAGTCACTATCAGCAGTGATTTTGGAGCCCTCAAAAATAAATTCTGTCACTGTTTCCATTGTTTCCCCATTTAAAGTTATATGTTCATAAATAATAGACTAGAAATAGATATACCAGCTTTGAATGATTTTCATGTATTGGGAGAGAGAATGAGGAGAGTCTTTCTTTTCCTCTTCCTTTTTTCCTTTCCTTCCTTCCTCCCTCCCTTCCTTTCTTCCTTCTTTTGTTTTTGTTCACAGTCCAGTATTTTTATGGTGTGTGTTTTTTTTTTTTCTTGGAGCAAGTACTACTTTCAGAACTTCAAATGTCAATGAAAATTTTAAGGAAGAAATAAACAACTTGTCTGGGGCGCTTATTGTGTTCTAGGCAGAATGCTAAATACCACACATGTGCAACCTCGTGGGCTACTCACCGTGGCTCTGTGGGGTAGGAAATGACCTGCTCTTGTCTTACAAATGAGGACAATGGCAATCAGAAAAACTTACAAACTCACCCAAGTTTACATAGCTGGTGAGAGCAGAACAGAGACCCACCCGTCATGGGGCTCCAGACAAGAAGATCACGTTCTTCCCCACTCCCTAGGACTCCCACCACGGTGAGTGGTCTATGTCAGAAAGTCTACTGGAAACCATGAAAGTATCTGAATGAGGTACCAAGAGATTTAACTTCTCTTAGACAGGGACTTCTCAGGTGGCTCAGTGGTAAAGAATCCATCTGTCAATGCAGGAGATGCAAGAGATGTGGGTTCAGTCCCTGGGTTGGGAAGATCTCCTGGAGTAGGAAATGGTAACCCACTCCAGTATTCTTCCTGGAAAATTCCCTGGAGAGAGGAGGCTGGTGGGCTACAGTCCACGGGGCTGGAAAAGAGTGGGACATGACTGATCAGGGGCACAGAGGAAGGCTGGAGCTCCCCACCCCTTTCTTTTTCCCACAGCCCCAGAGGAGCAGGAAGAGATTTAGTGAGGGGAAAGAGGACCCACCAGAATAAGGTGGTGTGATTTTCTGTACCCAGCTGGTGATACAGTGATGGAAAGTCTCAGGGACACAACCCCTGGGCTTCCTTTTCAGGAAAGAAAACAGTCTTTAAGTATCAACATAATAGCTTCTCCACCCCAGCTCTTGAAGAAAGCCCAGGGCAGCTTGATCTCAGTCGTGCTGTTTTCCTGGGTGAACTGGGTCAAAGGTGGGGAAGGGAGAGAGGCTGCCCCATGGGTACTGGCATCACTTCTTCTGGGAATAGGGTTTTGGCTCCTCTGCAAGTGGCCACGGAGATCTGGTTACAGCCGCGCTGAGCTGGAGTCAAGGCCAGGCCTAGGGTCACGCAAGGCCTGAGAAGTGTCCGGGAACTAATTTATCCTCAGCCAAGTGGGGCAGGTCTCAGGGCCCCCTGCCCTCACCTCTCAGAGGCCAGACAGCACCCTCCTGCCAACTTCCCGAGGGCACCGATGACAAGGAAGCTTGAGAAATTGAGTATGTGAAGGTTCAAAAGTTCTCATGAAACCACTTCAAGAGGCCTGTTCTTTGACAAAGTGCACAACCCTGCTAATACAAAATTTAATTTCTATCCTGAACTCCTTCATCTTAGAAAGCTTTTATCTATACCTGGACAAGTCTTTACCTTTTAAGATTCAGCACAGTTATGGCTGTCTCTTATACACATCTATTTCATGGCTGCAGTCANCTGCTAATACAAAATTTAATTTCTATCCTGAACTCCTTCATCTTAGAAAGCTTTTATCTATACCTAGACAAGTCTTTACCTTTTAAGATTCAGCACAGTTATGGCTTCCCCTGGCCTGCTTTGTCCAGCTCTAGACTGGGAAGATCCGCTGCCCTGAGAATCCTGGGGGTCACACCCCAACCCCCACAAACCCTCCCAACCCTCCCCTTTTCATGGTCACTGTTCCTTTACATATTTCACTCCTCTGCTCAGCAGGGAGCCCTGGAAAGTCATCAGGGTCCCCTCTGCAGCACAGAGCTGGCATAGTCAATAGTTCCAACTTCCTTGCACTGAACAGTAACAGCTCCTCTCTACCCAACAGAGATGGAGATGTGAACTGCCATGCAGGGCCCTAGGGTAGGGTTTGCGTTCCCCCCGGAGAAGGCAAATCCTTCCAAAAGAAGCCTAGAGAGAAGGGAAGGAAGAGCAGCCTGTGAGAAGGCCCAGAAGGTATAATGAACACCTTATCACCTTCCTTTAGATGGGGAAACAGTGTCAGACTTTATTTGAGGGGGCTCCAAAATCATAGCAGATGGTGACTGCAGCCATGAAATTAAAAGATGCTTACTCCTTGGAAGGAAAGTTATGACCAACATAGACAGCATATTGAAAAGCGGAGACATTACTTTGCCAGCAAAGGTNCCTTTACGTTAGAAGTAAACAATAATGGCCCAAGGGTGGGCAATGGGGTGCAACCCAGATTTGGCAAAAAAAGGGGTGAATTTTCCATAGAGAATTTTAAAAAGTAACAAAACTGACTAAGAGCCATTCTAAACAGAGTCAATGATAAAATACTCCACCTTCCAAGAAAGTCTTTTGTTGATTTAAGTCAGGGTTTGGCAAATTATAGCCTGTGGGCTAAATCCAGTTGGCTGCCTGGTTTTGTAAATAAAGGTTTATTGGAACTCAGCCATGCTCATTCATTTACGTATTATCTATGGCCCCTTTCTTTCATGCTATAAAGGCAGAATTATGTAGATGTGACGGAGACCAGATGGCTGCAAAGAATAAAATATTGGCTAACCGGCCCTTACAGAAAAAGTTTGCCAACCCCTGGTTTAAGTTATAAACAACAGTTGCAGTTACTATTGAGTTTTGATGCTATACATGTCAACTTCACTTAACACATNATGTAGATGTGACGGAGACCAGATGGCTGCAAAGAATAAAATATTGGCTAACCGGCCCTTACAGAAAAAGTTTGCCAACCCCTGGTTTAAGTTATAAACAACAGTTGCAGTTACTATTGAGTTTTGATGCTATACATGTCAACTTCACTTAACACATTTTTATTACTTGTCCTTCAAGCTAGGCTTCAGCAATACATGAACCAAGAACTTCCAGATGTACAAACTGGGTTTAAAAAAGGCAAAGGAACAAGAGACCAAATTGTCAACATTCACTGAATCATAGAGAAAGCAAGGGAATTCCAGAAAAAAAAAAAAATCTAGTTCTGCTTCATTGACCACACCAAAACCTTTAACTGTATGGATCACAACAAACCGTAGAAAATTCTTAAAGAGATAGGAATACTAGACCACTTACCCATCTTCTGAGAAACCTGTATGTGGGTCAAGAAGCAACAGTTAGAACCGGACATGAAACAATGGACTGACTCAAAATTGGGAAGGAGTATGACAACGCTGAATATTGTCACCCTGCTTATTTAACTTATACACAGAGTGCATCATATTGGGCTGGATGATTCTGGAATCAAAACTGCAGGGAGAAATGTCAACAAGCTCAGATAGGCAGATGCTACCACTCTAATGGCAGAAAGTGAAGAGGAACTAAAGAGCCTCTTGAGGAGGATGAAAGAGGAGAGAGAAAAAGCAAGCTTAAAACTCAACATTCAAAAAACTAAGATCATGGCATCTGGTCCCGTCACTTCATGGCAAATAGAAGGGGAAAAAGTGGAAGCCGTAACAGATTTTATTTTCCGCAGTCCAAAGTCACTGAGGACAGTAACTGCAGCCATGAAATTAAAAGACGCTTGCTCCTTGGAACGAAAGCTATGACCAACCTAGACAGCATCTTAGACAGCAAAGACATCACTTTGTCGACAAAGGTCTGTATAGTCAAAGCTATGGTTTTTCTAGTAGTCTTGTATGGATGTGAGAGTTGGACCCTAAAGAAGTGTGAGTTCAGAAGAACTGATGCTTTTGAACTGTGGTGTTGGAGAAGACTCTTGAGACTCCCTTAGACTGCAAGGAGATCCAAAAGGTTCATCCTAAAGGGAATCAGTCCTGAATGTTCACTGAAGGATTGATGTTGAAGCTGAAGCGCCAATACTTTGGCCACCTGATGGGAGAACTGACTCATTGGAAAAGACCCTGATGCTGGGAAAGATTGAAGGCAGGAGGAGAAGAGTGCAGCAGAGACTGAGATGGTTGGATGGCATCACTGACTCAATGGACATGAATCTGAGCAAACTCCAGGAAATAGTGAAGGACAGGGAGGCCTGGCGCGCTGCAGTCCCTGGGGTCACAGGCTTAAAGACTGAATAGAAACAACAACGATAAACATTGTATTCTACAAGGAAGTTAATTCCACAGCTCCTAGGCTATATAGTCTAGCCTGAGGACTAAGCCATTTGCATTTGTTTTGAGAGTAAGTTTGTCTCTGGTTGGGCTCTGTTCTCCTCTCCAAACTTTATAATAGTCTCACCTCTAAGGAGCAGATTAAAAAGGAGTGATGGTAACACTCTGATTGTAGTACTTTGAAAGGAACAAAAACTTGAGTTACTACAGTTATTTTGTTCTGTGGTCCATCACATTTAAAACCTAGGATAATGGAGCAGTGTGTAAACTGCAAAGCATAATGCTTTTACTCCATAAGTGCAAATTTTACTTCCTGCATGCACTATTTTATAGAATTTGAATAGTATTTTTTAAAACCCAAATTAATTTACTTAAAATTATTATTTGGTTTAAAACTAAAGATGAGTTAAGAAAATCATGGTTATTATAGATTATGATATGATTATCACTGAAAACAATCACCTTCAAGGGTCCATGACCGTGTCATGAGGAAAGTCAAAGGTCGTGGGAAAGTGCAAGGGTCATGAGAAATATGTCAGGATAAAAGGTCCCCAGTGGCTCAGATGGTGAAGAATCTGCCTGCAATGCAGGAGACCCAGGTTTGATCCCCAGGATAGATCTCTTGGAGAAGGGAATGGCTACCCACTCCAGTATTCTTGCCTGGAGAATCCCATGGACAGAAGAGCCTGACAGGCTACAGCCAGCGGGACTGCAAAGAGTCGGACATGACTGAGCGGCTGAGCATATAGAGGGTCGTGGAGGTTTCAGATGAGGATGGTCCTTTCATGTGTAGGAAATCAGTGTGTGTCCGGTTTGTAGAAAATGCTTCTGGATAACCATGCTTATGAAGGTGAGTGTGACATCGGTTTGTGCCCCAGCCAGCATGAGCATGCACAAAGAACAGCTCACTGATCTTTGCTGGTGGGTTATTCCACTCCTAGCACACATGTGTGACTCATGACCACTCTCAGGACTGCACTGGTAGGAGGGAAATGAAAGTCAGAATGAAAGTCAGAAGGGCCTCCTTCCTTTCTTCCACAGATGTGCAGTGAGCACACACCATGTGCTGAGCACTGAGCTACATTTGGGAAACACAGCCCCTGCCCTAATGCGACTTAGAGTGGGTTGGGTGTATAAATGTGTGCTTGTGCACCTTGAGGAAGAAGTGTTCACAGAGACTTGGTTGCTTACTTCCCGTAGCAACTTCAACACTAGTGATTCCTGGAAACATCAGACAATTGGATAGACTGGAAGAAAGGTGACGAGGATGCTCCCCGGCGTCCCCTGCTGAGCATCCCCACTATAGCTGGTGGCCTCTCGGCTCACAGGTCTCAACCCTTGTGCACATCCACGGTTTGTGAGTCATTGAGCAGTCATAAAAGTGACCCCAACCGTAACGAGCACAGCCATTCATTTACCCCTTGGAACGTGACAAGCCGGCCCATCAATTTTGCAGCATTAATTCTAAAAGGAAATTAGATTCCAACAAAAGCCGTTAATCTTTTTAAAAACAGAGCCCACAGAAGAGACAGCATTGATAATCAGCATGTAATTTTCTGAGTTAGGAAGTGGTCAAGACGCGGTGTCAGGGCTCCTTATGTGCATAGGGTTTCTGAGACATTTTCTTGAACAGCTTAACCAGGTCAAGTCAATAGTTTTAAGTCTGGAGAAAAGACCACTTCAAAGGGCCATTGCTTTAAGACCTTTCTTTAGCAGTGATGAAGGGAGTGAGATGAACTGAATCATGAACACCAAGGCATCAGTTATTCTCCCAACCAAATACATCGCTTACCAAGGTAGGTCTATTTAAGACATGGGTTTGCACAGTATTGCTGCTCAAGGTGGCTCAGTGATAGTCAGGGAATGACCCATTTATACGCTTTGGTTTAAACTTGTTAATCCTTCTACAGACAGTCAGCTCTAAAAAATAATGATGTTTTTCATTAAAAGGAACTAAGTCTTTCTCAATGATTTAATAAGAACATCCCTTAACTAGTTTGTGTCCTTATAATTTAATTTTTCAAGGCTTCTGTAGACTACTAAAACTGAAATATTACTTACCCCGATTTGTTTTTCTGTTAAATTCATCTCTCTTATTTTTAGTCATTCAATCCCAGGTCTTTAAAAAATACACTCCTATTGTCCTAAGCTTCTAAGGAAAAGTTGCTGTTGAGAGTTTGAATAAGTATTTTTCTATGTCACCTACTTTTTATAAAATTAACGAAATGAGTAAACAGAAAACCAAGTGATGTGTGCGTTTACCCTGTCACTTGTAGGCCCAAGCAATTTAACTATTTTTCATTGGTAATTAAGGTCTTCAATAGGTTTTGCTATATCTGCACTTAATTATTCAAAAGTTGTAACTATTTGGGTCATCTGCCATAATGGAAAGAAGAAAGACAGGCTCAAGAGGACTTAAAATTAATGCAAAATTTTCAGGTCACAAATAGAAGGAATGGTAATTTTGGCCAGAACCCAACACTGACAAATCAAAGTTTGCTTTGGTTTCACAAGTACTCCCACTGACATGAGAGAGTACACATAATCAAATCAGAATCAAGAGGCCATTCAGAGTCAATGTGACCTACATAGATCTTTATTAAAAAATATTTTCTCATCTGCTTAGCTCTATTTCTTCTAAAAATACCCCCTTTTTTCCTGTTGCAAATCAATTTGCTCTTATTGTTCATCACTGACTATCCGACGTGTTTCTTGTCTCTTTATCCCTAATCCATTGTACATTAAACTCCCCACGTGGCTTAGGTTGTATACGTCTGCAAACACATATTGGAATCTTTTAAAAACTCATCAGGAATTATTCAGAGGAAGAGGTTCATGTTAAATATATCTCTGTACAATGGTGGAACAACATATCTGTCTACTCTGCTGTGGACAGGAAGGTGCAATACCTTTGTCTATGGATGTACCAACCTTTCTGCTCATATCTTATATGCCCATTGGTTTAATATATATTCATAGGCAAGAAAGAAGCAAATCTATGCTGCTTATTTTCCATAGGAAATCTTCCACCTACCCCGTTACCACAGTGTGTTTTGACCTTCCTTCTGTGATAAGGGTGTCACCAGTTTATGCAGAAAGTGGCATCTATTAATGCTGGACATACAATGATGTCACAAAAAGCAAATTTAAAACTTAGAAAAGGTTTCTTTCTATTTACTGGAAACACTGAAATAGAGTAAGTACCAAATATTGGCAAATTACTATCCCGTGAGGTTCTGGGTTGAGATGTTCGACTTATTTTGTGGATGAGAAATATCTTGATGGATGTGTCATTTAATTCCTATGTCAAGGGCAAATTAATTTTGTTAGAGAAGAAAAAGTAACTTTTATTTTTAATTCAAAACAGCAGAAATGTCAGCAGCCTAAGTGACTGTTGGTTTAACCACATCTTCTCTAAATTGGCAACACAAGGCAGTGGCCTAAATTTAAGCCCTGCAATTGTGGCTTCAGTTTCAGAACCATCGCACAGTTGTTAGTTACCATCCTTGAGCAGAGGAAAAAACTGCTCAGGGTAGGAAAGGAATTTGCACGCTGCCACAGCAGGTTAATTTAGACCAACTTGGACCTCAGTCATGAGAGTCACAGATGCCTCCTGGAATTATTTGGCCAAGCTTGTCTTAGTTAGATCAACAAGAAAAGACTGCTCTGGTTTTTTAAACTAAAAAGACAGAGAAATGAGAAAAGACATGTAAAAATCTAATGCCGGAGCAATGTTTTCAAATGTAAAATACCGTTGCTGGAAACCGGAATTTTGAAGAGTAACTTTTGGGCTTTAGGATGTTTCAGCCTGCCTATGATGATCACCTATAGCAATTTTTGCACAGAGGTTTGAAGTCAACATTTGTGTTTTGGGTCATGCTGTAGTCATTATGCCATCATGACATGTTACTTCTTTTTGCCTCACTTTTTTTTACAAGCATAAAATGGGCTCCACGTTTCCAAGGTGATGTGTAATGAAGATGGCAATGATAATGTTGTTTCCATTTGTTCATTCCAACAACCCAGAAATTTCACTCCAAGTTTCTACTCTAGAGGAATTCTTGCATGTGTGTATGAGAACACACAAACAGGAATATCTTTGGCCAAAAACTGTAAACATATAAAAAGCACTGAAAATTTTAACCCCAAGAGACTGGATTATAAACAGAATCCACGTTATTTATGTCAATTTTTGTATTAGAAGTTACTGTTGTTCAGTCGTTCAGTCAGGCCCAACTCTTGACTTCCTACTCTTGCAACCCTATTGACTTAAGCACACCAGGCTTTTCTGTTCTTTAGCATCTCCTGGAACTTGTTCAAACTCATTTCCATTGAGTCGGTGATGCCATCCAACCATCTTGTCCTCTGTCGTCCACTTCTCCTCCTTCTTTCAATCTTTCCCAGCATCAGGGTCTTTTGTGGCCAAAGGATTGGAGCTTCAGCTTTAGCATCAGTCCTTCTAGTGAATATTCAGGGCTGATTTTCTTTAGGATGGACTGGTCTGATCTCCTTGCAGTCCAAGGGACTCTCAAGAATCTTCCCCAACACCACAGTTCAAAAGCATCAATTCTTCAGCACTCAGCTTTTGTTATGGTCCAACTCTCACATCCATATGTGACTAATGGAAAAACCATAGCTTTGACTAGATGGACCTTTGTTGCAAAGTATGTCTCTGCTTTTTAATATGCTGTCTAGGTTTGTCATAGCTTTTCTTCCAAGGAACAAGGAAGTATTAGAGGACAGATACGCAAAAACAATGTAATATAATTGGGGAGCAAAATATATGTACCAACTTAGATATATCTCCAAACACAAAGTTTTAGATGAGAAAAAATAAGATTAAAGAATGGTACATAGGTGTTGTGCCATTTATTTGGAGTTTACCTGCATGTTCATACTCTGTTGTGTTTTAGAAAAACTTATAATAAAGCTATAAATAAACACATGGGAATGAGAAATGTTAAATCCAGAGAATCCATGGTTCTTTCCATGAGGCTAGGAGGAGAATGATATCAAGGGACTTGGGTGATGGTTCATTTCAAATACTGTATTGGATAGTATGCACAAGAGTCAGTATTGTACTGCTATTATTAATTTTATTGACTCATCAGTAAGATATACTTTATTGCACCCTTTTTAATCCCTTTTCATACATATGAAATGATTCATGTTTTTCCAAAAGTCTAGGGAAAAAGAGGTAGATGGGGCAAAGAGCTGGAGACAGATTCTTTCTAGATACTTACTAGAGAAAGCAACCTGTTGTAAAGGTGAGCAGCAGGGGTCAATCATAACCAAGGCTGTCTGTTTAGTTTTGAGGGCAAAAGTAAAGAAGCCAGTGGGAAAAGAGAGATTTGTGATTCTCGTTAAGAATGATGATTTACATGGTGGGGTGCCTGAGTAGGGTGGAAAGTGTGGAATGAAAGGAGCAGATAGAAAGGTTGGCATCGTGAAGAATGAGCAGCATTTCTTCTGAGGCTGAAATGGAGTTAAAGATGAAATCAGAGAATGAAACTTTTTGACATTCAGAGGAAATTAGCTAAGGAAGCTCACAGTGGATGCTACCGATTTCATCAAAGAAAGAAGAGGCCCTGGCCCCGACTCCCACCTTGTTTCCCGTTCTTTATGCCCTCTCCCGTCACTGTCTCAGAAAACTCTGCATGCCTATGGGTCCTCTCCACAAGATTCTACCACCACCACCACGTTCTTTGAGGGGAAATTCAGTGTCTGCTTTCTTTATTCTAGTATCTGCAGCATCTGCATACTCTTTCAGAACATGTAGGAGAGGGTCAGAAAACCCTCTCCTTAGCAAAAATCTTTGCTAAATGAGTAAAAGGCAAGAGGTAATATTAAAATTAATTTCCAAAAAGAAAAGATGATCTATAACTTCTTGGAAATACACATAAGCTCTATAGCTTAAAGGAATGAAAGTTTTATGGATTGGACCCCAGATTGCACAATGCAAGGGTGAGGTCTACAAATGCCTGTGACAGTCTTCACTGAAGTCTAAAATCAAGAACTGAAAAGGGACTTTGGAAGTGAGCTGGGGTTGTGGTTGGCTGGGCAGGCTCAAGAGTAGGTCAAAGGAGCCTTGAGGTTCTGGGTTGAGCGTGAGAGCAAAGTTGAAGTGTCTGACCACAGAACATCAGCTGGAACGGGCTTAGGAGCTGTGAGTGGGAAAAACGAAGTGAAGCAGAAATGGGGAAGATACTGGAGACCCCATGTGGGACAAAGAGCATGAATGTCAGAGATGGTGGCTGAACTGGTTGGTGACTGTGAATAAAGTTGGATATCAGTGGAGTCATTTGGGTTATAGGAAAGAAAATTGTCCTTCAGCCATTAATAAGGTGGCTGTGGAAGGTGGTGACAGTGGGGAAGAGGATCTGTAGAGCTGGCCAAATGGCAAGGATATTAGAGGGAGTGTGGGGTGTGGACTCTACAGTCCAGGCTAGAGTCAGACATGACTGGAGCAACCTAGCCTCTACCGAGTGAGGTTACCAGACCAGTGGGAAGTGATGGAAAGGCAGGTTGCTCTCCCCTTATCCAACAATGATCTTAACTTTCTAGATAAACGATCAGGTCAGCAAAAGTACAAAGAACCAACACTACTAAGGATAAAGTCACTGTAGGCAACGAAGAATGATGCATTGAGAACCGTGATGAAACGGGCACTCTGATATTTTCACCACTGAAGATGGTCTTCACCACATCATTTTCTATCCACATGCCATTGAACTGTGCTGACTTTTCCACACATTCCATACACCCAGCTAAACTTTCATTTAGGGACTTCCCTGGTGGTCCAGTGTTAAGAATCCACCTTGCAAGGCAGGGGGTGTGGGTTTGATCCTTGGCTGGAGAACTAAGATTCGATGTGACAAAGAGCAACAAAGCCAGTACACGCCGATGACTGAAGCCCGTGGGCTCTGAAGCCCTCTTGCTGCAACTGGAGAGTCTGTGCCCTCCAGTGCAAGATCCTGCATGATGCAAAGGAAATCATGCAAGCCACAGCTATGACCAGAGGTAGCCAAATAAACAAACGAATATTAAAAAGCTTCCATCTTATAATAAATGTACCCAATCTGAGCTTCCCTGGTGGCTCAGACAGTAAGGAACCCACTTGCAGTGCAGGAGACTGGAATTGGGTTCCTAGGTTGGGACGATCCCCTGGAGAAGGGAATGGCAGCCCACTCCAGTATTCTTGCTTGGCAAAGCCCATGGGCAACGGGAGCCTGTGGGCTACAATCCATGGGCTCGCACGACTGAGTGACTAACACACACACAATCTGATATATGAATGAATGAAGATGGCAAAAAATGATAAAAACGGGCGTGTATTGTCTCTAGAAATATTATTACATAACAAAAAATATTTGGCAATAATAAATAACTGAGTCAATAAACAGTTGAAAGAAAACAGCTTTAGTTTATCACATTGTAACACGGAAAGCAAATTAACCGAACTTTGTAACTTTATCAAGCAAATTAACTTGATAAAGCTTCGTTTATTAAGGACAGAAAACATGAGAGAGTCATGGAGCCCTTCAAAAGCATTGACGATGATTCTTAGGGTGAGACAAGTGGCTTCCAAATTTAAAAATA
>SJYW01008766.1:641817-653675 GCA_006410735.1 Raphicerus campestris
GAACTTGTTCAAACTCATTTCCATTGAGTCGGTGATGCCATCCAACCATCTTGTCCTCTGTCGTCCACTTCTCCTCCTTCTTTCAATCTTTCCCAGCATCAGGGTCTTTTGTGGCCAAAGGATTGGAGCTTCAGCTTTAGCATCAGTCCTTCTAGTGAATATTCAGGGCTGATTTTCTTTAGGATGGACTGGTCTGATCTCCTTGCAGTCCAAGGGACTCTCAAGAATCTTCCCCAACACCACAGTTCAAAAGCATCAATTCTTCAGCACTCAGCTTTTGTTATGGTCCAACTCTCACATCCATATGTGACTAATGGAAAAACCATAGCTTTGACTAGATGGACCTTTGTTGCAAAGTATGTCTCTGCTTTTTAATATGCTGTCTAGGTTTGTCATAGCTTTTCTTCCAAGGAACAAGGAAGTATTAGAGGACAGATACGCAAAAACAATGTAATATAATTGGGGAGCAAAATATATGTACCAACTTAGATATATCTCCAAACACAAAGTTTTAGATGAGAAAAAATAAGATTAAAGAATGGTACATAGGTGTAGTGCCATTTATTTGGAGTTTACCTGCGTGTTCATACTCTGTTGTGTTTTAGAAAAACTTATAATAAAGCTATAAATAAACACATGGGAATGAGAAATGTTAAATCCAGAGCATGGTTCTTTCCATGAGGCTAGGAGGAGAATGATATCAAGGGACTTGGGAGATGTTTCATTTCAAATACTGTATTGGATAGTATGCACAAGAGTCAGTATTGTACTGCTATTATTAATGTTATTGACTCATCAGTAAGATATACTTTATTGCACCCTTTTTAATCCCTTTTCATACATATGAAATGATTCATATTTTTCCAAAAGTCTAGGGAAAAAGAGGTAGATGGGGCAAAGAGCTGGAGACAGATTCTTTCTAGATACTTACTAGAGAAAGCAACCTGTTGTAAAGGTGAGCAGCAGGGGTCAATCATAACCAAGGCTGTCTGTTTAGTTTTGAGGGCAAAAGTAAAGAAGCCAGTGGGAAAAGAGAGATTTGTGATTCTCGTTAAGAATGATGATTTACATGGTGGGGTGCCTGAGTAAGGTGGAAAGTGTGGAATGAAAGGACCAGATAGAAAGGTTGGCATCATGAAGAATGAACAGCATTTCCTCTGAGGCTGAAATGGAGTTAAAGATGAAATCAGAGAATGAAACTTTTTGACATTCAGAGGAAATTAGCTAAGGAAGCTCACAGTGGATGCTACCGATTTCATCAAAGAAAGAAGAGGCCCTGGCCCCGAGTCCCACCTTGTTTCCCGTTCTTTATGCCCTCTCCCGTCACTGTCTCAGAAGACTCTGCATGCCTATGGGTCCTCTCCACAAGATTCTACCACCACCACCACGTTCTTTGAGGGGAAATTCAGTGTCTGCTTTCTTTATTCTAGTATCTGCAGCATCTGCATACTCTTTCAGAACATGTAGGAGAGGGTCAGAAAACCCTCTCCTTAGCAAAAATCTTTGCTAAATGAGTAAAAGGCAAGAGGTAATATTAAAATTAATTTCCAAAAAGAAAAGACGATCTATAACTTCTTGGAAATACACATAAGCTCTATAGCTTAAAGGAATGAAAGTTTTATGGATTGGACCCCAGATTGCACAATGCAAGGGTGAGGTCTACAAATGCCTGTGACAGTCTTCACTGAAGTCTAAAATCAAGAACTGAAAAGGGACTTTGGAAGTGAGCTGGGGTTGTGGTTGGCTGGGCAGGCTCAAGAGTAGGTCAAAGGAGCCTTGAGGTTCTGGGTTGAGCGTGAGAGCAAAGTTGAAGTGTCTGACCACAGAACATCAGCTGGAACGGGCTTAGGAGCTGTGAGTGGGAAAAACGAAGTGAAGCAGAAATGGGGAAGATACTGGAGACCCCATGTGGGACAAAGAGCATGAATGTCAGAGATGGTGGCTGAACTGGTTGGTGACTGTGAATAAAGTTGGATATCAGTGGAGTCATTTGGGTTATAGGAAAGAAAATTGTCCTTCAGCCATTAATAAGGTGGCTGTGGAAGGTGGTGACAGTGGGGAAGAGGATCTGTAGAGCTGGCCAAATGGCAAGGATATTAGAGGGAGTGTGGGGTGTGGACTCTACAGTCCAGGCTAGAGTCAGACATGACTGGAGCAACCTAGCCTCTACCGAGTGAGGTTACCAGACCAGTGGGAAGTGATGGAAAGGCAGGTTGCTCTCCCCTTATCCAACAATGATCTTAACTTTCTAGATAAACGATCAGGTCAGCAAAAGTACAAAGAACCAACACTCAGGATAAAGTCACTGTGGGCAACGAAGAATGATGCATTGAGAACCATGATGAAACGGGCACTCTGATATTTTCACCACTGAAGATGGTCTTCACCACATCATTTTCTATCCACATGCCATTGAACTGTGCTGACTTTTCCACACATTCCATACACCCAGCTAAACTTTCATTTAGGGACTTCCCTGGTGGTCCAGTGTTAAGAATCCACCTTGCAAGGCAGGGGGTGTGGGTTTGATCCTTGGCTGGAGAACTAAGATTCGATGTGACAAAGAGCAACAAAGCCAGTACACGCCGATGACTGAAGCCCGTGGGCTCTGAAGCCCTCTTGCTGCAACTGGAGAGTCTGTGCCCTCCAGTGCAAGATCCTGCATGATGCAAAGGAAATCATGCAAGCCACAGCTATGACCAGAGATAGCCAAATAAACAAACGAATATTAAAAAGCTTCCATCTTATAATAAATGTACCCAATCTGAGCTTCCCTGGTGGCTCAGACAGTAAGGAACCCACTTGCAGTGCAGGAGACTGGAATTGGGTTCCTAGGTTGGGACGATCCCCTGGAGAAGGGAATGGCAGCCCACTCCAGTATTCTTGCTTGGCAAAGCCCATGGGCAACGGGAGCCTGTGGGCTACAATCCATGGGCTCGCACGACTGAGTGACTAACACACACACAATCTGATATATGAATGAATGAAGATGGCAAAAAATGATAAAAACGGGCGTGTATTGTCTCTAGAAATATTATTACATAACAAAAAATATTTGGCAATAATAAATAACTGAGTCAATAAACAGTTGAAAGAAAACAGCTTTAGTTTATCACATTGTAACACGGAAAGCAAATTAACCGAACTTTGTAACTTTATCAAGCAAATTAACTTGATAAAGCTTCGTTTATTAAGGACAGAAAACATGAGAGAGTCATGGAGCCCTTCAAAAGCATTGACGATGATTCTTAGGGTGAGACAAGTGGCTTCCAAATTTAAAAATATATAAAACAACACTCAAATCCAAACACTATGAGAAGAAGGGAGTGTGAGAGCTAGTTTGCAAAATCATGCTCAGGTCTGTGGAAGGACTGTGGCCCTTCCACTTCCTGGTTAAAATGGACCTCAGAGAGGGAGTCAAGAGATGGTGAAAATATTATTTGCCGCCTATCTTCAATAGCCCTTAAATATAATCTGATGTTAAAAACAACCTAAGGGGCTTCCCAGGTGGATCAGTTGTAAAGAATCCTCCTGCCAGTGGAGGAAACACAAGAGATGCGGGTTTGATCCCTGGGTCAGGAAGATGCATGGCAATCCACTCTGGTATTCTTGCCTAGAAATTTCCAGGGACAGAGAAGCCTGGCAGGCTACAGTCCCAGTGGCTGCAAAGAGTAGGACACGACTGAGAGCTGAGCACACACACACACAAGCAACATAAAAAGGATGATTAGGAAAAAATATTCAAGCCTATGGTTCATAGTGAGGGCAAGAGGAACAGGGCAGTTGTGAACAAGAAATTAATCTAGATCTAATGTCTGATGATCTGAGGTGGAGCTGATGTAATAACAATAGAAATAAAGTGCACAATAAATGTAACGCGCGTGAATCATCCCCAAACCATGCCCGCCTTCTAGTTCGTGGAAAATTTGCCTGGTCCCCGAGGCCAAAAATGTTGGGGCCCACTGGAAAGATGGTTATGCACAGTTAAACTGTTTGGTCCCTGGAAGAAGGTTAAGTGAATCTTCCCTCCCCATGCAATTCTTTTCCTTTTTGCAAACCTAAAAGGGAGCAACCCACACGATGTCTAATAAAATGCTAAGGATCCTCTACTGCTAAAAAAAGAAGAAATAGTCCGGGAGAAATTGGGTCTTTAAAATGCTGCTTCATTTATCCACAGAGCATGCATATTCCAGCAATCTGACAGCAATGGCTAGCCTAAAGCCGGGCGATCATTTCTCTGAGAACCGTGTTTACCTAATTAAGAGCTTCTCCGTAGTCCCCAGCTACTTAATTGTGTCATTAGCGGCAGTTTTGACATGAAGAGCAACTTGTGTCGGGAGCGGGAGCCCGGCCTCCGATAGGAAGCCCAGCAGAGCGGCTCCCGGGGGCGCTGGCAGGGGTCCCGCAGTATGGACAGCACAAAATGGAATAATTGGTCCCCCGAGGGGCTGTCTTTTCAGCTGCCAATAGGGACTGTTTTTTGCCTTGTGATTTGGAAGCCAGGCCTCCACACTCCTCCGCTGAATTGTGGCTCTGGTGCTCAGTGGCTTATGGGAGGGATTAGGCTCCAGCCACGGCCACGGCCATGGCCACATTTTGCCATTTATGACAGCGCAAAATCGACAGTCCTGAGCGAGGGAATAATGCGGTCAATCTCCCTGGAAGTCGGACTGATAAAATGTGCGGTGTGCCATAGAAGTCTCCAACGGGGTGGGATCACAGGGGTTAAACTTCAGACCCGGGGTAGAAAGGAGGCTTTGCCATTCTGTACCATGACTTAGCAAAGGGCCCAAACTGGCCCTGACCATCAGTGGGGCAGCTGGGAGCCTCCTGCCGCTCATTCCTTTCTCCAGCAGAAAGAACAGAAGGAAAAGAAGGATTACCAGCGGAGACAGGGATGGGGGAAGGGACAAATGGGGGAGGGAATTAAGAAGGAGAAAAGACTGTGTAGAAAATGAGCTACAAGGATATATTGTACAACAGGGAAAACAGCCAATGTTTTATTAATACCTATAAAAGAAATATGACCTTTGCATATGGTGAATCACTCTATTTTGCACCTGTAACTTATGTATGTACTCAGTTGCTCAGTCATGTCCAGTTCTTTGCAACCCCATGAACTGTAGCCCACCAGGCTCCTCTGCCCATGGGACTTTCCAAACAAAAATACTGAAGTGGAGTGTCCCTTCCTGACCCAGGGATGTAACATACAATGTACACCAGCTATACTTCAGTTGAAACATAAAAATTGAAAAGTTAAATGTCTGTGTGTGTTAGCTGTTCAGTCGTGTCTGATTCTTTGTAACACCATAGACTACAGCCCGCCAGGCTCCTCTGTCCATGGAATTCTCCAGGCAAANAACAAAGCCAGTACACGCCGATGACTGAAGCCCGTGGGCTCTGAAGCCCTCTTGCTGCAACTGGAGAGTCTGTGCCCTCCAGTGCAAGATCCTGCATGATGCAAAGGAAATCATGCAAGCCACAGCTATGACCAGAGATAGCCAAATAAACAAACGAATATTAAAAAGCTTCCATCTTATAATAAATGTACCCAATCTGAGCTTCCCTGGTGGCTCAGACAGTAAGGAACCCACTTGCAGTGCAGGAGACTGGAATTGGGTTCCTAGGTTGGGACGATCCCCTGGAGAAGGGAATGGCAGCCCACTCCAGTATTCTTGCTTGGCAAAGCCCATGGGCAACGGGAGCCTGTGGGCTACAATCCATGGGCTCGCACGACTGAGTGACTAACACACACACAATCTGATATATGAATGAATGAAGATGGCAAAAAATGATAAAAACGGGCGTGTATTGTCTCTAGAAATATTATTACATAACAAAAAATATTTGGCAATAATAAATAACTGAGTCAATAAACAGTTGAAAGAAAACAGCTTTAGTTTATCACATTGTAACACGGAAAGCAAATTAACCGAACTTTGTAACTTTATCAAGCAAATTAACTTGATAAAGCTTCATTTATTAAGGACAGAAAACATGAGAGAGTCATGGAGCCCTTCAAAAGCATTGACGATGATTCTTAGGGTGAGACAAGTGGCTTCCAAATTTAAAAATATATAAAACAACACTCAAATCCAAACACTATGAGAAGAAGGGAGTGTGAGAGCTAGTTTGCAAAATCATGCTCAGGTCTGTGGAAGGACTGTGGCCCTTCCAGCTTCCTGGTTAAAATGGACCTCAGAGAGGGAGTCAAGAGATGGTGAAAATATTATTTGCCGCTTATCTTCAACAGCCCTTAAATATAATCTGATGTTAAAAACAACCTAAGGGGCTTCCCAGGTGGATCAGTTGTAAAGAATCCTCCTGCCAGTGGAGGAAACACAAGAGATGCGGGTTTGATCCCTGGGTCAGGAAGATGCATGGCAATCCACTCTGGTATTCTTGCCTAGAAATTTCCAGGGACAGAGAAGCCTGGCAGGCTACAGTCCCAGTGGCTGCAAAGAGTAGGACACGACTGAGAGCTGAGCACACACACACACAAGCAACATAAAAAGGATGATTAGGAAAAAATATTCAAGCCTATGGTTCATAGTGAGGGCAAGAGGAACAGGGCAGTTGTGAACAAGAAATTAATCTAGATCTAATGTCTGATGATCTGAGGTGGAGCTGATGTAATAACAATAGAAATAAAGTGCACAATAAATGTAACACGCGTGAATCATCCCCAAACCATGCCCGCCTTCTAGTTCGTGGAAAATTTGCCTGGTCCCCGAGGCCAAAAATGTTGGGGCCCACTGGAAAGATGGTTATGCACAGTTAAACTGTTTGGTCCCTGGAAGAAGGTTAAGTGAATCTTCCCTCCCCATGCAATTCTTTTCCTTTTTGCAAACCTAAAAGGGAGCAACCCACACGATGTCTAATAAAATGCTAAGGATCCTCTACTGCTAAAAAAGAAGAAATAGTCCGGGAGAAATTGGGTCTTTAAAATGCTGCTTCATTTATCCACAGAGCATGCATATTCCAGCAATCTGACAGCAATGGCTAGCCTAAAGCCGGGCGATCATTTCTCTGAGAACCGTGTTTACCTAATTAAGAGCTTCTCCGTAGTCCCCAGCTACTTAATTGTGTCATTAGCGGCAGTTTTGACATGAAGAGCAACTTGTGTCGGGAGCGGGAGCCCGGCCTCCGATAGGAAGCCCAGCAGAGCGGCTCCCGGGGGCGCTGGCAGGGGTCCCGCAGTATGGACAGCACAAAATGGAATAATTGGTCCCCCGAGGGGCTGTCTTTTCAGCTGCCAATAGGGACTGTTTTTTGCCTTGTGATTTGGAAGCCAGGCCTCCACACTCCTCCGCTGAATTGTGGCTCTGGTGCTCAGTGGCTTATGGGAGGGATTAGGCTCCAGCCACGGCCACGGCCATGGCCACATTTTGCCATTTATGACAGCGCAAAATCGACAGTCCTGAGCGAGGGAATAATGCGGTCAAGCTCCCTGGAAGTCGGACTGATAAAATGTGCGGTGTGCCATAGAAGTCTCCAACGGGGTGGGATCACAGGGGTTAAACTTCAGACCCGGGGCAGAAAGGAGGCTTTGCCATTCTGTACCATGACTTAGCAAAGGGCCCAAACTGGCCCTGACCATCAGTGGGGCAGCTGGGAGCCTCCTGCCGCTCATTCCTTTCTCCAGCAGAAAGAACAGAAGGAAAAGAAGGATTACCAGCGGAGACAGGGATGGGGGAAGGGACAAATGGGGGAGGGAATTAAGAAGGAGAAAAGACTGTGTAGAAAATGAGCTACAAGGATATATTGTACAACAGGGAAAACAGCCAATGTTTTATTAATACCTATAAAAGAAATATGACCTTTGCATATGGTGAATCACTCTATTTTGCACCTGTAACTTATGTATGTACTCAGTTGCTCAGTCATGTCCAGTTCTTTGCAACCCCATGAACTGTAGCCCACCAGGCTCCTCTGCCCATGGGACTTTCCAAACAAAAATACTGAAGTGGAGTGTCCCTTCCTGACCCAGGGATGTAACATACAATGTACACCAGCTATACTTCAGTTGAAACATAAAAATTGAAAAGTTAAATGTCTGTGTGTGTTAGCTGTTCAGTCGTGTCTGATTCTTTGTAACACCATAGACTACAGCCCGCCAGGCTCCTCTGTCCATGGAATTCTCCAGGCAAAGATACTGGGGTGGGTTGCCACTCTCTTCTCCAAAAAAGAGTGAATTCAAGCTCTCAAAAAGATTTTCCTGGGAAAAGAATATCAGCTACTTCTTGGAACTTCTTTTTAAGTTTTTTTTTTTCTTGTTGAAATACAATTCACATGTAATAAATTCACCCCTTCAAAGTATCCAATTCAGTGATTTTAAGCTATCCACAATGTTGTGTAACCATCACTGCTGACTAGTTCTAGAATGTTTTTATTACTTTATAATAAGATTGAGAGATCCAAACTCTTATGTATATAATCAGCTACAAGAATATGTTGTACAACACAGAGAGTGCTGTGGCCCACCCTTGGGCTGCTATGCTTCTTATATATAGTGGGAGATACACGCATCTCTTTCCAGGATTCAGATTCAGTTCTTCTCAACACAGTACCTCCTTAGTTTCATGAAGGCTGGCATTAAACAATCCTCAGTTTGTTAAAATAAGATTCAAGCTAAGTGGGCTATATCTGATGATTACATATCATATTCATTTGTTTTTCAACCACAGATAGTGGAGGAGTAAATTTCGAAGACTCTGCTAGAGGAAGGAAACATGGCAATAGCTTTAAAAACGCACATGTCTGCTTTTAAGAATTGTTCCTAAGAACAATTCTAACCAGATACACTCAGAAACGGATAAATAAGTATGAATGATTATTAATACATAGTTAGTAATATTGACAACTACATAGCTGATAATTGAATAGGCAATAAAATTTCGGTATAGCCATAAAATGGAATACTAGGAAGTTATCAAAATCTATAATGTAAATGTGCACCTATTAATGTGGAAAAATGACCAAAATATTGTTAAGTAACAATGTAAGTTAACGAACTATATGAATCCATTTACTTCAAGTTGTACATGCCTAGAGATGTATTGACCTAGACACATGTTTACCAAATGTTTTACTGTGCTCATCTCTAAGTAGCAGTATTTCAGGAGAAGTTTTCTTCTATGTATCATTTGGGGGTTTATTAGTTACACTATTTTTTTTGCAATTGGAAAAAAAAACAGTAAAGACATTTTCATTTTGAGATAAATAGACTCTAGTTCTCAGTTTGGGTGAAAACATGTGGGTAGCTCCTACCTTACCATATTTAGTCTGGGTGTGCTATTTGCTGCAACAAAATGCGATAATTAGCTGACTCAGGGTGTATTGCCACTCCAATGACACATAAGATTTTGACTGGTTTACCTCGGTATGAGTTGAGCAAGATTTGCTGACTCTAAATTTACACGAGCCAAAAATAATTTACCAAAAAATCTAAGGATTCTTTCTATCTTTCCGCATGTCATCAGTGGGCTCACCTGGTGTTCCCAATATACAAATCATCCAGCCCCAAAAGCTTGTTGTTGGTTTACTCAGAATACAAGTGAGTCATTCACACTGAAAGACTGATGTTGGGACACAGAAAATAGGATCAGCACCAAGGGACTGCTCCCCGGTGATTCTCTAAACATCCTCTTCCTTCTCAGTCCTTCCTAGTATTTGCCAGGTTCATCTGAAATTCATCCCTTNGTGATCCTTTTCATCTGTCATCTGTAATCCCAATATTTGTTAAGAACATAGATATGTGTCAGTTACCGTTTGGCTCTGGGAACAGAGACAATATGATGGGCTGAAAAACAGCCATGTAGAAAGTCAAACTCTACAGTTGATGCATTGAATCAATCAGAGTAGTTATGTTTACCAGAAAGAACCAGGTTCTTTTAAAATTTCTAAATAATCTTTGGGAAAGCTAAACTGAGCATTTTAAATAGGATATAACTTATTTCCACCTTTTCAGAAGAATGGTTTACACATGTGTTAAACATGTTTTTCTTTCAAACAAAAATGTCATTTAGAACTCTGTGCATATATACCCAAGTGGGGCTTTCCTATTCAAATTGTACTTACTGAGTTCTGGTTTGTAATTGTTTGGAAGACTCTTCTTCCCCTTCCACTTGTTTGATGATAGACAGCTATCTCTAAGGCTCCCTTCAGAGCATCTCTTCCACTCTCTTACAGGTTCAGTGGGTGAGGCTGGGAGACAGAGGAGACGGATCTGGACAGTTGTGACAGCCTCATCCTGTCTAGACTCTGGAATCTGCCTGCTCTCTGCCTTGTCAACAACTTTAGCCCCAAAAGGAAGGCCTGCCCCTGGCTGGCCCCATGTTTTCTCTGATAAGTGGGTCAATCCGATTCCAGGGTTCTGTGCTAAGAATCCAGTACTGGGTTATAGTATTAAGTTATAGCACACACTTCAGCTTCCTTCTTCAGCCTCATTTTTGTCCATCAGTAGTGAATGATGCAACACTTCCATTGTCGCAGGTCTGATTCCTATTCTTATCTCTCACTTCGCTCAGAAAAAACAAGAACAATTCCTCATCCTCCTCCAATCCGAAACAGCAGTATCAACTCCCTGCAAGGTCAATTTGTGAGAATGATGCAGGCTGCCTTGAAAAAAAATCAGAATTATAAGTAAATATTAACAGTGCTGTGGTTAAAAGCATAAAGTAGAACCTCAAACTTTCTGCTATTCGTCAAATATCTGATCTCAGGAAAACCACTCAGTCTCCTAGTACCTTGTTTTCCTCATCTGTAAAATGGAATTTTTCTCTTTGGATTATTGCGAAGTTCATACAAGTTGATATTTGTGCATGAGTAACATGTTTACAATAGTGGTTGATATATGATAAATACCTCTTGAATGCTTCCTTTTTTTTTTTTTTTTTGTTGACATTGTTTTACTGCACAATATGGAAAAAAAAAAATTTGACTCTTGACACAGAAATAGCCAAGACAGATCATCTCTCTTTCTTTCTTTTTGAAAAAAAAAAAAAATTGATAATCTGCTTTGTAGAGATAAGGATCCTTTCCCACTAAACCAAGATGTCTGGAGACAATTTACTGTGAGGTCAAATCAGTGAATATCACAGGGTAAAGTAATAATAAGTGCATCAAAACTTAAATAGATTACATATACGAGTGCTCATGTTTGTTGTAGAATTTGTTTGAAATACTATTACATAAAAATAGAGTTAAATATGAAATTCTGAAGCACTTTTTGAGAACATAGTTTGAGACCTAGTGCTCTGGATTGCACCTAATTTAACCTGTCTTTCCTATCCATGAGGCAAGACTTGTTGCTCAGTCTCTGTCATGTCTGACTCTGCAATCCTATGGACTGCAACACTCCAGGCTTCTCTGTACTTCACCATCTCCCAGAGTTTGCTCAAACTCATGTCCATTGAGTCTGTGATGCCATCCAACCATCTCATCCTCTGTTGTCCTCTTCTCCTGCCTTCAGTCTTTCCCACCTTTAGGGTCTTTTCCAGTGAGTTAGCTCTTCCCATCAGGTGGCCAAAGTATTGGAGCTTCGACTTCAGCATCGTCCTTCCAATGAATATTCAGGGTTGATTTCCTTTAGGATTGACTGGTTTGATTTCCTTGCAGTCCAAGGGACTCTCAAGGGTCTTCTCCAACACCACAGTTCAATAGCATCAATTCTTCGGTGCTCAGTTTTCTCTATGGTCCAGCTGTCACATCCATACATGACTCCTGGAAAAATCATAGCTTTGACTAGACGGACTTTTGTTGGCAAAGTAATATCTCTGCTTTTTAATATGCTATCAGGTTTGTCATAGCTTTTCTTCCAAGGAAGAAATGTCTTTTAATTTCATGGCTGCAGCCAC
>SJYW01008766.1:653881-665998 GCA_006410735.1 Raphicerus campestris
TTTTTTTT
This sequence comes from Raphicerus campestris, assembly GCA_006410735.1. Taxonomy (NCBI): domain Eukaryota; kingdom Metazoa; phylum Chordata; class Mammalia; order Artiodactyla; family Bovidae; genus Raphicerus; species Raphicerus campestris. Next base: position 653,890 of record SJYW01008766.1, read on the forward strand.
TTTTTTTTGGTTGACATTGTTTTACTGCACAATATGGAAAAAAAAAATTTTGACTCTTGACACAGAAATAGCCAAGACAGATCATCTCTCTTTCTTTCTTTTTGAAAAAAAAAATTGATAATCTGCTTTGTAGAGATAAGGATCCTTTCCCACTAAACCAAGATGTCTGGAGACAATTTACTGTGAGGTCAAATCAGTGAATATCACAGGGTAAAGTAATAATAAGTGCATCAAAACTTAAATAGATTACATATACGAGTGCTCATGTTTGTTGTAGAATTTGTTTGAAATACTATTACATAAAAATAGAGTTAAATATGAAATTCTGAAGCACTTTTTGAGAACATAGTTTGAGACCTAGTGCTCTGGATTGCACCTAATTTAACCTGTCTTTCCTATCCATGAGGCAAGACTTGTTGCTCAGTCTCTGTCATGTCTGACTCTGCAATCCTATGGACTGCAACACTCCAGGCTTCTCTGTACTTCACCATCTCCCAGAGTTTGCTCAAACTCATGTCCATTGAGTCTGTGATGCCATCCAACCATCTCATCCTCTGTCGTCCTCTTCTCCTGCCTTCAATCTTTCCCACCTTTAGGGTCTTTTCCAGTGAGTTAGCTCTTCCCATCAGGTGGCCAAAGTATTGGAGCTTCGGCTTCAGCATCGTCCTTCCAATGAATATTCAGGGTTGATTTCCTTTAGGATTGACTGGTTTGATTTCCTTGCAGTCCAAGGGACTCTCAAGGGTCTTCTCCAACACCACAGTTCAATAGCATCAATTCTTCGGTGCTCAGTTTTCTCTATGGTCCAGCTGTCACATCCATACATGACTCCTGGAAAAATCATAGCTTTGACTAGACGGACCTTTGTTGGCAAAGTAATATCTCTGCTTTTTAATATGCTATCAGGTTTGTCATAGCTTTTCTTCCAAGGAACAAATGTCTTTTAATTTCATGGCTGCAGCCACTATCTGCAGTGATTCTTGAGTCCAAGAAAATGAAGTCTGACGCTGTTTCCATTGTTTCCCCATCTATTTGCCATGAAGTGATGGGACTGGATGCCATGATCTTAGTTTTCTGATTGCTGAATTTTAAGCCAGCTTTTTCATTCTCCTCTTTCACCTTCATCAAGAGGCTCTTTAATTCCTTTTCACTTTTTGCCATTAGAGTGGTGTTATCTGCATATCTGAGGTTATTGATATTTCTCCCCGAAATCTTAATTCTAGCTTGTGCTTCATCTAGCCTGGCATTTTGCATGCTGTACTCTGCCTTGTTAGAGTTTTAAAATTCTAATTAGAGTAACAAAAGGAGGTTCATTTGGAAAGCTACAAATTCTAAACTGAAGCTTAAGAAAAGCTCTCTCTGAATCACTGTTTCTGTTAATGTTTCTGAGCGCCCTCCTAGGTTCACACCATTTGGACAGGCGCTATTCCCGTGTGCGCATGCTCAGTTGCTTCAGTTGCGACTCGCTCTTTGCAACCCCAAGGAGCCCTCTAAACTCCCTTGTTTGTGGAATTATCCCAGCAAGAATACTGGAGTAGGTTGCCATGCTCTCCTCCAGGGAATCGTCCCATCCCAGGGATCAAACCTGGGTCTCCTGGTACTCCTGCATCAGCAGGTAGGTTCTTTACCACTTGAGCCATCTGGGAAGTGCCTCAATGTAAACAGCATCCCCAAATGATTGCAAAATGGTTTTCCAGGGTTTTTCCAGCCACTTCCCTGAGTATTTTGTGGTTATGCTTGGAGATTTGACCAAGGCTGTTATCTCTTGCGGCAAACAGAACAATGACACCTCAAATATTCTATATTCCAATCACTCTATCTCTCTTTCCACACACACACACACACACACACACACAATCCTAAAACATGGCAAAAAGGACTTTGGGGCTATGATGAAGTTAAAGACCAAAAGATGGGGAGTGGAGTGGAGTGGATATCCTGGCAGGTCCAATCCAATCATGTGAGTCATTAAAAGCGGGACAGCTTTCCTGGTTGTGACGAGCAGGAGAGATGCCTAAACAACAGTGACCAGGGAGATGCCACTCTTCAGGGTTTGAAGATGGAGGGGACCACAAGCCAAGGAATGCAGGAGGGCTCTAGAAACTAGAAAAGGCAAGAAATCCAGAGGCTTCCTTGAAAACCTCTGAAAGGAATTGTACCCTGCTGATGTCCTAATTTTACCCCAGAAGGCCCTACATGGAATTCTGACCCCCCGGACTATAAGATAAAAAATTGTAGTTGTTTTAGTCCATTAAGTTTGTGATAATTTGCTACAGTAGCAATAGAAATTTTGAGCAATTCTTCAATGAGTTACTCTTTCAGTTAAAAAAAAAAAATAAGAACAAGCATAAAATCCCATATCCTTCTTGACAAACTGGACTGATTTAAACATATGTAGTCATCCACTCCATAAAGACGTTTGCAGTTTTTTCAGAACCTACAGGATGCTAAATTCTGTGCTACACTTAGCAGCACAGAGATGAAAAGAATAAGAAGCTTTCTCCTAAGAAGTCAGCTGTCTACTTGGGAGAAACAAATTCTTCATTCTCTTCCTCCTTCCCCATTCATTGAGCAAAGTATATGCACATGGAGGACTTGGGGCATTGGTTTGATTGATTTTCCAATGATTCTAGTAAGTAGTAATATTATCATCCACATCTTACTAAAGGGAAAACTGAAACACAGATGAAGAGCTTGCCAAGGTCATGTGGTGATAAATGGTATAGTCAGAGAACAGTCCCACACAGCCCGGCCCCAGAGCCCATGGCACTGAGTATTACGGCATACTGCCTCATGCATGAATAATATACAAATAGTATCAATGTTAAGATGATAAGAAAAACAATAGAGATGAGAGAGTGAGCATGTTATGCCAGAGTGCTATAGGACATCAAAATGATAGCTTCTTGAAGAAGATAAAAAACGGTAACATTCTATCTTACTGTGCATTCATAATATTACCTAACATTGGCTCTTTGCCTGTGTATCAGTTAGCTATTGCTGCAGGACACTCTGAAACTTTATGGCTTAAAATGATAAGCATTTATTCTTATGCATCAGTCTGTGGGCCATCCAAATGGTTCTCCTGGACTCAATTGTCCAGTGAAATTTAGGTGGACAGCTCTGCTTATCTAGGTTGGGCTTCCCTAGATATTGGGAGTCAGCTGGCTGTGGGCTAGGATGCTCCCGTCTAAGTTTTGGGTGCACATACTGTTCTGGTTGCTGCCAGTATCCGTTGGCTTGTGGTTGCCTGCCTCCACAGTCATAGGCTCCTCTGTCCAGGGGGTTGTCCAGGCAAGAATGGACTGCAGTGGTTTGCTGTTTTCTTCTGCAGGGGATCTTCTCGACTCAGGAATCAAACCTGTGTCTCCTACACTGGCGGGTGATTCTTTACCACTAGCACTGCCTGGGAAATGCAGTCTTTGCAATAAAAGGTAACATATTCACAGAGTCCAGCTGCCTAGGTGGCTCAGTGGTAAAGATTCTGCCTGCCAATCTGGAGACACAGGTTCGATCCCTGAGTTGGGACGATTCCTTGGAGAAAAAAATGGGAACCCACTCCAGTACTCTCCCTTGGGAAATCCCATGGACAGAGGAGCCTGGAGGGCTACAGTCCATGGGATTGCAAGAGAGTTGAACATGACTTAGGGACTAATCAACAAGCAATTTACAAATTCTACTAATTAGGATGCAGATATCTATTTCTTTCAGGGGAGGGCATTATTCAGCCCATTCAACTACAGCCTAAAGGAAATGCAAAGTAGGGGGTGTGGGAGCAGGAGGGCCTGGAATTGGGAAGGTCATCTTGAGCAAAAAGACAAGATGGTCCAGAAAGGGCTTATTGTGGAAGTGACCACCAAGGATGTCTGGGGAGAAACATCCTAAGCAGATGTAAACGCAAAGGCAGTGATGGGGAGTGCATCAATATGACACAGAAAGTGAGGGCAGAAGAGAGACACAATGAAGCTGGTTTTGCACGGATTAAGTTAGGGTGATCATGGAGCCTTCAAATTCTGCGCTCAATGGAAGAAAGACTTACAAGGGAAGGAAATGGAAACCTGCCCCAGTATTCTTGCCTGGAAAATTCCATGGACAGAGGAGGCTTGTGGACTACAGTCCATGGGGTCACACACAGTCAGATATAACTGAGCAAAAGTACACATACATACACATGTGTTAGAACTCTTGGAACTCTGTACTCAAAGAGGAGGTGAGGTCATGGTCTAGGATGAGGTCGGCTCCGAGAAAAACACAGAAGTCAGGGGACACAGCCCATTTGGCAAACAATGTTTAAGGTATAGCTGACTTTAAGTTCATCTGTCTACAGAAACCTGGATTTTCAACAGTAAAGAACTTATCTCTTTTCTTGGATAGCATTCAAGCTAGGCTAGGCTCTGATCTCAGTCCATGGGAAATGTCCAACCTCCAAGCTGTAGATATTCACAAAAGGACTTAATGTATGTTCCTTCCTGAGCCACTTTCCTGATCCCCACTGAATCACTTGTTCCTTCCACAGCTTTGCACCCTAACCTCCAAAGTGTCTCCTACTCTGGGCCAACATCCTGTGCTTGTTGGGATGCAAGAGTTCATTGGCCACGTTAGTTCTGACAGCCAGGGTTGACAGTGATTCTATCACAGGAAATCAAGACAGGCAGCGGTGTTTTCTAATGGAGCAATTCTCTAAGAATAGCTGCACAAAAAAGAGGAAAACCCAAAAAGAGGAAGACGCCTGGTCGAAATTTACCTACTGTCATAATCTCCTTACATGACAGTGTGAGAAGAAGGCTAAGTATAATTTGATGAAGGTACTAAGATTATCAAGGGGTCAGGACTACTATTCTGACAATAAGCCTTATCTTAAGACAATAAGCCTTATCTTAAGACAATAAGCCTTATCTGTCACAGTTGAAATAAATATTTCATGAAATATTTTGTACTTTTTAAAAATGATGTATTTCTGCTTGCACTGATTTTTAAATTTTTAAAACATTTTATATAGAATATAGTTGATTTACAACGTTGTTACACTAATTCTTTTTCTTATATTTGGTCTTTACATCGTATCTCTCCTTGGTGATGATATACAGAATTTGTGAATTTAGGGGAACAAAAGTTTATGTTAGAGTGATATTTTATTCCACTATTGTTTGTGTTAAATCCTTATTTAATATTCCTGAACAAACACGGAGAATGATGTTTGACTTATCACAGTATTCATGCCCTCCCTAGACTCTCTATGGATTATTTAATATGAATGTGATAACTATCTCAGACTTCTAATATTACCCCAAACCCCGTATCTTACAATTGCTGCCAAATTCAGTGGACTGGGACGATCTTTAGACAGATTAGTTCTAATAAGTAAACCATGTACTATAGTCAAATCCAACATATGAACACATTTGATACAGCTATAAGATGCCACAATCAACAAGAAGGCAACTCCTCTCTACTAAATTGAGGCTTCAGATGTGTTATGAAGACCTGGAACACTCTTTATGCAGCGCCTGAACTTGTTGTACAATCACTCTCAGAAGCATTAGCTCAGCATCAATCTCCCCCAAACAAACAGCCATTGTGTTGGGTTGAGTGTTTCCAGCCTCGAACAGAAACTGAAACTAAGCTTGATCAATCTCTCAGATGTTTCAGCCGCAGGCGTCTATGATGTACGGCTGGACTTTTCCTCTCCACAAGAGTAGTCAGTCTCATATTGGCCACCTTTATGGCTGAGACGGCCACTTGAAAATTCTTTGCCATTAAACAATTTTAGACCAGGTTCACTCTTCCCATATTTTATGAGGTGTGTACATGACAAGGATGTNTATTGGCCACCTTTATGGTTGAGACGGCCACTTGAAAATTCTTTGCCATTAAACAATTTTAGACCAGGTTCACTCTTCCCATATTTTATGAGGTGTGTACATGACAAGGATGTTGATCAAGATTGTGATCTGTGCACATCTTCACATCCCAACTTTTCTTGAAGTCCCACTATGGTACACTTCTAAACAAACAGAGTAAGTACCCATTCTAAGAGGCAAATTAGGCCTCCATCAAAATGTGGCCCCTGCTCCTCCTGCTGTGAGTCACCCTAAACAGTGGCTCCCAACTTTTTGGCTTCTTAGAAGCATGTGAGATCCTTTATAGATATCAAAGGTCGCAAAGAGTCAGACAAGACTGAGCGAGTGAACAGCAGCAACAATGCTCTCTCATTAGTTCTATACACTCTATCAAAGGCTTGCCCTAGGCCAGCCTACTGGCCCTTGGGTATTGGGAGAGAGAGAATAGGATTTGACCTTCCAGATGATTTTGAAGCTTGAGAGAATTAATTACTGACATAAAGAATATAGAGCCCCTTTTCAATCAATATCATGTCCAAGTCTTCAACCATGATTTTCCGAAAGTTTATTTATATTTCTTACATTTAAGAAAGACTATCTAATAATGATGATGACTTGGCTACGAGGGAAGCCACCATTTACAACCACTGAGCTGTGTGTTGTGTACTTTTTTAATTTAATCCCCATGGCAGCCCAATGAGGAAGTTTTTATTTATTAGCTTCAGTCTGTAGATCAAGTGTCTGGGGTTCAGCAAAGAAACTTGCTCAAGGCCAAACAGTCAGTGTGTAACAGAACTGAGACATAAGTGCCTGTGTGTCAGATTCCAAGTAATCAGAATGGGAGAAAGAGGTTGAAGGCTGTGGGGCTGTTTGGAGTGGAAGGCTTACCAGAGGAAGTGAATTTAAACCGTAACTTGGAAGATAAGAGGAAGCCAGAGTGGGGAGGCTAGAGGGGGTGATGGGGGAAGAAAGAGCTGCTGGAAAGGAGGGATAGAGTGTTCCAGGTGAGGGTGAGAGCTGCAGGCTGGGTACCAACTATCAAGGTCTGGAAGTGAAAGAGAATATGCTGGTGATCCAGGTGAAGATGAACATGCAATGTCCCTAACTGATTCAGCAGGGCTACCCTGGTAGCTCAGTAGGTAAAGAATCCGCCTGCAATGCGGGAGACCTGGGTTCAATCCCTGGGTTGGGAAGATCCCCTGGAGAAGGGAAAGGTTACCCACTCCAGTATGCTTGGGCTTCCCAGGTGGCTCAGCTGGTAAAGAATCTGCCTGCAATGCAAGAGACCTAGGTTCGATCCCTGGATTGAGAAGATCCCCTGGAGAAGGGTAAGGCTATGCACTCCAGTCTTCTGTCCTGGAGAATTTCATGGACTGTATAGTCCATGGGGTTGCAGAGACATGACTGAGTGACTTACTTTCACTTTCTAACTGATTCAAGTTGAAATGGTGAGGTATCAAAATTAACATATCAGGAAATTTATGAAAAAGAGATCACTTTGAGTTTACACAATCTGGATTTATATATGATAAAATAATGATAAGTTGAATTTCCGATTCAGTATTAGGAAAAGGGCATATGATAATTCAGCAAGGATATGAGAAGAGCTTATTACAGACAATAGGTAAAAAAAGAAGGCTTTACTTTTAAGACCAGCAGTGTGTTTATTTTCTAAGATCATTGCCATCATCCATTCTAGAAGAGGATTTGATATCATCAATTGTAGTTTTTTCATTTAGTTAAAGAATCTAATTCTCAGAGCTTTTCTTCCAACAAGCAAGCCCAGAGACATCACTTTGCTGATAAAGGTCTGTATGGTCAAAGCTATGGTTTTTTCCATTAGTCATATACAGATGTGAGACTTGAATCATAAGGAAGGCTGAGAGCTAAAGAACTGATCCTTTCAAATGGTGGTGCTAGAGAAGACTCTTGAGAGTCCCTTAGACTGCAAGGAGATCAAACAAGTCAATCGTAAAGGAAATCAACCCTGAATATTCATTGGAAGGACTGATGCTGACGCTGAAGCTCCAATACTTTGGCCACTTGATGCAAAGAGCTGACTCATTGGAAAAAGACCCCCAGTGCTGGGAAAGATTGAGGGCAAGAGGAGAAGGGGGTGGCAGAGTATGAGATGACTGGATGGCAACACTGACTCAGTGGATGTGAGTTTGAGTGAACTCTAGGAGACAGTGAAGAACAGGGAAGCCTGGCGTGCTGCAGGCCATGGGTCACAAAGGGTTGGACGTGACTTAGAAACTGAGCAACAGCAAGCCTCAGAGAGGGCCTGTGGCTTGTCCAAAGTCTTAGAAACTGCCTCAGTTGTCCTGAGGTGGTCCTGGGATATGGGGTGATTGATTCTAGAACAGAACTCTTTTTATTCAGCCATACTTGCAGATGAGTCTATAAACAACACTTGCCTTCGGGCCTATTTTAACCTCTTCCTTCCAAACTCATTTTAAAGTGTTGAAAATGCACATTGTGCCTGCAAGTCCACATTTTGGGAATAAGGACAGTTTCAGAAGTAATAACATGAAATCAGATTAGATTATCTCCCTTTTTCAGTATACAAGTTGTCTCATTTCACTGACTTCTTGCATCTTGGGCAGGAGAACTCCTCCAGTATATTCCAAACATTTTGCAAATCCCTTCGCAAGGAGAGTAATATTCTGATTGCGTATAAAACAAACTGTGACACCAAGTGCAGGGCATCTTTGAAACAGCAGATACCTGGGAAGGAGCTGCATGCCTTGGAGTCTGAATTACTTCACACCTGGAAACCAGCAGGCCCTCCAGTTCAGGGAGTGGTACACAAACATTTTTTTTTTTTCTTTTTGTTAATAAGTCTCATTAACTCTGGTTCCAGCTTTTGTTCCTCCCTGGCTTTTCGTAAGAAGTGTCCCCAGCAAAATGACACAATGTTCTGCTTGTTTGCATGACCAAACACAGGAAGTGTCATGGGGAAAAGGACTGCTAATAAAATGAGTTCAGACACTTGATACAGACGTGACAAATGCCAAGCTGATTTCCATGCAGGAGATTCTGGTCGCATTTTATGTGGAAATAACGTAATAAAACATGACCAAAGGAGCGGCACGAATCTAATTTCAGCTTCTGAAACAAGAGAGACCTACTGCTGTCTTGTAATAAATACCCCTTACAGTGGGGTCACCTTTATGCATTTAGTATTTGTATATGTATGTGTAAGTCCGTCTGTCTATTACCTATCTATCTATCTTTTATCTATCAACAAATGTCCTTATATATATTAAGACAGAATTCGGAGTTCTCAATAATCTGATAACACCGAAAAAGACCTAGTGAGTGCCTACTCAGTTATGATAAATAGTATAGTGTACTGTGTCTTTAGTAGGTATTATTTGATGCTAAATGATTAACCCCAAGTAAGAATACCTTAAAAGATGCAGATCAGGGAATAACAATTAAAAATATGCCTGAAGAGAAAATAAAACTATGTACACAGATTACAAGGTAAAACTTTATCAGTTTGTTTTCTTCTCTCTATCTATATATAATGTGGGTACAATATATGCAAAATAGTATAATAATTTTATATGATACATAAAAAATATATCACATGTGCATATATGACATATGTATATTTCATATATATATACAAACAGAAATAGAACTGGCAAGATGGAGGGGACATATGTATACCTATGGCTGATTGATGTTGCTGTTTGACAGAAAACAACAAAATTCTATAAAGCAATTATCCTTCAATTAAAAAATAAATAAAAATTTAAAAAGAAGGTTCTTTCTCTGTAGATATAATATATATATATATGTATATATATATATATATACACTATATATATAGCAAGTCTTTCTCACCTGCAAAGAGCAATGCCATTCTCCATTTAGCTATCATACTCATAAGGTGATTGCATTAATAGTCTGAAACGGGTCTCCAAGATTGATAGATCAAAGGAGAGAAAATACCCTCATAAGAATGCTCAAGTGCTTCTAACATGTAAGCAGTCATTTTTCCAGGCAGGTGCCATGTGAGATGAAAATGAAGGAAGATGAAAACAGAAGAATCCAGGATGCAGGCAGCAGCAGGGCGGGAGCAAGAGAAGCGAAGCGGTCGCTCCTTACAGGCTCTGTTTGTGGCTGCTCGTACCCTCTTCCTTTACCCCATGGACACCCTGATGTCCTGCTTCATTTTTATTTTTCCAGTTGTGGAATTTTCTGTTGGCCTTTGATACCATGTGAATAAAGGAGTTCAGCCCCGGCCAATACAAACTTATTCATAGGATGGTCTCACTTTCGCAACTCCCCACCAGCCTGCCTTCTAATGGCTCCAGTAATTCGGATTTAAATCATGCTAAATCCCATCTCCTCTTCTACTTGCTCTTAATGATTAATCTGCTCCTCTGCCAAGAAAAGATGACACTCCTTGTCATACTTCCAGTTCCTGTGGTCAAAATTAATTAATTCAACCAATATTTATTAAGCATCACTATGAGGTAGGCAGTGAGCAAACAATGAAATTTCCCCTGCCTCCACAGTCCTCTATAAAAATACAGAAAGGATAACTCTTCTCCTCTGGACTTAGGATATGTATTCTTAAAGGAGCTGAACTGAAAAAACCATTCAATGCATTTAAAATTATGTACTTTAAAACTGTTTAATTCATCAAAGTACCTAGCAAGCTATACTGGTTGATAACTATTTATTTTACCAAACTTTAAATGGAAAGATTTTTATTCTTGGGAAAGAAAATTACTTTATTTTTCATTATGTCTTCACCCAGGTCTGAAGCTGTCAGAATTAGCTTTTGGATTCAATCACAAAAAGGAAGTTGATTATAGTGAACTCAAATAGGCAATCAGATTTTTCTACCAAATAAGTACAATGGAAACAAGTTCTCATCTAACTGTGGAAACCGTGATCTCATGCCCAAATTTTAGGGAAATGAAGCTTATGTCTAATTATCATTAATACCAGTAATTATTATTCCTTATTTGTTAAACTTGTACCTGTAAAGGACAAATCTAAGATATCAGACTTTTATAGCTTTTTAAAATTAGAGTATAGGTGTTTACAATGTTGTGTTGGCTGCAGGTGTCCAGCAAAGTGAACTAGTTATACAGATATATATGTCCACTCTTTTTTATGGCCCATATAGGTCATTACAGAGTACTGAATAGAGTTCCTCGTGCTATACAATGGGCCCTTATCAGTTATCTGTTTTATTATATTTTATTATTATTTTATAGCTGTGTGTATGTATCAACCTAAATCTCCCAATTTATCCCTCACCTCCCTTTCTCCTTTGGTAACCATAAGTTTGTTTTCTACATCAGTGACTCAATTTCCATGTTTAAATAGCTTCAGTTCAGTTCAGTTCAGTCGCTCAGTCGTGTCCAACTCTCTGCGACCCCATGAATCGCAGCACGCCAGGCCTCCCTGTTCATCACTATCTCTCTGAGTTCACTCAGACTCATGTCCATTGAGTCCGTGATGCCATCCAGCCATCTCATCCTCGGTCATCCCCCTCTCCTCCTGCCCCCAGTCCTTCCCAGCATCAGAGTCTTTTCCAATGAGTCAACTCTTCGCATGAAGTGGCCAAAGTACTGGAGTTTCAACTTCAGCATCATTCCTTCCAAAGAAATCCCAGGGCTGATCTCCTTCAGAATGGACTGGTTGGATCTCCTTGCAGTCCAAGGGACTCTCAAGAGTCTTCTCCAACACCACAGTTCAAAAGCATCAGTTCTTCGGTGCTCAGCCTTCTTCACAGTCCAACTCTCACATCCATACATGACTACTGGAAAAACCATAGCCTTGACTAGATGGATGTTTGTTGGCAAAGTAATGTCTCTGCTTTTGAATATACTATCTAGGTTGGTCATAACTTTTCTTCCAAGGAGTAAGAGTCTTTTGATTTCATGGCTGCAGTGATCATCTGCAGTGATTTTAGACTCCACATATTAATGACATCATCTGATATGTGTCTTTCTCTGTCTGACTTAAGGAGTTTTTAAAAAGTAATTTGGAAAACAATAGGTCTTTTGTCAAGGTCTTGTTATTTCAGGCAATTTGGTTTTTTCCAAACATATCTTTATTATTCTTTCTTATCATATTTTATAATGCAAAAACAACCACAGCTTTATCCATATTTGTATACATCCCCTTCTGTGTTAAGGAAAACGTTGTATAAGCTCACAAAAGATGAGCATCCTCTAATTCTCATATTTGTTTTGTTTGGATGGCTTTGCTCTGTATTTATTATTGCTCAGTTGGGT